>JACGWO010000013.1:664609-773611 GCA_034509735.1 Sesamum alatum
GGCAAGTGAACATGGATCTTCTTCAGCTGCGTCTTGCGTTGCTAGATGAAGTCTTGTTTGTGAACTCGCTTAGTCACTCAAAGACAAAAGTGGGAGAAAAAGTCAGTTGAATATGAAGACGCAGTTGTTTTTGGGGCCTTTGACTTTCGTCATTTTTGCCTTTCTCCACTGTGATGTACTGCATGGCTTACACAAGTTTTCTTCTTTTTCATTGTGCATCCTCACAGGTTTTGTCTGGAGTGAAGCCTAAGCCAGTGCACGGTTGTTCGACATGGAAACCTTATCTTTTTAGCTCGTGTTGCGCTTCAGTTAATCGATGTATTATTTTCTCCAGTCAACTGGGATTTAATTTGCTAAGTCGAAGATGAAGCCGAAAAAAGTCATACCCCGATTTCGGAAGAGGGGTGCCGTAAGCTTTTGAGAGCTGAATGCCCTTGACATTTCGTTGGGAGTTTATTCTTCAGATGAAGTTGTTGTACACGTTGAGACCAACTGATGTAGACCGCTCATGATGGGGGGGAGGGAGCGCTTGATCAAGTTCAGCCTTTTTCCACCTTGAGGGTCATTGAATTCCAACTTAACTTGATTGCTCGATTTGTCTTTGGATAGTGGGTTCATGCAGGGAGTGATCATGGTCTTGTGACAAAGTGGTTTTAGTTGTCTGACCGTACGTTTAGGGGAATACTGACAAGTAAGGTGGCTTCTTCAAAACCTATGACTTTCTACTTGTTGGCACGTAATTTGGATCTCATCAATGGGATAAATTTTTGGAACTTTTCATCAACCATTTCTGATGTAGTGAAATTGAAGCACACTTTCTTGATGATGAGATTGAACGATTGGATTCTTTGAAGGCGTTGCTTATTGCATCTCTTCAGGGTCGAGGTGGATCTTTGCATCAAGAAAGTATGACTTATTAGGCCTTGTCGTGGTCAAGGGATGGTATGTGTGGCTTCGATGCCGGCATCAGAGGCCTCCACTTGTATGAGCTCAAGAGCTGGTCGCAATTGAAGTTTTCTGGTTGGCGCTGCGGGTTTAGAGATTGGTAGAGCTATTTTTCCGGTATTTTTTTCTGGAACATGTATATCATTTGTTGGTGTGACGCGACGGGTAGGGTGGTGGTGCGATGTTCGTGCTCGTCATGTCTTTATCATCCAATGAGTAAGCCAACGCTTGTCTACGTGGATTATGTTGAAGAAGTGATTTGAGTTTGAAGGAGTAGTTGCTTGGATTTTAAGAAGAGAAAAGAGAAGGCGTTTCAAGCAAGACACTACAACTGACTCCACCACTAAATGCTGAATGCAACAACTTCAGGAAGCTATTATTGGGCAGGCAATTTGGATGAACAAAACTACATTCAAAAGTGGATGGGTGTGGTGTCTAGCATTACTGATTATGTTAGGAGCATATAGTTGTGTGTATTGTGATATCACTGAGGCGATTATGCACAACAAAGGAACTAAGATCTCATCCTAAGATGGTATTTTTACCAAACATATCCTTGAGACACTTTACATCTGATCCAAAAGATGGTTTAGGAAAAGCTGATGTTGCGGGTGGATCTCGTTGCTCAATGAAAAATTACAGCAGAGCCCATTGACCAAGTCCGTTTCACAGATCGCCCATACTCAACATCATGAGAAGATGGGTTTGAAGTATATGGGTAATTGTCTTTTAAGGTCAATCAGGAGATTGTTCGTGTTGGTGGAGGCAGAAAGCCAATTAGTTAGCTGTTTTGTAATCTAACTATTAATGATCTTATTCAATTTAATGTTAAATATTAATGAATATAACTTATTATTTGGCCATTTTTTATCGTGTTATGGCTTATATGTTATTATGTATTTTCATAGGACAAAAGCCCATAGGACCAGTTAAACCCAATTTCAAGAATTTCAATATAATTATCTTTTTTTATTTAATTCGTGGAGCATTAGGGCAGATTTTACCCACAACCTACTGTGGTCTCATCTTCAAGAACTAAGGTGGTTTGTGTCTATTGAGTAGACATAGAATCATCAATTAATAATAAAGCCTTGTTTGGTTAGATATTTCTTTTTTGACACACAATACTTTTTTGACTGGCTTCATTATTAATACATGTTATACTTCACTTCTTGGTCACTGTTGCAGGAGTGTCAATATAGTACCCCTAGTTCTTTTTTTTTTTTTTAATCATAAATGAAATGCAGATTTCATCATAAATAGATTCGGTTTGCTTTGGCCCCTCCAATTTGAACTTAAAACTTTGAAAATTGCATTTTGACCACGCAGGTAGACGCATCGCATATTTGTTTCAAAGCACAACCTTGTTGGTACATGTCAAAAGAAATCATCCAAATTCCATTGAAATTAGTAAAAGTTACCAGGGGTTGCACCCAGACGTCGAAATAGAAGAAACAATTAAAATGCATAGGAAACAATGGTAGTGCATGAGCATGACAAGTAGAGTTCAGAGTGATAAATGAGGTAAAGTTTGATGATACAAATATACATCATTTATAGCAGCACCTGCACCTGCTACTGCACCACAGACCATAACCGGTCGTTGCCTTTATTGCGTCTTGCAGATCAGTAAGCTTTTGAGGTACTTGCAGCACATGGCTTTCGGCTGAATATAAGAAAAATAAGAAACAACTTCTCTGCTTTCCACTAATACAAAAAAAATAAGAAACAAAGGTCATCCAGGTAGGAAACAGTATGAGACAAAGGAAAAGGGAGGGAAATGCAAAAGTGAAGTTTACGTAAGGGCGTAGAATATGTGAAAATGCTGTGGATACAAATTTTGTTCTAGAAAATTTTGAACTGCAACTAACTTAGCTTCCATCAGTTTACCATCAAGCACAAGAAAACAAAGCTATTAATAACTTAAGTCCTACATTCAACATTCATTCTGCCAATTATTGACATTTTCTTTCGTTCTTTTGGCCAACAACAACAATAACAGTAATATTTCCAGCAATACAAATATATAAGAGGTAATTTGGTTTTCACAAATCCACTTTTCCTTCAGAATCACACATCACCTGATATAAATACTACGAACACAATTTCCATGAAAAAGTAACCAGATACGATATATTGAGGGAACTAAGTTGATGGACCTATTAAAGATGAGAGGCGGGAAAGATATGTGTTAATTTGGCAAACAACAACGATAACCCAAGGACAAATGCAGTTAACACATCCTGCATTTGAACCCAGGATGCATAGTTTTCTAATAGTATGCTTGTGGTTACGCCGTTGCACTTTTTATGATATAAGAAAGCAAGACAATTTTCTCTTCTTTTAAGAAAACCAAGAACTCAATATTAATTGGCCTTCAATGAACCAAACTTAAAATTGTTGTGGCACAAAACGAAAGCTGAGGAATTGGAAAAGGTATCCACAGTTGCCAATTCGCAAGAAACAGAGGAGAACACTCGTACAAGTAAAAGGTAAACGTCTCAAATACAGAAAATCAAATCCTTTCTTCCAAGCATCCTTCAAAGGTTAACCAGTAGATCAAAAGAAATAATCCCAATAAAAGTGGGAGCAAAAAGAAACCGCATAAGAAATGTCCACATTCAATATAAGTAATCAGTAGGACAAATAGGATATTGAGACAACAGAAACTATTACATGAGGATTTGCATAATGTGACCAAGAAGACGAAAGAGAGACATTACCTGATCGAGGAGAAGTCGCAAGAAATCACCAGAAGCTCCAGGGGGCTGCGACCAATTTACTCAGAGACAAAATACCTACAAGTTAACAAGAGAAAATCAATTCAAGTCTAAATATAATGCATGGAGTATCATAATACCTGGTGTAAAATGGACTACAATTGTACTTGCAGACAATTTCAATTTTATTTAACTATTTCGTTCCACAAACGCTTATCTGCTCCACTAAAGAGAAATACAAAAGGGAAAGAAAAACTTAATGCAAAGAGCACTTGCAAGGTTCAAAATCAACTTAACTGGATACATGCGAACCTTCATTTAACAGGAACAACATAAAAAAATAAAAAAGTGAAGCTGCATACTCATCATTGATTATACAAGCTCTTTTCAGTGACACTTCCACCACTTATGGATCCTTACAACCTTACAACTTCTTTCTTTCAGTATGCAAGTAAATCAATGTGATTTTATGCTAGATCTTTAGCATATAGCGATAAAAAATTGAAGAAGATAAAGACACACTAAAACAAGGATTCCTCCCAAAAATAGTTTCAGTAAAAGCCTTGTTCTACCCCCAAGCAATGATCCAGTCATAGAAAATGATAGTTCCAACTAATAAAATATTGATTGGATTAATAAATTATGTGATGACTTTTTGGTCCAACAAACCCTTTCAATAAATACAGACAAATTGTCATTTAATCCTCCATGTATACCTAATATAGTTGTTGCTCCACTCCAAGTCAGAAATCAAACAGTTGCAGCAGAGTAGCTATAAAGGCTATACAATTGTCAATAAAGTAAAGAAAAAAGAGTTAAAAAGCCCCCCAAAAGAAAGAAAAGAAAAGAGATCAAGTACAAAACAGTCATGAGCAGACATGAACAAACCATTAGGGCATGATCACGCCCTATCTGACATCCGAGTCTGCGCGGGAAGAAAATAAGAGTTTTGAAGAGACCTCTTTCTTGATTTTACGAAAGATACACGCATAGAAAGAGGACTCTCAGATAGAACGAAAAGAGCACTTTGAAGTTGGTACGAAAAGAGCACTCTGAAGTTGGCACGAAAAGAGGACTCTGTAGTTGCATGAAAAGAGGACTCTGAAGTTGCGTAGAAAGAGGACTCTCAATTATAAAAGAAAGAGAAGAACGCAGAGAAGGATCATCTTTTGATCATCGTTTTTCTCTCTTCCTCTGAATTCATGCTTTTGTTTAGTAGCTAATTTTTCTATTCCAATTCAAGGGAAACGTTAAAACCCAATTGTTATGTTTTTGAGGTCTTGAATTTATCTGATTTTCGCCAAGTATTTCTCGTCTGGATTTACAGTGAACAGAATGATTATTATTTATATATCTGACAATTCGATTAGGTATTAATTATTCTATTGCTATCCATGAGTTCAGTGATGCGTAATTGTCATGAATGAGTGGTATGAGTAGCGAGCAAATTTATTATGTGCTTTGCATGATTTATTTGTGGGGACGAGAAAACTAGGTTAGATAATTCCAGCTATCTCGATTGTTTGATGTAGATTCAACTGTTTTCATTGATGCAAATGCAATTATTGATGTGATATGGAACGCTATCGTGCCCAGCCTCGATATAGTAATTTTGGATTTTAGATGCTTGAGTCAAGTCCATTACAATAGAAAAACGGGAATTTGTTATGGCTATCCTAATGAATTTCATAGTTGAATGCTTTGTTATGGAATTAACTCTTAGTGACCTATGATAGATATAAGGATTGGTTTGATGAACCCCTTGAATTGGACTCTTCATCTGTAATCTCATCTCATTTATTTACTCTTGCTTTTTCTTAATTTAGTTCTAGTTCATTCATACCAAAGTACTCAATTCATTACCACCCTTTTTTGTTACTACAATTAGATCGAGAAATTAATCAATAGTTCCCTAGGGATTCGACTTGGTTCCACGGCTATTACAGTTTAGAATCAGTCTTTATATTTGACGGCTTCAACAACTGATTCAAATTTTGGCGCCGTTGTCGGGGAATTACTTTAATTTTCTTGATCTTGCTGTGCTCATCCTAGTTTGTTGATCTCTTTGTTTTTTTTATGCCGCGTTCTTCTCGAATAGGTGAAACTACATTTCAACCAAGAAATTGAGAAGACAGCGCGTCGACTGAGGAAAGAGACCAAGCAAAAGAGGACTCGGGCGAGACTCGACACAGATTCAATTGTTGGAGGAGAATCTACATTTGACGAGCCTGAGATCGAGATGGCAGTTAATAACCGGAGAACTATAAAGGAGATTAATGCAACAAATCCTGATCAACAACCTTTGTGCATTCCATTTCATGAGGATGATGCTGATTTTGAGTTAAAATCCGGACTAATCCACTTGCTTCCTGCTTTTCATGGTCTTTTAGAAGAAGACCCGCACAAGCACTTGAAAGAATTCCATGTGGTGTGCTCAGGAATGAAATCCCAAGGAGTGACGGCTGAACAAGTGAGACTAAGAGCTTTTCCGTTATCAATGAAGGACAAGGCTAAAGATTGGCTATACTATCTTCCATCAGGTCCATTCAGACATGGGCAGACATGTAATCACAGTTATTGCGGAAATTCTTCCCCGCGTCCAACGACACTCATATTCGGAAGGAGATTTGCGGAATTAGGCAGTTAAATGGCGAATCCTTGTATGAGTATTGGGAGAGATTCAAGGAACTTGTTGCGAGTTACCCCAACCACCAGATTACCGAACCACTCATCATCCAATACTTTAACGAAGGGATTTCTGGAAATGATAGAGGGATGGTAGATGCCACAAGCGGTGGAGCCCTAGTTGACAAAACCCTAGACGAGGCACATCATTTAATCTCTACCATGGCGAAAACGTATAGGCAGTTTGGCTACCACACGGGGGGAGGCGTCCCCAAAGTTAATGAGGTAAGCACCAACGAATTAGCAGGAAAACTCTCTGAACTAATTGTTCTTCTACATCAAAGGGCTTCAGTAAAGGTTTCAAAGGCAATGGTTTGTGGGATATGCTCGGGGCATGGACATCCGACCGAGGCATGCCCATTGTTGCAACAAGGAGCGTTGCCAGAAGTGAATGCCGTAGGGGGATTTCCCGGAAAACCCCAATGGAAATATGATCCCTACTCCAATTTCTATAACCCGGGGTGGAAAGTGAAAAGGATGCGTGGATCGTCCCGGGAAAATTGCGCGAATGCGGAAGCGTGGTTATAAAATAAAATACGGAATTTAAAACATGCTTTTAAATTAAAGAACACGTTTCAAGGGGTGTGCCATTGAAATTTCCCGGGTGTTCGGTGTATCTCATGAATAATCAACATACAATAATCATGGAGGCCATAGGGTTGAAAATTAAAAGAGACAAGAATATTAAAACGAGACCTACCCGTTGTCGTTTTCGTCTTCAACGGCTACACGCGTTGTTCCCCGTTCTGCACCAAAATCTCGTTCTTGAGACCCTCCAAATCGTACACACGATCCACCCACGTATCTTGAATGTCGTGCTAGCAACGAGCAAGTATAATTTATTGGAGTGGATGAATCAACAACACGTTATGAATTAACGGTATTGATTCATCAATGTTCTAATGTTCCAAGAACAAGAGAACAAGAAAAGATGTTTTCTTGGAGAGAGAGAGAGGGCGGACAAGAGGGAGAGAAACGAGAGAGGGAGTGTATTTGTGTGTGTGTTGGAATTTCAAGAATCATCATCCTCTAATGTGTAGGAGGCTAGGGGTTTATATAGAGGAGGAGTTTAATCCTCTTTAAACTCCACCTCTTTAGAAGCTTAATTTGACTAGGATTTTGACCTAGTCAAAGTCCTAGTCAAAGTAGAATTTGACCTTGTCAAATTCAATCCTAGCCTTTGAGCTCTCCCATTAAATCTCAACCATTAATTTAATTTAATGGAATATTTAAATCCTATTAAATATTCCAAGAAGCCAAATAAAATAATAAATAAATATTAATATTTATTCTAGGCCCATTAAATTAATTCCCTCAGTAAATCCAATTTATTTATTTAATTCCCTTTATCAAATAGAAGGAATTAATTTTCCAAGAAAATATAGGACCCGATTAAATCCAATTTAATCATTCATTTACTCCAATATTTAATTCTAAATTAAATACTAAGTGTTTGTGGATAGTGTGTGACTCTTTAGGGTCACCTTTCAGCTAGACTTGGTCGGATTCCTAGAATCCGTCCATTACCATGGGTGGCCATCTAGCAACGGTCCATGGCACTAGAGACTAAGTGAAGTATCCGGGGATGAACATTTAGGCTCTAACAGTACACTTTTCCTTCTGTCTTCGGTCTCATCACTTAGGGTCTAGGGCACGGAAAATGCAGGTACCCATTTTGGACCTAAGTGTTGGTCTGTCCTTACTAAACGCCACAAGGGAAACCTTCCCTTCTGTTCAATTACTGTGGCCATAGATTTTAGGGACAAGACACAGAGCATACATGAGACTCAACTGTCAATGCCTTTTGACAGGAGACAGATCCTTTCTTGGAAACTACTGTCACTCTGTACACTAGACATGGCTTATGACTACTCAAGAGTATTTTGGCAATCTCTCACCATATCTAAGATACAGACCTGATGTACAGGTAAACTCAGCAGTTCCTCAAGTTAAAGGACTTGACCTGTACTGTTGGAACCGGGAATACGCGTCATACCTTGCAAACCATACTCAAGGTCCTCCCTAAGACGGTTCCCGCGAGTCACCTCAGTTAGCTGCTTCCTAGCATGCTAACCCGACTAACACTGCTTAGACGACCTTCGTCACCCGTCAATAGAATAGGTGACCAGAAAGTCAATGGTATTGGCTGTTCTGAGAACCATTCGTCAATCTGTGAACAAGTAATATTATGTTAATGAATGTAGTAAGGATTCATAGGCATGAGTTTGTTGTACTTACTGCTTGCATCGTTTACGATTCACAACAAAACGCCCACAGACTGAAATAACATTTCGGAAATTGGAACTACGCTTGGAGGTAGGTTCATGAAATCAGTTTCGCCGAATTAGTCTGAAATACTCCAAGTCAAAGGAATCTCGAGACAAGGCATCGAGAATCCATTGAGACTTGCACAAAGCGTACTGTTAGAGCCTAAATGTTCATCCTCGAAAATTTCACCTAGTCTCTAGTGCCATGGACCGTTGCTAGATGGCCACCCATGGTAACGGACGGATTCTAGGAATCCCACCAAGTCTAGCTGAAAGGTGAACCTAAAGAGTCACACACAATCCGCACACATCAAGTATTTAATTTAGAATTAAATATTGGAGAAAAAGAATGATTAAATTGGATTTAATCGGGACATTTATTTTCTTAGGAGAATTAATTCCTTCTATTTGATAAAAGGACTTAATCTAATAAATTGGATTTATTAGAGGATTAATTTAATAGGACTAGAATAAATATTTATAATTTATTTGGCCTTTGCCAATATTTAATAGGATTTAAATATTCCATTAAATTAAATTAATGGTTGAGATTGAAAGGGAGAGATGGATGGCTAGGATTAATTGACTAGGTCAAATACTACTTTGACTAGGACTTTGACTAGGTCAAAATCCTAGTCAAAATAGACCTCTTTAGAGTGGGAGTTTAAAGAGGAATGAACTCCTCCTCTATATATAGTCCTAGTCTTTCACTATTAAAATGATGAAATTCCAACACACACACACACACACACAAATTCGGCTCTCTCCCTCTCCCCTCTCGTTCGCCCTCTCTCTCTCTCCTCAAACAAGAAAACACTTCTTGATTCTTTTTGTTCGTGGAACATTACATCAAAAAGGAGATTTAATACCATTAATTAATAATGTGTTATTAATTCATCCTCTCCAATATTATACTTGTTCCTTCGCTGGCACGACGTGCAAGATACGTGGGTGGATTGTGTGTTACTGTTTGGAGAGTCTCAAGAACGAGACTTGGAGCAAATCGGGGAACAACGCGAGTAGCAGTTAGAAGACGAAAACGACAATCGGTAGGTTCCGATTTAATTTTTCATTCCTTTTATTTTTCAATCCTATGGCCTCCATGATTTGTTTATACTTTTAATTTCATGAGATACATCGAACACCCGGGAAAGTTAAAGGGCACACCCCTTGAACGTGTTTATTTATTTTATCAAAGCATGTTTAATTTTCGTATTTTAATTTTATACTGCGCTTCCGCATTCACGCTATTTCCCGGGACGATCCACAATCTTTCACAAGCAGGTAAAAATCTGATTTAACTACACTTCGTCGTCTAATACTTGTCCCCTCCCTTTTCCCTACAGATCGTCCAAATCAAAGGAAGACGAGCATGAGAAGGAAATTTTGGACACCTTCAAAAAGATAGAGATCAACATACCACTGTTGGATGTAATCAAACAAATTCCGAAGTATGCCAAATTTTTGAAAGAATTGTGCACTAACAAGAGGAAGTTGAAAGACAAGGAGAGGGTGATTTTCGGTAAGAATTTCTAAGCTGTTACCAATCGTAAATTACCAGAAAAAATGCAAGGATCCAGGTCTGTTTCACACTCCCTTGCACGATTGGTAGTAGACGAATTGAGCGTGCTATGCTTGACTTAGGAGCATCCATTAATGTAATGTCGCATTCTCTATACCAAGCTTTAAACTTGAGCAGTCTGCAAGAAACGAACGTGATAATTCAATTGACTGATCGTTCTTATGTGCGTCCTATAGGTATTGTTGAGGATGTGTTAGTGAAAGTGAATGATTTACTGTTTCCGGTAGATTTTTACATATTGAAAATGGGGGCTGAGGGGCTTAATAACTCTATATCTATCTTGTTGGGGCGACCATTCATGAAAACTACAAAAACAAAGATTGATGTAGATGATGGAACTTTATCTGTCGAATTTGATGGGGAAATTGTAAAATTTATTATCTTTGAGGCTATGAAATACCCAAATGAATTGCATGCGCTCTATCATGTTGATATGATCGATTCAGTGGTACACGATGTGTTTGATGAAGAGAATGTTGGTATTGAATTAGACTTAATCATTGAATTGGATGAATGTGAAGATGATGATGACTTTGTTGAGTCACTTAGTGAAGCATTGAGCCCATCATCCGCTAATGAATCGAACATTTCTTCCACACACACTAAGTTACTCCTTCTGTATTGCAGGCACCCAAGCTAGAGCTGAAACCCTTGCCGAAACACTTGAAGTACATCTACTTGGGAGACGGAGAAAACTTTTTTCCCGCCATCATATCCAATCAATTTCTGGAAGAACACGAAGAGAGGTTGGTGACGCTTCTCCGAGAATGTCGAACCGCGATTGGATGGATGTTAGCCGACATCAGGGGTATAAGCCTGGGAATGTGCATGCACTAAATCCACTTGGAAGACAATACCAAACCATCACAGCAGCCACAGAGGAGACTCAATCCAACACTAAAAGAAGTGGTAATGAAAGAAATCCTAAAACTTTTGGATGCAGGTATAATATTCCCTATCTCTTATAGTGCTTGGGTGAGTCTGGTGCACGTGGTACCAAAGAAAACAGGTATGAGGGTGGTAAAAAATCAAAATGATGAGTTGGTGCCAATGACAGTGCAAAATGGTTGGCGCATGTGTATAGAATTTAGGAGGCTAATCTAGCAACACACAAGGATCATTTCCCGTTGCCCTTCATTGACCAAATGTTAGAACCACTTGCGGGAAAATCTTACTTTTGTTTTCTTGATGGGTTTTCAGGATATTATCAAATTGCCATCGCTCAAGAGGATCAAGAAAAGACAACCGTCACATGCCCTTTTGGTACCTTCGCATTTAGACGAATGCCCTTGGGTTGTACAATGCCCTAAGTACGTTCCAAAGGTGTATGATGAGTATCTTTTCAAAGTATATTGAGAAATGCTTTGAAGTATTTATGGATGACTTTACCATGTATAGCGGTTCATTTGATGAATGTTTGGGTCACCTTGCAAAGGTCCTTCGGAGGTGCATAGAAACTAACTTGGTTCTTAATTTTGAAAAGTGTCATTTCATGTTAGACCAAGGCATTGTTCTAGAGCATGTTAATATCATCAAGAGGCATTGAGGTAGATAAAGCAAAGATTGACTTGATTGTGAACTTACCTTATCCTACCTGCGTTAGGGAAGTTCGTTCATTTCTTGGACATGCAGGTTTCTATCGGAGATTCATAAAAGACTTTGCAAAGATCATCCAACCTCTATCTCAACTGCTGCAAAAAGATGCACAATTCGACTTTGGTCGAGATTGTCAAGAGGTGTTCGACGAGTTGAAAAGAGCTCTAACAAGCACTCCCATCATTCAACCACCGGATTGGAACCTACCATTCAAGTTATGTGCAATGCCAGCAATTATGCGGTGGGCGCTGTTTTAAGGCAGCAGTTTGGACAAAGGCATCATGTGATTTTACTACGCCTCAAAGACTTTGGGCGCAGCGCAGTGCAACTACTCCACAACGGAAAAAGAGCTTCTAGCTATTGTTTTAGCATTAGATAAATTCCGGTCTTATTTACTTGGTTCTAAAATTGTGGTGTTTTTCGACCGTTGCAGCGCTCAAGTACTTGTTTGTCCAAGAAGGAATCTAAACCTCGATTGATCTGGTGGATTCTGCTGCTTCAAGAATTCAACGTGACCATAAAAGATTGCAAGGGCTCAAAAAACTCGGTTGCCAACTACCTAAGTCGATTGGTAAGAGAGGGAGGATGACTCACCCATCTCTGACACTTTTCCTGACGAAAATTTATTCAAGGTGCAAGGTACGGTCCCTTGGTACTCTTTCATTGTCAACTATTTAGTCGCTCGTGCCTTACCCCCTTATCTTAGTCGAGCTCAGATAGATAAGTCAAGAGTGAGGAAAAATATTATGTATGGGATGACCCTTATCTATGGCGTTTTTGTTCGGATCAGGTGATAAGGCTTTGCGTACCTAATGATGAGCATCACTCTGTCTTAACTTTCTGTCATAATATTGCATGCGGGGGTCACTTTGGTCCTAAACGCACGGCTAGGAAGGTATTGGATTGTGGCTTATATTGGAACACCTTGTTCAAAAATGCTTATGACTTTTTGTAAACGGTGTGATAGATGCCTATGTACGGGGATGGTGTCTCATCTGAATGAGATGCCCCAAACTCAAATTCTGATTGTTGAAATATTTGATGTATGTGGTATTGATTTTATGGGTCCATTTCCATCGTCTTGTGGGTTTTCTTACATACTTTTGGCTGTGGATTATGTTTCGAAATGGGTGGAAGCAAAGGCCACCCAGGACTGATGATTCTGCTACTGTCATAGGTTTTGTCAAGACCCATATTTTTAACAGGTTTGGAGTCCCACGAGCAATGATCAGTGATCAAGGGAGTCATTTTTTGCAATCGAGCAGTGGGGGCCTTGTTCAAGAAGTATGGTGTTCACCATCTTGTGGCAACCGCCTACCATCCATAAACGAATGGCCAAGCAGAAGTGTCAAATCGAGAAGTGAAGTCTATTTTGGAGAAAACGGTGAGTCCTGA
Source organism: Sesamum alatum (assembly GCA_034509735.1). Classification (NCBI taxonomy): domain Eukaryota; kingdom Viridiplantae; phylum Streptophyta; class Magnoliopsida; order Lamiales; family Pedaliaceae; genus Sesamum; species Sesamum alatum. Next base: position 677,800 of record JACGWO010000013.1, read on the forward strand.
AAGGAAGGATTGGAGCTTATGTTTGTATGATGCCTTATGGGCATATAGAACGGCGTCTAAAAACCCCTATTGGGATGTCTCCGTATCGATTGGTGTTTGGAAAGGCATGCCACTTACTCGTAGAGATTGAACATAAAGTGTATTGGCAGTGCAAAAATACAATTTGGACATGAGCAAGGCCGGGATGGAGTGTAAGCTTCAATTGCAAGAGTTAGAGGAACTGCGTTTGGATGCCTATGAAAATCCGCGAATTTATAAGGAGAAGACAAAGGCATTTCATGATAATGAAATCCTATGAAAAATAATTTCACGTGGGTTAGAAGGTCCTCCTTTACAACTCTCGGCTGAAACTAATGCCAGGTAAACTGCGTTCATGTTGGATTGGTCCTTTTGACGTTTCTAATAGTTTTCATTATGGTGCAGTGGAAAATTCAAAGTTTGGACATGGGAAAAATGTTCAAAGTAAATGGCAATCGTTTGAAACCATTTCTCCGAGGTGATGATATAGGTAATCCCATGGACATTGCCTTGGCGTCCCCTCCGCAGTCCAAGCAAGGATAATGAGATCATCCGTCGAGCATAACAATGTTAAATAATTGCACTTGTCGGGAGCAACCCGGCGTTTTATATGCTTTATTTTGAACTTTTAGCTTAGGCTCACGCCCCGTTCGATGCCAAATGCAGCACCATGTTAATTGGTCCGACAGACCTCACAGCGAGATAAGGCGTGATCACGCCTTATCCGACTGTCTCTTCTGTCTGAAGCAGACACCGAGGCGGCGATTTTCCACTAGACGTACAGACTTGAGGGGCTGTTTAGGCGTGATCATGCCTAAAAGAGGGTATGAATCTGTATCTTCTTTGTATTATCTATTTTATTAATTGTTCTTTCTAGGTTTTTATTTTCTTCTTTTATTATTCCTATTTAATAAAATATTTATATATATATGTATATATAGTTTTCAAGCCCTGATTTCCCCACTTTTCATTTTTCAAGCCCTAATTTCCCCGCTTTCATTGTAGCCACCAACTAGCCACAACGACACCACCGCCGCTGCTGCTCTACTACTGCTGCTGTCACCGATTTCACTTGCCCGCCCCGAGGAGGTGCCGCCGCTGCTGCGGTCCGAATCGCGACACCATAGCGCCGTCGCTGCTGCTATGCCGTTTTTCCGTCGCCACCACCACCACCTGTTCCGGCAGTTGTCAATGCTTTTGCTGCAGACGCGGTTTCTAATGCACCGGGACCTTTCTCGGCAGCTCCCCTCCGCGACACTTACTGGAAATGAGGCAGATTCAGCTCTACCACCGGTATTCCATCCACTGCCGAGACGGACCTCGCAGGTCACCTCCACTTCACTTCTAAAGAACACAAGAAAAGGTACTCTGTTATTAAAACTCGGCCACTCAACCCTGGTAAGTTCTCTGCATTTTTCTTCATTAGATGCATTGGGTATCTGTGGTAGTATTGATGCTTTGCTCTTTAATATGCAATGGCGTGAGTTTGCCCATATCCATATGCCTGTGTTTGTTGAGTTGCTTCGTGAATTTTATACTACTTTCGTTTTCAACAAACCAGACCCTTTTACGCTCACTGCACCCAATGTTATTCATTTTCGATTGCTTGGTAAAGATTTTAAAATGAGCATAAATGATTTCAATCTGGCTCTGGGTTTTGTGCATGACGAATATATAGCATCACAAGAGTACCGTGAGGCTTTAGTTGATTATGGTGTTTTTGAACCCATCTCTGTGTGGAGGGAGTTTTCCAAGGGACCCCTGGTATATCACCCTAGTCGGTCCAAGGCACGTCACTTGTGCCAATTTGAATGGATCTATATGCAACATTTCCTTACTTCTAATTTTTCGGGGCGTCGGGCCACTATGGGTACATGTTCTAAGGTTAAATTGTTTTTCATTTGGAGCATGATCAATAGGGTACATGTGAATCTAGGTGCTTGGCTTGCTTATCAATTTCAAACTGTTGACACATCGTCTAAGCATGTTTGCGTTGGGTCGTTAATTACACACCTTGCGGTCAATTTGGGTGTTTTGAACTTGTCTAATCATGATTTACATTTAGCTTGCGAGGAAGAGCCGTTGGATGTGGCGACTTTGCACAAAATGCATATTTTAAATCATCACGAGGCCCCGAGTGGCATGAGCTATACCGACCTTGACCCTGAAAAGCGCCCAAACTGCCGCTCACAGCCACCGCCTACCCCATCTTCGGACGCCATCGAAGGCCGACTGACCCGGCTGGGGCTCTTTGATGCGTGGATGTACCGCAAGCTTGACGCGGTCTTGACTGCTTTAGGGGTATCTATACCCCCACCAGCCCCTGCCTAGCCCGCTTTGTCGTCACCATATATTTCAGGGATGCTCTCTATTTCTCTCCTCTCTTTTTTCATTCCCTTGTTATGAGTGGTTTTATGTGCATACATTAGGGACAATGTATGTACTTGGTGTGGGGGAGGTTTGTGCATGAGTTGGTATGGTAGTGAATGTGGTTATAGGCTTAATAATTCTTGTGATTCTGTGTTGCTGGCATTATTTAATATTGGTGTTGGGGATTAATTTTTGCGGAGTGAAATTTCTGGGTAAAATTGTTGTTTTAGAACTGATTATGTGTCATGAACACCGTAATTTGTGCTTGAAATTAGTTGATCTTGAAACGAAGTGTGTGAATTGTGGTTTAAGTTGAGATTAGTAGGCGGAACGAACTCTAGTGGCATATAAAAAAAATGTTGTGTGAAAAGGATGTCCCATTGATTGCATTAGACGAACAACGTTCAAGAATCAACACTAAAACCCTTTATGTGAGCTTTTGAGCCAAAGCACTTGCATTCAAATAGTGCTTGTATATTTCTTTCAATTGAGGGCATCGGACTTAGTGTGTGCATTCTTAGAACTTGCTTGTGTAATACATTTCGAGGCCATATTTTTCCATATTTGTGTATGAAAGTTTAAGGGCACTTAGGAATAGCTAATTAACCTTGAAAAGAGCCTTCCGGAAACTCACCCTTAGAAAACTCATTTGATCCTTGGCCTCTATTTTCTTGGTTAAACCACATTTTCAGCCAATTATCCCTTTCTTGGTTATTGTCTGTAGAGATTTTTGAACCCTTTGAAGGGGATGATGTTAATATGGTTGCTTGTAAGTCGACGTGAAAAAGAGCTAGAGAAGTGGTTCAAGGGGCATATAAGAGACATGTTGCTACACCCAAGAAAGAACAAAAAAAATGCAAAGGGGAGCAACGAAAAAAAAAAAAAGAAGAGAGAAAAAAAAAGTGAAAAAAGAGAAGAATAAGAAAATGATGAATGAGGAAAAAAGAAAGAGAAAGAGGAAAAGGTTCAAAGAGGAAAGTGAAACTGAAAACAAAAAAAAAAAACATGTTGGAAAGTGTGCATGCTTCAAACACTTGGGTGTGGAAGAAAAAAAGCAATGAGCTGGGAAATACAAGCAACTAAGTTGACATCATCCTTTTGAATTCATGAGCCACAATTTGACCTCTCTTGACACACCTTGACCCTAGCCCCGTTACAACCATGTTAAGACCCTTTCATTTATGCACTGATAAGCATTTTGCAGTGGTGGAGATTTGATTCACAAGCAAGCCTATGGCAATGGCACTCTAATGTCTTGATTTGAGTGTGAAAAAAATTCCTTAAATACTTCTCGAGTGATTTGAGAGACATCCTAGTGAGGAGTGTTGAGACTTGTTTCATTTACGTTTGATAAAGTCAATGGGATACGTGCTTGTTGCATTAATGCCATTAGTGTTTATTCTCAATATTGCTATCTCTTCTTAAACTGTGAAGACATGTTGATTAAGGGATATACGTGACTAACATAAAGAGAAATTTGGGTATGGATACTTGGATAATCCGTGCATTTGATAGATGTTTAAGGAAAACCATGGTTTCGGTGTGGGGCAATTTGATAGGGTGCATTTCATCTCTCATATGAATGCTTAATTTGAATGGTTTTTAAAGGTATTCTTCACATTTCTAATCGAATTATGTGATTTTTGAATGAAGGATCGAGATTGACCCGTTGTGAAGAAAAGGAGTTAAAAAGCCCCAAAGGAAGACATAAAAGAGATCAAGTACAAAACAGTCATGAGCAGACTTGAACAACCAATCGGGCGTGATCACGCCCTATCCAACATCCAAGTCTGCGCGGGAAGAAAAGAAGAGTTTTGAAGAAACATCTTTCCTGATTTTACGAAAGATACACGCATAGAAAGAGGGACTCTGAGATAGCACTAAAAGAGGACTCTGAAGTTGGCACGAAAAGAGCACTCTGAAGTTGGCACGAAAAGAGGACTCTAAAGTTGCACGAAAAGAGGACTCTGAAGTTGCGTAGAAAGAAGACTCTCAATTATACAAGGAAGACAAGAACGCAGAGAAGGATCATCTTTTGATCATCATTTTTATCTCTTCCTCTAAATTCATGCTTTTGTTTAGTAGCTAATTTTTCTATGCCGATTCAAGGGAAACGTTAAACCCAATTGTTATGTTTTGAGGTCTTGAAATTATCTGATTTCGCCAAGTATTTCTCGTCTTGATTTACTGTGAACGGAATAATTATTATGTATAGATCTGACAATTTGATTCGGTATTAAATATTCTATTGCTATCCATGAGTTCAGTGATCCGTAATTGTCATGAATGAGTGGTATTAGTAGCGAGCAAATTTATTATGTGCTTTGCATGATTTATTTGTGGGCACGAGGAAACTAGGTTAGATAATTGCAGCTATCTCAATTGTTTGATCAAGAGTCAACTGTTTTCATTGATGCAAATGCTATTAATTGATGTGATATGGAACGTTATCATGCCCAGTCTTGATATAGTAAGTTTGGATTTAGATGCTTGAGTCAAGTCCATTACAATAGGAAAACGGGAATTTCAAAGTTGAATGCTTGGTTATGGAATTAACCCTTAGTGACCTATGATAGATATAACGATTGGTGTGATGAACCCCTTGAATTGGACTTTTCATCTATAATTTCATCTCAGTTGTTTACTCTTGCTTTTTCTTAATTTAGTTCTAGTTCATTCATACCATGTACTGAATTCATACCCCCCTTTTTTGTTACTACAATTAGATCGAGAACCTGGTTCCATAACTACTACAGTTTAGAATCAGTCTTTATATTTGACGGCTTCAACAACCGATTAGGTTAGTCTGAAACGAACCAAGTCGAGGACCTCGAGACTGAGCATCGATTGTCCTATCGAAACTTGCACTAAGTATTGCATTCATTGGGTGAGTGCCGAGTTTCATCGGTGACAGACGAAGGTCTTCTATGCAATTTTAGAGGGTTAGTTAACAAGGTGGTCGACTAACTGAACTGACTCGCATGAATCGTCATATGGAAGCTTTGGAGGCTTGGTCATTATGACTGAAATTCTCGGTTCCGATAATACGATATTAGTCCTCGGACTTGACGAACATGGCAGTCACGTGCATACAAAGACTGTATCTTGGATCTGGCAAGAGGTGATCATTCTATAAGATGGTCATTATAAGCTTTGTCCAGTGCATTTGGAGTATGTAGGGAGGACGGTTGACACCAAGATAGGATCTGTCCACCGTCAGTATAAGACGGCAATGTCTTCTATGCGCTCTGAAATGAGTTAGACTCTGACAATCTATGGCCATAGCAATTGATTGAGTAGGAAAAGGTATCCTACGTCAATCGATAGAGTAAACGCATCTCAGGTATAAAGCATAGTTGCCTAGTCAAAGATGGGAATCAACGCCTAATTCCATATCCTAGACTAAGGTCGGGAGATGGTCGATAGTAGGACCGTACCCATACGAAATCGGCGCCTAAATGTTCACGCCAACATCCACCAAGTCTCTAGTTCCATGGACCCTTGCTAGAAGGTCAACCATGGTGACGGGCTCCTGTTGGACATGAGCCCAAGTCTAGCTGAGGGTGAACCTAAAGAGTCACACACAAATCACCGAGGAGGTGAAGGAATTGACTTGGAGTCAATTTTAGAGGATGATAAGTAATTGGATTACTTATGGGATTGTCAATTGGATGGATGGGTCGATATTGTATTGGGCCTCGTTTTATCGGTAAATGGAATTTATCAATTAAGTAGAGAATCGAAGCTTGGATCTTTTAATTGGATTAAAAGATCCAATGGGAATTATTTAATTGGACCATGAATAAAATAGGATTTAATTCTTTGGCTTATTGTAATTGGATTACAATAAAATTCGGTCCATTAAATCTTGACCCAAGAGAGGTGTTAATTCCACTTTTGCAATTAGAATAAGTTGGACTTCTTCTAAAAGGGGATGATCGAAAATTACTTCTTTTGGAAATACTAAAATTGGCCATGAAGGCCTTTAGTAACAAGTTGACTTGTCTCTTTTGGAAAGAGACAAATCAATTCCAATCAAGTCTCTTTCACTTGATATGATTAAATCATACCTTATGAAATGGTAGGCTTGATTGATGATTAATGGGGATTGATTGAAATGTATCTAGACATCCTTGGATGAACCTAGACACCTTCCAATAATCACATTAATAAAGTATATATATGTGTATATACTATCATCAAAGACAAGAATTTCATTATTCATCTTTTTCTAGGAAAAAGAAGAACACTCTCTACACACTCCCTCAAGCTATTTTCGGCTCCTCTCTCTCTACTCTCTAAATCCTCTTTGTTGCTTCATTGATCTAGGATCAATTGAAGAGCAAAGTAAGATCAAGAAGGAACACTAATATTATGGTGTAATCCTTCTTCGATTTCATCCTCTAGATCCGTTTTTCTCTAGCAAGAAAAACGAGATGTCTCCCGGTGTTGTGTGGATGACTTTAGAGGGTCTCTACGTTAGGACCTCGCCTGGATAAACATCGAGAGGAATCAACGCTTGTAGCTGATCGAAATACAAAATCAAGAAAGGTGTTCCGATTTACATTTATGCTCTCGGTTTCTTCTTTATTCAATAGCCACGAACGCTTATTTATTTTATATGTTTATATTCTGTATTTATATATCGATAGCCCAGGAACGTTCAAGGGAACACCCCTTGAACACAATTTAAATTCTTTTATTCCGCACGTTCTTATCTCCACCGCGCTTCCGCCGCATTCCCGGGCCGATGCACTTTCCTTCAATTTTGAGCCACGATCTCCCCTTGTCTTTTTAGGTCATTGATTTGCATCCCTAGTCTTTCTATCTGGCGACCCACATCTTCGATCTCAGCTTTCAAGATACCAGGTTCTCTTCTCCTAGCTTTACCTTTTTCACTCGATCCTACATTTGAAAGTTACGTCTCTTGGCCTTTTTCAGGCACCCCTTTACTTATCACCTCCTTCGGGTCTTCCTCAACCTCTTTTCCGTTAAACAATTCTCGCTTCATAGTGTCCCGAGCTATTGGCGTGGTTGTCCTCCTCTCATACTCTACTAAGGCATTTTTGCTCGTATTCTTGTCAGCTCCTCGATCATGCACAATAGCTCACTCCTCATAAGTTGAACTATCAGATCCCCTTGCCTTTGGGTGGTCTCCTCACTATCCCCTGATGTTTGCTCTCTCATGGATGTCCTTCCATCCCGAATCGTGAGTGCTCTTCTCAGTGTTTCCCATAGACGGCTCCAACTGATCCGGGTCAAATATAGCGATCTCCTTTGAGGTCTAACTCCGTGATCTTGTTGTGTTCACCCAGATGAAATCACTACAAGAAAAAAGGCTTTTGGCTACAATGTAGTAATCGTAGCGAAAGGCCGAAATTCATAGCAAAAATATTTTCGTAACAGATATAGTAGCAAACATAACGACCTTTTGTTACAGTTGTCGAGGCGTAGCCATTACTTGGCATTTGCTACGAGTATAGTAGCTTTCGTTACAACAACAAATTCGTAACAAAATGTTCAACCAAAAATCATCATCTTTTGCTATGGACCTCTTGTTGTAACAATAAAATATTGAATTAAATTTTACTACGACGATTTTGGTGTAACAAAAAAAGTAAAATTCGAAAATGCATTTTTATAAAAGGTATCCTGATGTTGTTTACAATATCTATTATTTGAATTTTTTAAAAATCTTATTTATATTAATAATTGAAACTATTATTAAATTATCATTATATCTAAAAAAATTAATTACATTACAAAAAAGTCTATAATTAACTAAAGTAGTATCATAACATAACTTGCAGATGATATAGAGTTAATATTTGTACCAACATTGAATAACATAATTAGACAATTACCTGCATAGCACATATTACATATCTAATAAGTTGGGACAAAAAGTACAATCTCCTAATTCCAACATGTTCAAATTACGCAGTCATTAGCCAAAAAAGTTAAACTTGCATATATACTAGAACCTATTGTTGGCCAATACATTAATTTGACAAAAAAGTAACTCCTCAGCTTGTTCAAATCTCCATAACCTGAAATATTTTAACCATAAAATTGAAATAAATCAAAAGTACAAAGAAAAGTATATAAAGTTGAAGGGGGAAATGAAAGACACACATAAGGAACTTCTTACATTGACAAACTCCCAATAGACACATTTGTTAACAGCATCTCCAATGGTGGTAACATTATTACTAGGTTGTTGCAACTTCTCATTAGAAATGTGAGCCTTCCCAACATATACCCTCACAAATCCAGGTAGAACCCCCTCTTGGCCAATTGTACCAACCACAACTCCTTCAGTAATAATTTTTTTGGGTATCTGATGACAAAATAAATGAACCTTCGCCCCAATCTGCATTTAAAAGACTCAATAATAATTTGATCATCTTCAGTACATTAACACTGAGGCTCACACATTCTCTCCTGGAAAACACTTTCAATGTAATATACATACATTCAAACCCTTAGTATAATCAACAATTAGTTTTCCTTTTTTGCGATCTTTCACCAACCACCTGCATTAAATCAAGTATAACAACTAAAGCAGTAAAGAGAGTTGAAAAAGAAAACGAGCAAATAAATAGAATACTTCGGTTGTTGCATATCTCAATCCACTTGAACTCGATTGTTGCAAGTGTGATGCATCTGGTGAAGAAACAAGCGGATCCGCCCGGGAGGGCAAGCAGAAGCGAGAAAGCGAGGAAATAGTGCGTAAATTTAAATCTAATTTAAATAAACGAATCCCAAAGAGTGTACCCTTGGGTGCTCAACCGGGCGTTCGATGTAGGATGTGTAAATATTAGAAACATATATTTAAACACATAGGGCATAGATGTATATTAAATCAATCAAAGCGTAGTAAAACCGTTACCATTGATTGTTTAGAGTATGCTCCCGGCTACTAGCGTTGTTCCTTCTCCGGAATGCTCACGACATCCAAACGTATGGATTCTCCAAGGTGATCCACACCACACCGGAAGAAACACACGTTTTTCTTGCTAGAAAAGAACGGGTTTAAGAAGGAATCGGTTTAAGAGAAGAACACTATGAATTAGTGCTCTTTTAAACTTACTTTGTTCTTCTTCTTGATTCAAAATCAAGTGAAGAACACAAGTGTAGGAGAGGGAGAGAGGGCCGAGAGTTGAGAGAGAGGAGTGGGATTTTGTCTTCTCTTTTTTCCTAGAAAAAGATGAATAATGAATCACTTATGCCTTGTATTGTATATTCTAATATATATATATAATTAATGTGATTATTGGAATGTATCTAGGTTCATCCTAGGATGTCTAGATTCATTCCAATCAATCACCATCAATTCTTCAATCAAGCCGACCAAAATTTATGGTATGATCAAATCATACCAAAAGGGAAGAGCTTGATTGGAGTTGATTTGTCTCTTTCCAAAAGAGATAAGTCAACATACCACCTAGCATGAAACATGGCTGATTTTGCTTCCTCCAAGGGAGCATGTCGGCCATGTTTAATTAAGGAACTTCTTTCTATTCAATAATAGGATATATTTCTCCTCTCGGGTATAATTTAACAGATCGGGTTTTATCGTAATCCAATTACGACGAACCCAACATTAAATCAAATTTAATGTCCATTTAAATTATTCCCGTTGATCTTTTAATCCAATTAAAAGATCCAACGTCTCAACGTCTCAACTTTCCATATTTAATCGAAAATCCAATTTACCGATTAAACGAAAGCCCGATACAATATCGGCCCGTCCAACCAATGGACTTTCCCTTAAGTAATCCAATTACTTATTTTATCCTTCGAGATTGACTCCAAGTCAATCTCTCAACCTCCTCGGTGATTTGTGTGTGACCCTTTAGGTTCACCCTCAGCTAGACTTGGGCCCGTGTCCCACAGGGGCCCGTTGCCATGGGTGGCCGTCTAGCAACGGTCCATGGCACTAGAGACTAGGTGAATTGGCGTGAACATTTAGGCGCCGATTCCGTAGATCCTTCCGTCTACTGTCTCCCAGCCTTAGTCTAGGGTATGGAATTGGGCGTCGGTTCCCATCCTTGACTAGGCATCTATGCATAATACTCGAGACCACGTATGCTTCATTGCGTCGACACAGGAAATCATTCCCTGTTCGATCAACCACTGTGGCCACAGCTTCAAACAGCATGAACATGTCTCTGAATGCATAGGAGATACCTCTGTCACATACTGACAGGGGATAGATCCTCTTCTTGGAATCCACCGTCCTTGCTACACATTCCGACTGAACTGGACAAGGGTTATGATAATCATCTTACAGAATGATTACCTCTCGCCAGATCCAAGATACAGCCGTCATGTGCACGCGACTGCTATGATCCCTCAAGTATGAGGATTACTCCCGTACTATCGGAACCGGGGAAAACCAATCATACCGACAAAGCCTCCAAAGCTTCCATATTGATGATCCCCGCGAGTCAGTCCAGTCGGCTCGACCCCAGTCGACCAACCCATCAAGATCGTGTAGGCGTCCCACGCCTGTCGCCGATGAAACACGACACTCATCTAATGAACACGACTCTTGACGCAAGTCTCAATAGGACTCTTGATGCCCTGTCTCGAGGTCCTCGACTTGGAACGTTTCAGACCCAACTCTTAATCAGCTAGTTTCATGACCACCATCCAATGCGTGGCCCAACTGCACGAGTTGTTATCCATGGTCTGTGGGCTTTGTTGTGATATATGAAGGACAAGCGGATCCGCCCGGGAGCGCGAGCGGAAGCGAGAAAAGCGAGAAATTGGTGCGTAAATTTAAATTAAATTCAAAAATACGTGAATCCCAAGGGGTGTACCCTTGGGTGCTCAACCGGGCGTTCGATGTAGGATGTGTAAATATTAAAACATATATTTAAACACATAGGGCATAGATATACAAATGAAATCAATCAAAGTGTAATAAACCGTTACCTTTGATTGTTTAGCGTATGCTCCCGGCTACTAGCGTTGTTCCTTCTCCGAAATGCTCACGAAATCCAAACGTATGGATTCTTCAAAGGTGATCCACACCACACCGGAAGAAACACACGTTCTTCTTGCTAGAAAAGAACGGGTTTAGGAAGGAATCGGTTTAAGAGAAGAACACCATGAATTAGTGTTCTCTTAAACTTACTTTGTTCTTCTTCTTGATTCAAAATCAAGTGAAGAACACAAGTGTAAGAGAGGGAGGGAGCACGAAATTTTGAGAGAGAGGAGAGGATTTTTGTCTTCTCTTTTTCCTAGAAAAAGATGAATAATGAATCACTTATGCTTGGTGTTGTATATTCTAATATATATACATAATTAATGTGATTATTGGAATGTGTCTAGGTTCATCCAAGGATGTCTAGATTCATTCCAATCAATCACCATCAATTCTTCAATCAAGCCTACCAAAATTTATGGTATGATCAAATCATACCAAAAGGGAAGAGCTTGATTGGAGTTGATTTGTCTCTTTCCAAAAGAGATAAGTCAACATACCACCTAGCATGAAACATGGCTGATTTTGCTTCCTCCAAGGGAGTGTGTCAGCCATGTTTGATTAAGGAAAGAAGTCCAACTTCTTCCCATTCCAAATTAGGAATTATTTCTCCTCTCGGGTATAATTTAACGGACCGGGTTTTATTGTAATCCAATTGCGACGAACCCAATATTAAATCCAATTTAATGTCCACTTAAATTATTCCCGTTGATCTTTTAATCCAATTAAAAGATCCAACGTCTCAACATCTCAACTTTCCATATTTAATCGAAAATCCAATTTACCGATTAAATGAAAGCCCGATACAATATCGGCCCGTCCATCCAATGGACTTTCCCTTAAGTAATCCAATTACTTATTTTATCCTTCGAGATTGACTCCAAGTCGATCTCTCAACCTCCTCGGTGATTTGTGTGTGACCCTTTAGGTTCACCCTCAGCTAGACTTGGGCCCGTGTCCCACAAGGGCCGTTACCATGGGTGGCCGTCTAGCAACGGTCCATGGCACTAGAGACTAGGTGAATTGGCGTGAACATTTAGGCGCCGATTCCGTACGGATACGATCCTTCCGTCTACCGTCTCCCGGCCTTAGTCTAGGGTATGGAATTGGGCGTCGGTTCCCATCCTTGACTAGGCATCTATGCTTAATACTCGAGACCACGTATGCTTCATTGCGTCGACACAGGAAACCATTCCCTGTTCGACCAACCACTGTGGCCACAGCTTCAAACAGCATGAACGTGTCTCCGAGTGCATAGGAGATACCTCTGTCACATACTGACAGGGGACGGATCCTCTTCTTGGAATCCACCGTCCTTGCTACACATTCTGACTGCACTGGACAAGGCTTATGATAATCTTCTTACAGAATGAGTACCTCTCGCCAGATCCAAGATACAGCCATCCTGTGCACGCGACTGCCATGATCCCTCAAGTCTGAGGATTGCCCGTACTATCGGAACCGGGGAAAACCAATCATACCGACCAAGCTTCCAAGGTTTCCATATGATGATCCCCGCGAGTCAGTCCAGTCGGCTCGACCCCAGTCGACCAACCCATCAAGATCGTGTAGGCGTCCCACGCCTGTCGTCGATGAAACATGGCACTCATCCAATGAACACGACTCATGACGCAAGTCTCAATATGACTCTCGATGCCCTGTCTCGAGGTCCTCGACTTGGAACGTTTCAGACCCAACTCTTAATCAGTTGGTTTCATGACCACCATCCAATGCGTGGCCCAACTGCACGAGTTGTTATCCATGGTCTGTGGCTTTGTTGCGATATAAGTTAAAACACACCGTTTTTAACAAATGTAAGATGAGCGCAACAAAGAAGGTACCATTGGTGACGAACACTCATCTTATTCATCACATAATAATATTACATTCACATCAAGTTGTCGGATAGGTTACAAATTGCCAAACCTATTGGCTTTCTGGTCACCTATTCCAACAATCTCCCACTTGACCTAAAGCCAATCACCCATTGACCTCGAACCTCTTATTCAGATGGTGAGTATGGGCAACTTGCGACATGGGCTTAGCAAGTGGATCTGCTATGTTTTCTACGGAGCTGACTCGGTCCAACCGAACGTCACTCCTGCTATCCATCTCTCTACATAGATGGTAGCATCTAAGAATATGCTTTGATCGTGATGAGATCTCGGTTCCTTTGCTAGCGCTATCGCCCCGTTGTTATCATAAAAGATAATTACAGGCTTAGCAATGCTAGGTACTACATCCAACCCTTGGATGTAGCTCATCAACCAAACCACTCCTTAGCAGCTTCCAAGGCCGCTATGTATTCAAAAACTCTATGGTGGAGTCCGCCGTGGTAGCCTACATGGAACCCTTCCAAGTAAACCACGCCACCATTAAGTCTGAACACATAACCAGACTGAGACTTGGCATCATCGTCATCCGACTGGAAGCTAGCGTCGCTATAGCCTTCCAGTATCAACTCTCCACCGCCGTAGATCAAGAACATGTCCTTAGTCCTTTTTAGGTACTTCAGGATAGTCTTGACTGCACTCCAGTGTGCCTCCGCAGCACACGACTGATATTGACTTGTTACGCTCAAAGCGAAAGCCACATCAGGTCTAGTGCATTGAACAGCATATTGTATGCTGCCTACGGCTGAAGCATAGGGGATGTCCAACATCCTTTTAAGCTCCTCATCAGTCTTAGGAGACTGCTTCTTGGATAACTTAATTCCATGCCTCATAGGAAGGAATCCTCGTTTTGAGTTCTCCATCTTGAATCTCTTCAAGACTTTTCTCAATGTACGAGGACTGGGCCATTCCTAACATCCTTTTAGATCTATCCCTGTAGATCTTGATGCCAAGGATGTAGGATGCCTCGCCCATATCCTTCATGGAGAATTGCATTGACAGCCAAGCTTTAGTGGTACCAACATCTTAGCATCATTCCCAATGAGCAAGATGTCATCCACGTAAGCACCAGAAACGCAACTGAGCTCCCACTGATCTTCTTGTATACACAAGGATCGGACTCGTTTTTGATGAAATCATATCCCCGTATGACTTCATCAAAACGTATGTTCCAGCTTCGGGTTTAACCCCTTTTGGTGGATCTGCTAGGGTCTAAACCTTGTTTGTACCCATCGAGTCCATTTCGGATTTCATGGCCTCAAGCCACTTTGTCCGAATCGATGTCCGACATCGCTTCTCCGTACGTCTTTGGATCATTATCCAACTGACCGGTCAGGCCCAGAAATCAATACCTATCAGGTGCATGGGATACTCTGGCCGACCTACGGAGGACTGGAACAATATCAGTGGGAACCACTGGCTCAGATGTCACTGCCGCCTCATGGGGTGCCTCACTTGATTCCTCAAGGAGCACCTCATCGCGTCGACTATCCGATGGAAAACCTTTTTTCCAAGAACACTGCGTTTCGCGAGACAAAAACCTTTTGCTCGGAGGGATCATAGAAATAATACCCCGCAGTTTCTTTCGGATAGTCGATGAACCTGCATAAACTAGACCCCGAGTCCAGTTTATCTCCCACTAATCTCTTGACATATGCGGGGCAACCCCACACTTTCAAGTATTTGTAGGAGGCAGACTTGCCATGCCATATCTCATATGGCGTCTGGGATACCCTTTTAGATGACGCCAAGTTCAAAATTTTGGCCGCCGTCACAAGAGCGTATCCCTAGAAGGAAAGGGGTAGTTCGGTAAAACTCATCATGGATCGGACCATGTCCAACAAGGTCCGATTCCTCCTTTCAGACACACCATTAAGCTGCCGTGTTCCAGGAGGGGTCCACTGAGAGAGAATCCCATTCTCTTTTAGATAATCAGTAAACTCACCACTCAAATACTCTCCACCTCGGTCCGACGAAGGGCTTTGATCTTTCGACCGGTTTGGTTCTCTACTTCAAGTCTGTATTCCTTAAACCTTCCAAAGGCTTCAGACTTGTACCTCATCAGGTAAACATAACCGTACCGTGAGCGATCATCGGTAAAGGTTATGAAGTACGAGTACCCACCTCTAGCCTGAGTATTTAGTGGACCACAGACATCTGTATGGATCAAATCCAACAGACCACTGGCTAGCGTACTTTGTCCAACAAAGGGTTTCTTGGTCATCTTTCCCTTTAGACAGGATTCGCAGGTCGGTAGGTTGTCCAAATCGTCTATTTCTAGACTCTTTGAGTCACCAACCTTCTTAACCTATCTTTAGAGATATGACCTAACCTCGCATGCCTTATCTGTGCGTTATTATGATCATTACGTTTTTATTTGTGTTCTACAGTCATAATCCAATTAGACTGTTCAAGTATGTACAGACCGTTGACCAATGTACCAAGCAGATGAGAAATACCATCTTTGATAATGAAAAAACCGTTTTTATTGATGGTAAATTCATATCCCTCCTTATCAAGGACCGGGATGGAAATAATATTTTTAATCATGCTAGGTACATAGAAACAGTCGTTCAGTACAATCCTAACATGACTACTAATGGCTAACTCTAGTGATCCTACGACCTCCGCAGCAACGGCCTTGCCATCGCCTAGCCTCAGGATCATCTCATCCTTGGTTAGCCTTCTGCTTCTTTGCAGTGCCTGTAGATCATTGCAGATGTGAGCACCACACCCGGTATCCAATACCCATGAAGCAGAATTAATAATCATATTAACTTCAACCACAAACACACCTGGGTTGGAGAGGAGTTGTGGGGACTCCCTCTTCCAATGCCCTTTCCCTTGGCAATGCATGCAGACATCATTTGCCTTCGACCGCTGAGAACCACGGGCCTTCCCTTTCTCTTTGCTCGGTCCAACCGGAGCAACAGGGACGCCCGGAGCGTGAGCAGGGGCCACAACCGTCTTCCCTTTGCCCTTCTTCCTCTTCCAGTGTCCGGCCCTCTTGCCATTCGCCTTGGAGGTCGAAGCCTCTCCTATCAATACCGCCGGCGCCGACTTGTGGGTCGTTGCCTCGTATTGGACCACCATGTTGATCAACTCATGAATAGACTTCTCAAGTCCGTTCATGTTGTAGTTTACAACAAACGGGTCATAGGATGGAGGAAGCGACTGGAGGATCACGTCAATGTACGTGTCATTGTTAAGCCCAGCTTTAAGGTCCTCGAGTTTCTCCACTAGGGAGAGCATCTTGACCCCATGACTTTGTACAAATGCTCCTTCAGCAAGCTTGGTGCCAAAGAATGCTTTTGTGGCAGCATATCTAATATGCCTATCCGGAACCGCATAAACCTCGTTCATGCGGAGCATTATGGCGGAGACATTGTCCAGCCTCTCATACTGCTTCTGGATGTTGTTAGACATCGAAGCCAGTATGATACTGCGTACTTTCCGGTTGTCCTCATGCCATTTCTCGAACGTCAAACGTTCTTCAAGCGTGGACCCCTCCGGTAAGTCGCTCGGTGGCGGCTCGTCCATGACGTAGCCTTGGTTCTCGAAACCGAGGACAAATCCTCAGGTTTCTCAGCCAGTCCGAGTAGTTCGTTCCGTTGAATTTGTTAGTCTCAAGAATCATGGTTAACGGGTTCTTAGACATATCTACATTATTGAAAATGTAAAGCAGAAATTAGCAGATGATGGTAATATTATTGTTCAAGTTGAAGACTTGGTCTTTTTAGTCTTTAACCCTCCCACTATTTATACGAAAGTCCGCCACTCTCAAGCGGAGTTTTCGGGAAACCATTTCCTAGTGGGCTTGGGATCCACAAGCGTAATCTCCATGCCCCGCTTTTACGATTCACATGAAGAAGACCTCGTGGGAGATATCCAATATCATTCTCATCCAATGAGATTCACAAGATATTTTGCCTCACCTATTCACATGGTCCCGAGGACTCCAAGCGAACCATGTTACTCAGTGTTGGGCCCGACCCATCAACCAAATCATGCCTCAAACTGTCGCCCCCCACGACTCGTGAGACAGGGAAACAGCGAGCACAGTCTTTTTGTTCACAACAATAGTGCAGCTTTCCCCTAGTCCAAGTGTGCCACGACTCGTGAGACCACACTTGGGTAGTGGTAGCTTCCTCACCACATTGCTGTGGATGGAAGGCTCGGACAGACCAAAATACCATTTTGATCCAAGCCCGTTCTG
Source organism: Sesamum alatum (assembly GCA_034509735.1). Classification (NCBI taxonomy): domain Eukaryota; kingdom Viridiplantae; phylum Streptophyta; class Magnoliopsida; order Lamiales; family Pedaliaceae; genus Sesamum; species Sesamum alatum. Next base: position 695,291 of record JACGWO010000013.1, read on the forward strand.
GGCCTAATATTTAATTTGGTCCAACCAAATGAGAGTTTGTGTGTGATCGAGACCTCATCACATTATGGTGTTTTAGCATGCATAAATATCCAATATTTAAAGCGATAAATAAAAAACGCCGCATGCATAAAACATAGCATACCCCTGTTAGGATGATCACAAGCCCAACCTATGCGACCCACTGAGCCCGCAGTGAGTCTATGGTCTGTCTAGGGTGGTCCTAAATTATTACAATAGTAATATGAAAGAGATCCGGTGGATCGTCCCGGGAATTGCGCGAATGCGGAAGCGCGGTAAAATAAACATATTAAAAATAAAAGGCATGCTTTTAATTTAAAGAACACGCTCAAGGGGTGTGCCCTTGAGGTTCACGGGTGTTCGGTGTATCTCATGATCATAAAACAATTAAGAAATCATGGAGGCCATAGAGTTGAAAAATAAAGAGGGACGAAAATCTTAAACGAGACCTACCCGTTGTCGTTTTCGTCTTCAACTGCTACTCGCTTTGTTCCCCGTTTTGCACCAAGACCTCGTTCTTGAGATCCTCCAAATCGTGACACACGATCCACCCACGTATTCTTGTACGTCGTGCTAGCAACGAACAAGTATTATATTGGAGAGGATAGATGAACCACGCGTTATGAATTAACGGGATCGATCTTCCTTTGTTCAATTGTTTCCAAGAACAAAAGAACAAGAAAATAATATTTTCTTGGTGAGAGAGAGAGAGAGGGGCGGACGAGAGAGGGGAGGAGAGAGTGTGTGTTTTGTGTGTATTTTTTCAAGAATCATCAATCTCACAAATGTTGGAAGCTAGAGGTTTATATAGAGGAAGAGTTTAATCCTCTTTAAACTCAAACTCTAAGTAACCTAATTTGACTAGGATTTTGACCTAGTCAAAGTCCTAGTCAAACTAGTGTTTGACCTAGTCAAATGAATCCTAGCCTTCCATCTCCCCTTTCGATCTCAACCGTTGATTTTAATTTAATGGAATATTTAAATCCTATTAAATATTCCAAAAGGCTAAAAGAATAAATATAAACATTATAAATAAATATTATTATTTATTCTAAGCCCATTAAATCAACCCTTTTAATAAATCCTATTTATTAATTTAATTCCCTTTATCAAATAAAAGGAATTAATTTCTCCAAGAAAATATGGGACCCGATTAAATCTAATTTAATCATTCCTTTACTCCAATATTTAATTCCAAATTAAATACTAAGTGTGTGTGGATAGTGTGTGACTCTTTAGGTTCACCATTCAGCTAGACTTGGTCGGATTCCTAAAATCCGTCCGTTACCATGGGTGGCCATCTAGCAACGGTCCATGGCACTAGAGACTAGGTGAAATATTCGGGGATGAACATTTAGGCTCTAACAGTACACTTGTCCTTCTGTCTTCGGTCTCATCACTTAGGGTCTAGGGCACGAAAAATGCAGGTACCAATTTTGGACCTAAGTGTCGGTCTGTCCTTACTAAACGCCGCAAGGGAACCCTTTTCCCTTCTATTCAGTCACTGTGGCCACAGATTTCAGGGACAAGACACAGAGCATATATGAGACTCAACTGTCAACACCTTTTGACAGGAGACAGATCCTTTCTTGGAAACTACTATCACTTTGTACACCCGAGCTGCACTAGACATGGCTTATGACTACTCAAGAGTATTTTGGCAATCTCTCACCATATCTAAGATACAGACCTGATGCACAGGTAAACTCAGCAGTTCCTCAAGTCAAAGGACTTGGCCTGTACCGTTGGAACTGGGAATACACGTCATACCTTGCTGACCATACTCAAGGTCCTCCGTAAGACGGTTCCCGCGAGTCACCTCAGTCAGCTGCTTCCCAGCACGCTGACCCACTAACACTGCTTAGACGACCTTCATCACCCGTCGATGAAATACGACAGCAGATGCTTAGTGCAAGTCTCAAAGGGAATCCCGGTACCCATTTTCGGGATTCCTTGACTTGGAGATTTCCGGACTGATTCGGTGAGACTGATTTCATGGACCTACCTCCAAGCGTAGTCCCAGTCCCCGAAATCGTTTTCTCAGTCCGTGGGCTTTGTTTGCGTAGTGAACAGAAATGTAAATGCAGATAAGTGAACGTAAACAAAGTATTGCCATATGAATTTTCATTTCTTTATTCATAAATGTTTTATCAAATACCAAAGAATTGTCTAGACATAGGTTACATTTTCCTGCCAAAATTGGCTTACATGGTCACCTATTCTAACAATCTCCCACTTGACCTTTAAAGCCAATTGCCCATATGCTTAATCCCCATCTTCTCAAGATGTTGCGTATGAGCGCTCTGCGACATAGGCTTTGTCAGCGGGTCTGCTGTGTTGTCTGCCGAGTTGACTCGGTCCATCCGGACGTCACCTCTTCCTACCATTTCTCTAAGAAGATGGTAGCGTCTAAGAATATGTTTGGAACGGTGATGAGATCTCGGTTCCTTTGCTTGCGCTATAACGCCGTTGTTATCAAAGAAGATGACAATGGGGTCGGCGATGCTAGGCACCACCCCCAACTCTTGGATGTAGTTTCTCATCCAAACCGCTTCCTTAGCAGCTTCTGAAGCTGCTGTGTATTCAGCCTCTGTGGTGGAGTCAGCAATGGTTGCCTGCTTGGAACTTTTCCAAGCTACTACTCCTCCATTGAGTTTGAATACGTAACCCGATTGAGACTTGGCATCATCGTCATCAGACTGGAAGCTAGCATCGCTAAAGCCTTCCAGCATTACTTCTCCATTACTATAGACTAGGAACATTTCCTTAGTCCTTCTTAGGTACTTAAGGATGCCCTTAACAGTATTCCAATGTGCTCTCCTGCGCAGGACTGATATCTGCTTGTCACGCTCAAAGCGTACGCAATGTCAGGCCTAGTGCAGTGGACTGCATATTGTATGCTACCTACGGCGGAGGCATAGGGGGATGACCTTCATCCTTTCAAGTTCCTCATCAGTCTGTGGGGACTGTTTCTTGGATAACTTGATCCCATGCCTCATTGGAAGGAATCCTCGTTTGGAGTTGTCCATTCGATATCTCTTTAGGACTTTCTCCATATACGAGTTTTGGGTGAGTCCTAACATCCTTTTAGATCTGTCCCTGACAATCTGGATGCCTAGGATGTAGGAGGCTTCACCCAAGTCCTTCATGGAAAACTGGGTTGACAACCATACTTTTGTGTTTCCTAACATTCTAACGTCATTACCAATGAGCAGAATGTCATCCACATAAAGCACTAGAACACTATTGAGCTCCCACTGACCTTCTTGTATACACAAGGGTCGGATTCATTTTTGATGAAGTCATATCCCCGTATTACTTCATCAAATCGAATGTTCCAACTTCGGGAGGCTTGTTTGAGGCCATAGATGGACTTCTGGAGGCGACAGACTTTCTGTTCTTCTCCAGTGACCGTGAAACCCTGCAGCTGATCCATATAGATCTCTTCTTCATGAAACCGTTGAGGAAGGCCGTTTTCACGTCCATCTGCCATATCTCATAGTCATACCATGTTGCTATGGCGAGCAGAATCCGAATGGACTTAGCCATGGCTACTGGCGAGCAGGTATCCTCAAAATCGACCCCGGGTCGTTGAGTGTATCCCTTAACTACAAGCCTAGCCTTAAAGGTTGTGACTTCTCCATCAACGCCAAGTTTGCGCTTGTAGACCCACTTACAGCCCACTGGCTTAACACCTTTCGGTGGATCTACGAGACTCCAAACTTGGTTCTCGCTCATGGAGTCCATTTCGGCTTTCATGGCCTCAAGCCATTTCCCGGAGTCGATGTCAGACATCGCTTCTCCATAAGTCTTAGGATCGTTATCCAAAAGATCGGTCGCACCTAGAAAGCCATATCTCACTGGAGGTCTGGTCTCTCTAGTGGACCTACGGAGAACAGGAACGTCAGTGGTGACTGTGGGCGCTGACTGTATCGGAGCCGGCGGTTCAAGAACCGGGACTGGCTGTCCCTGAGGCTGCCCTTCATGCCTAGCATGTGGGACTTCTCGAGGTTGGTCAGCCCTTCGGCTGTTAATCCTGAATCCTCTAAGTGAGGGTTCCGCGGCTGTGTCTGATGGCTGGATTCCATCACTTGATTCCTCAAGGATCAGCTCATCAGGTTGGATATCCTCCGGGAAGCCTTGCTCCAAGAATACTGCATTTCTTGAAACAAACACCTTTTGTTCCAAGGGGTCATAAAAGTAATAACCCGCAGTTTCTTTAGGGTATCCAACGAACCTGCATAAGCTAGACCTAGATTCTAACTTATCTCCCACTAACCTCTTGACGTATGCGGGGCTACCCCACACTTTCAAGTAGTTGTAGGATGCAGGCTTGCCGTGCCATATCTCATATGGCGTTTGGGTCAATGTGCTAGTAGGCGCCAAATTCAATAATTTGGCCGCCGTTTCTAGTGCATAGCCCCAAAACGATAAGGGCAATTTGGTAAAACTCATCATGGACCGAACCATGTCCAACAGGGTTCGATTCCTCCTTTCAGAGACACCATTTAACTGCGGTGTTCCTTGAGGTGTCCATTCTGATATTATACCATGTTCTTTTTAGATAATCTAGGAACTCCGTACTAAGGTATTCACCGCCTCGGTCCGACCGAAGGATTTTTAATTTTGCAGTTGGTTTGGTTCTCCACTTCAAGTCTGAATTCTTTAAACCTCTCAAGAGCTTCAGACTTGTACCTCATCAGGTAAACATAACCATACCGTGAATGATCATCGGTGAAGGTTATGAAGTAGGAGAACCCACCTCGGGCCTGCGTCCTTAGTAGTCCACATACGTCTGTATGGACCAAGTCCAACAGACCTGTGGCAAGCCTGCTTTGTCCTACAAAGGGTCTCTTGGTCATTTTCCCTTTTAGACAGGACTCACAAGTTGGTAGATCGCTCATGTCCCAACCTCTAGGTTCTTTGAGTCTACTAACCTTTTCATCCTATCTTGGGATATGTGACCTAGCCTAGCGTGCCACAGACGTGCGTTCCCGTTATTATCTAATTTTCGTTTGTGTTGTGCATTGAGGACGAAATTCATTTGTTGCAAGATATAGAGTCCGTTATGTAATGTACCAAGTAGATGAGCAATTCCACACCTCATCAAATAAAAGCAATTTTTATTGATTCTAAACTCATAACCACTATTGTCTAACAATGGAATGGAAATGATGTTTTTAATCATACTGGGTACAAAATAAACTTGCTCTAAATCTATGCTATTATTATCACTAATCACTAGAGTGGCGGATCCTACTGCTTCTGCCGAGATGGCCTTGCCATTCCCAAGCTTCAGGATCATGTCCCCGCTACCCAGTTTTCTGCTTCTTTTCAACACCTGCAAGTCATTGCAAATGTGAGCTCCACAGCCGGTATCTAATACCCAAGAGGCAGAACTAGTGACCATATTAACCTCAATCACATATATACCTTGGTTTGAGAAGAGTTTGGGGCACTCTCTCTTCCAATGCCCTTTCTCACGGCAGTTGATACATATGTCATATACCTTTGGTTGTTGCTTGGAGACAACCTTTCCCTTTCCTTTTTCTTTCCCCTCTTTGGCAATAGGAACACTCTTAGTGTTCGTAGCTGCTTTGACGGCCTTTCCCTTCCCTTTCTTCTTCTTCCAACGTCCGGCACCTTTGCCTTTCGTATTAGAAGTTGAAGCACCTCCAAACAATACCGAAGGCGTGGACTTCTTAGTCGTTGCCTCGTATTGCACCAACATATTGATCAACTCATGAATGCCCTTCTCAAGTGCGTTCATGTTGTAGTTGACGATAAATTGGTCAAAGGAGGGTGGGAGTTACTGAAGGATCACATCTATGTACGTTTCATTATCGAGACCTGCCTTTAGGTCCTCAAGCTTTTCCACCAGGGTAAGCATTTTAACCCCGTGTTCTTGTACAGAGGATCCTTCTGTCATTTTAGTTCCAAAGAACGCCTTGGTTGCGACATACCTAGTATGCCGGTCCGGGACTGCATAGCAATCTTTAAGGCGAGCCATAATGGAAGGGACATCGTCTAGCCTTTCATATTTCTTTTGAATCTCATTGTGAAAGAATCGGGTACGGCCAGGGAACGCAACGGAAGCGTAAAAACGTTAATTTAAAGCATAAATTTAAACGGGTTCAAAGGGGTGTTCCCTTTGAAGTTCCCGGGCGTTCGGTGTTTGTCAAAGCATAAAATAAAGAGGAGAAGAATGCTGGACATATGGCTAAAGGAAGTAAATAAAAGATACATGAAAACATAAAGAAAACCAACCTTATGTTCGTTGCACGTAGAACCGGTTTGTTTCTAGCGTTGTTCCCTTTCCGTTTCTCCTTCCGTTCACTTGAGGATCCAAATTAGAATCCCTCTAATTTGTCCACACCACACTATGGAATGTATATCTCTAATCTATTGCTAGATAGAAGTAGAGAAAAGAAGAAGAAAAAAAAACAATCCAAAACAACACTATTGATTAGTGCTTTTTGGAATGTTTTAGTTCAAACCTTTCCAAAAGGTATGAACACAAAAAGGAGAAATTTTCAGAGGTTTTTGGAGAGTTTCTTGATGGAAATTTCGTGCAAGGCCTAGCATACAAGTTATGTGAATGGTTTTGTGTAAGTAGAGTTGTTGAATTCAAAATTCAACTTCTCTTGTCAACTTCCAAAGTAACCTACATACACACACCATTATCTACATAACCATGCACCATTATAGCAAATAAAACCACCCACAAAATCATACAAAGGCTGGTCACATGTGCCTCACATGTGGAAGATTTTAATTCTTCCTTCATTTGCTATAAATTGAATTTTTCCATGGACTAGGACTACTAGTCTTAGACTTTTATTTAATCTAATTAAATTAAGTCCAAACAAAGTCCATTGGGCATTAATTAATCCAATTAATCTCAATCTAATTGATGCCCATAAGTTTATTTAATCCAATTTAAATAAACATAAGTCCGAACTCTAATTAATTGATCCAATCAATTAATTAATCGAAACCCGATAAATTAATCCAATTAATTTAAAGGTTCTAAGTCCAAAAAATTAACTAATCCAATTAATTAATTCTTGGACCATCCATCAAATGGATTTCCCAATAAATGATCCAATCATTTATTTTTCTCCTTGAATTAATTTAATCCAATTAAATTAATTCGCTTCTTCTAGAATTAATTCCAAATTAATTCTACCAATTCCATAGTGATTTGTGTGTGACTCTTTAGGTTCACCCTCAGCTAGACTTGGGCTTGTGTCCAACACAATTGGTTAAATCCAATTTAATTAACTATTTTCCAATTAACCATTAATCGGAAAACGCCCGTCACCATGGGTGGCCGTCTAGCAACGGTCCATGGCACTAGAGACTAGGTGAATGTTGGCGTGAACATTTAGGCTCTCGATTACCATACGAGTACGGTCCTTCCATCATCCGTCTCCCGGTCTAAGTCTAGGGCATGGAATTTTGGCGTCGGTTCCCATCCTGGACTAGACAACTATGCTCAATAACTCGAGACGCGTTTGCTCTATTGATCGACGTAGGAAACCATTCCCTACTCGACCAATCGCTGTGGCCACAGACTTAAAGAGCTTAAACCGTCTCAGAGCGCATAGGAGACTCGACTGTCATATACTGACAGGTGACGGATCCTATCTTGGAATCCACCGTCCTCAATACATATTCCGACTGCACTGGATGAGGCTTATGATGAACGTATCCCAGATACGGGCATCTCTTGCCAGACCCTAGATACAACCTTCATATGCATGTGACTGCCATGATTCCTCAAGTCCGAGGACTAATCTCGTACTATCGGAGCCGAGAATTCCAGTCATACCGACTAAGCCTCCAAGGCTTCCATATGACGATTCCCGCGAGTCAGTTCAGTCAGCTAACACCCACGTCAACTAACCCACTAATATTGCATAGACGTCCAACGTCTGTCGCCGATGAAACACGGCACTCATCCAATGAATGCAATCCTTAGTGCAAGTCTCTGTAGGACCCTCGATGCCCTGTCTCGAGGTCCTCGACTTGGAACATTCCAGACCAACCCTCAGAAGTTGGTTTCATAGCTGCCATCCAATGCGCAGCCCAACTACATGGGTTATACAATTGGTCTGTGGCATTTGTTGTGACGTTAAAACATCGTTTAACGTAATCAGTAAGCACAACAAACACATAGTGCCACGGATGAATACTTACTATATTCATCAAGTCAATAAAGATTGCTAAATAGTACCCAAAACCGCCAATCCAATTGGCTTTCTGGTCACCTATTCTAACACATTGGTCATCGAAGCAAGTATGATGCTACGGACCTTCCGGTTATCCTTATGCCAAGTCTCGAACATCTCACGTTCTTCTGGCGTGGATCCTTCCGGTAAGGTCCTAGGGAGAGGCTCGTCCATGACGTAGCCTTGGTTCTCGTAATCTAGGACTATCCTGAGATTGCGCAACTAGTCGTTGTAGTTTGTTCCATTGAATTTGTTTGTCTCAAGAATGGTGGAAAGTGGGTTCTTAGACATTTTAAAATCTACATTTTAGAAAACAGCGCGCGATCAGCAGAAATAAAAAGACGGTGGTTTGATAAAATAATTAAATGCATGGACTTTAGTCATTTAATCCTCCCACTATTTATACGAAAACACGGTACTCTCAAACGTGATTTTCGGGAAATCCTTTCCAAGTGGGCTTGGGATCCACAGCGATTTTTCCCATACCCCGCTTTTACGATTCGCATGGAAAAGATCCTGTGGGAGGTATTCCATACCATTCTCATTCCACGAGATTCCCAAGATTATTGCCTCACCCTTTCACATGATCCCGAGGACTCCAAGCGAATCATGTTAATTGGGCGTTAGACCCAACCCAATCGACCGAGCCACGGACCCACTGGTACCCCACGACTCGTGAGACAGGTAGCAGCAGCCCGCTTTTCGTTCATGACATAATGCAGCTTCCTTTAAGTACAATAACGTGCCACGACTCGTGAGACCACGCTATTGACCTAAAGCAGCTTTCTCACTATGCCATGGATTGGAAGGCATGGACAAACTCCTAGAGTTCATGTCCACTTTGTCTAGGGTCTAATATTTTGACATTGGTCCAACCAATGTGAGAGTAAGTAATGACCGAGATCTCAAATAAATAAATATCTACACATACATCCAAAATGCGTAAATAAACCATCCACAGCAGTTATACGATAAATAAACAGCCCATTCATTCATCATCATAACCACATGCAAAATTAAAGCCTAGCACGCCCCTGTTAGATGATCACGAGCCCTGATCCTATGCGATCCACTGAGCCCGCAGTGGATCTATGGTCAATGTAGGGTTGGTCCTACACTATTACATTAATAGTAACCCAATCATCATGCTGATGGGCCTTGGTCTCTTTTTCTCTTTCTTCACTTCATGGAAAACACCAAGGGGCCTCCCGTCTGGGCTCTCCATGTGGTCCTTCCTTCTTCTCCACCAATTACAAAAAAGGAAACCTCACTCCTAGTCTACTCTCATTACATATTAAAAAATAGAAACCCCAGCGAAAACCCGGGGGAGTACATAAGGAGGGAGGTAGAATGCCTTATTATTCCAAGGCAACTAGAAAGAGAGAAGGAGAAAGCAGTAAAAGAGGCATACAGGCCCAACAGAAAATAAACCATACATCCGGTCTTAGGGCTCACGATCATCCATTTCCATCCAACACACATAATCACATGATCCAATCACATAATTACATAATACCAACAACATATGATTTCCAATCATAAATATCCAAAATAATTAATGAATATGTGCACAACGTGTGGAAAAACAAAAACACAAATATTGGTACTGTCTAAGAATTTTCCTGGATCCATGATGAGATCTCGGTCCTATAGCTTGCGCTACAGCCATGTTGTTATCCTCCAAGGTAACTACTGGCTAGCACGTGCTAGGCACCACACCCAACCATTGGATGTAGTTTTTCATCCAAACCACTCTCCGGAGCAACTTCTAAAGTTGCCATACATTCAACTTTCATGGTCCGTCGTGGTGTCCCGCTTGAAACCTTTCCAAGCCACCACCTTACTATTAAGCCTGAATATATGTTCATAATGAGACTAGATATTATTCACATGATCCTGGAAGCTAGTATCGCTATAGCCTTCCAGAATCAACTCTCCATTGAACTTGCATCAAGAACACTTCTTTAATCCTTATTCAGGTATAAAAGACTGTTCTCAACAGCAGTCTACTGCCTCCTCGGTACACACCCGATTTCTGTCGTTATGCCGAAAGCATACACAACATCAGGTCCAATGCACCATACAACATACCCATGTTGCCTACGGCAAAGACGTAGGGGATGTCAAACATCTAAGCTTCCTCATCAGTCAACCTGACTGAGTCTTGGACAGCTTAACCCTATATATAAGAATCCAATTCCTTTCATGGAGAATTGCGTGAACAACGTCTGTGTTTTCAGTGTTTCCTAACATCTTAAATTCATTCCAAAGGAATAAGACGTTACACACTTAAACACTAGGAACACAACTAAACTCCCACTGACCCTCAAAGCTCGTTACTGATCGAGTCATACCCCACATGAACTCATCAAAACGAATATTCCAGTTACATAGAGTTTCAAACCTAGTTTGAATTCCATGTCGAATTCCATGGCTCCAAGCCATTGATTCAATCCAATGTCCAACATTGCTTCTCCTTATGTCTTTTGGATTATAATCCAATTGACAGGACTGACCCAGAAACCTGTACCTCTCAGGTATCTAGGATATTCTGGTCATCCTTAGGAGGACTGGAATATAGTCAGTAGGAAAACTTGATTACAAAATGATGTTTTGCTATATCATACTGAGGTGTCGCTCTACTTTGATTCCTCAAGGAGCTACTCCTTACACCGGTTATCCTTTGAAATCCAATTTCCCTTAGGACAACACATGAACCTGCGCAGACCTAGTTTGCCTCCCACTAGTCCCTTGACGTATGCAAGACCATCCTACATACTCAAGTACTTTGTAAGATACAGGCTTGCCATGCCATATCCAATATGGCGTCTGGGCCACGATCTTTAGAAAGTTCCATGTTTTACAACTTGGCCACTGTCTTAAGAACACGCCCAGATGGGCCAAGGTAGTTCAGTGAAAACACCGATCGAACCATGTCCAACAAGGTTCGATTCCTCCTTTATCAGAGACGCCGTTCAATTGTGGCGTTCCAGGAAGAATTCCACTGAGTGAGAATTTCATTCCCATTTAGATACATCAAGAGCTCACACTAAATACACACCACTCGATCCAATCGAAGGTTAATTTTGCAACCAGTTTGATTCCCACTTCAAATCTAATTCCCTGAGCCTTCCAAAGGCCCTTAGACTTGTGAACCCTCTACTGGTCTTGTGTACTCAGTGACCCACAGATGTCTGACTGGATCCAATCCAACAGACCACTAGCAAGCATACTTTGTCCTACAAAGAGCTTCTTGGCCATCTTCCTGCTCAGGAAGGACTTGCAAGCTAGCAGGCTCAAATTGTCTATTTCTAGACTCCTTGAATCTACTAACCTCCTTATCCTATCTAGAGGAATGTGACCTAGCTTTGCATGCCAAATCTGTGAGTTTATCTTGATTATCCATTTCATCATTTGTTTTGAGCATTCATAATCTAATTATGGGATAGTATTGAAACAATTATGCAAACAACCTAGCAGACAAGAATATTCATTCTTTGTCAAATAAAAGAAGCTTTCATTGATCAAAAACATGTAATCCTTATTGTCCAACAATAGAAAAACATAATTTGATCATGCTAGGTTACATAATTGTGTCCTATCAACTCTATCCTAACATGATCACTGGCTAAGCCTAATTGGTCCCATAGCAATTGCAGCAACAACCCAGCCATTGCCTAGCTTTAGAACCATCTCCGTCTTAGCCTTCTACTCCTTCCCATTTCCTGCAAACCATTTGCAGATATGAGCTCTACAACTGGTATCCAATACCCAAGAAGTAGAATAGTAATCATGTTAAAGCTCAAATCAAATGTACCTTGGTTGGAGAGGAGTTTAGGACACTCCCTCTTCCAATGCCCTTTTTCACGACAATATATGCAAACATCTTTTGCAATCCTTGACTGCCGAACCGCCTTCCTCTTTCCTTTGCCCATGCCCAGCATGGCAACAGGAGCGCTCTGTGCGCTTGCAGCGGCTGATTCTGTCTTACCCTTCTTCCTCCTCCAGCGTCCGGCCCTTTGCCTTTCGCTCTTGAGGTCGAAGCCTCCCCAACCAATACCGACGGCGCAGACTTTTCAATCGTTGCCTCATACTGGACCAACATGTTTATCAACTCATGAAGGTCTTTTTCAAGCCCATTCATGTTATAGTTCACGATAAACGGGTCAAAAAGAGGGAGGAAGAGACTGAAGGATCACGTCGATGTACGTTTCTTTTTCAAGATCAGCTCGGAGGTCTTTGAGCTTCTCCACTAGGGATAGCATCATCACTCCATGCTGGTGTACAGAAAACCCTTCTGTCATCTTAGCTCCGAAAAATGCCTTCGTCGCAGCATATCTAATATGCTGGTCCGGTACCGCATAAACGTCTTTCATGCGGAGCATTATCGAGCTGACATCATCCAGCCGATCATACTGTTTCTGGATCTCATTAGTCATGGATTCCAGTATGATGCTGCGGACCTTGCGGTTGTCCTCCTGTCATTCATTGAACGTCAAACGCTCTTCTGACGAGGACCCCTCCGGCAAGACCCGAGGAAGTGGCTTATCCAGAACGTAAGCCTAGTTTTCAAAATCTAGGACAATCCTCAGATTTCGCAGCCAATCGTTATAGTTTGTTCCGTTAAATTTATTAGTCTCAAAAATTACAGCGAGCGGATTCTTAGACATCTACATTCAAAAATGTAAAGCAGAAATTTAGTAGATTATTATAATATAGAATTCAAGTTAAGACTTGGTCTTTAGTCATTAACCCCTCCCACTATTTCTTCAAAAAGCCCACCACTCTCAAGTAGGGTTTTCGGGAAACCATTTCCTAGTGGGCTCGGAGTCCACAAACGCAATTCTCCATGCCCCGCTTTTACGATTCACATGTGAAAGGCTTTATGGGAGGTATCCAATACCATTCTCATCCAATGAGATCCCAAGATATTTTGCCTCGCCTCTTCACATGATCCCAAGGACTCCAAGCGAATCATGTTACTTAGCGTTAGGCCCGACCCATCAACCAAATGAATATCTCAACTATCGCCCCCCACGACTCGTGAGACAGGGGAAATAGGAGTATATTCCATTCGTTCATAACAACAGTGCAGCTTTCTTTCATTCCAAACGTGCCACGACTCGTGAGACCACGAATGGGTGAAAGTAGCTTCCTCACTACATTGCTATGGATGGAAGGCTTGGAATAATCAAACCATTTGATTTTTAATTCCATTTTGGGCCTAATATTTACTTGGGACCATCCAAGTGAGAGTTATAGTTTATTAAGACCGAGACCTCATCATTATTAGTACTTTGCATGCTCAAGTTTTAAACATTTAATGTAAATAATGCATTCCAAACACATCATACATCAAAGCATTAAAACATTAAACACATGCAAAACAAGCCTAGCACGCCCCTGTTAGGATAATCACAAGCCCGTTCCTAAGTGATCCACTGAGCCCGCAGTGGATCTATGGTCAATCTAGGGTAAGCCTACACTATTACAATTTTTACATCCCATTATCATTCTAATGGGGCCTTGTAAATCCTTCTTTGTTCTTCTTGACCTTCCACCGTAGGCTCCGTCCACCGGACCTTCATCTCCTTGGAAGCTTACATTTAATAAAATAAAGCCTCACAGTCTAATCTACTCTCATTACAACTTAAAAGAAACCCCAATCATAAGTCGGGGGGAGTACATTAAAAGAGAGAGGAAGAAAGCCTTATTATTCCAAGGCTAAAAACGATTAGAGAGAAGAGAAAAACAAAGAGGCACGCAGGCCTCACCCAACAAAAATATAAACCATACATAGGTCAATGGGCTAGTGATCATCCTTATTGTTTATCAAATAAACAACAATAAAGCACATTTATATCAAATATAAACATGCCAACAAATAAATACATCCCATGCATTTATAAATAGATATCCAATATCTAAAACAATAAACATAATAAAATGCAGAAAATATCATATTAATAATGCAATTAAAAATATGGATATCAACTATACATCCAATGTACAATTTTTTTTTTTTTTTTGTTTGGAAACCATTTCCAAAATAATCTAAGGCATAAAAAAATAATTTTAGAAAATCCAATTTAACCAAAATTAAAATATGCCAAAATTAATAATTTCAGAAAACTAGCAGAAATCAGGAAAATCCAATTTTCCGGAAAAACGGCAAAAACGGCACAAAACAGTGCTGCCGGCCGGCCGTCCAGGCGCGCGCCTGCTGCCCCTGCCGGGCGGCCGGCACCGTTTTTCACTTTTTTTCTTTTTTTTTTTTTTATTTTTAAACTTCTGCTATAAAAACTGAAATTAAACATGCATTTACAGAAAATCCAATTCTCAAAAATGCATGGATATCCATAATTTCAAAAGCAAAATTAACACATATTTTCTACACATATTATCATGCATTAAAGCCATAAATCATGCTTTCCAAAAGCAATTTAAACATGTTCTTCATGCTTAACACATAATAACATGTAATTCCCATAGCCACAACACCGAACCGGGCTCTGATACCACTGAAAGAATCGGGTACGGCCCGGGAACGCAACGGAAGCGTAAAAACGTTAATTTAAAGCATAAATTTAAACGGGTTCAAAGGGGTGTTCCCTTTGAAGTTCCCGGGCGTTCGGTGTTTGTCAAAGCATAAAATAAAGAGGAGAAGAATGCTGGACATATGGCTAAAGGAAGTAAATAAAAGATACATGAAAACATAAAGAAAAACCAACCTTATGTTCGTTGCACGTAGAACCGGTTTGTTTCTAGCGTTGTTCCCTTTCCGTTTCTCCTTCCGTTCACTTGAGGATCCAAATTAGAATCCCTCTAATTTGTCCACACCACACTATGGAATGTATATCTCTAATCTATTGCTAGATAGAAGTAGAGAAAAGAAGAAGAAAAAACAATCCAAAACAACACTATTGATTAGTGCTTTTTGGAATGTTTTAGTTCAAACCTTTCCAAAAGGTATGAACACAAAAAGGAGAAATTTTCAGAGGTTTTTGGAGAGTTTCTTGATGGAAATTTCGTGCAAGGCCTAGCATACAAGTTATGTGAATGGTTTTGTGTAAGTAGAGTTGTTGAATTCAAAATTTCAACTTCTCTTGTCAACTTCCAAAGTAACCTACATACACACACCATTATCTACATAACCATGCACCATTATAGCAAATAAAACCACCCACAAAATCATACAAAAGGCTGGTCACATGTGCCTCACATGTGGAAGATTTTAATTCTTCCTTCATTTGCTATAAATTGAATTTTTCCATGGACTAGGACTACTAGTCTTAGACTTTTATTTAATCTAATTAAATTAAGTCCAAACAAAGTCCATTGGGCATTAATTAATCCAATTAATCTCAATCTAATTGATGCCCATAAGTTTATTTAATCCAATTAAATAAACATAAGTCCGAACTCTAATTAATTGATCCAATCAATTAATTAATCGAAACCCGATAAATTAATCCAATTAATTTAAAGGTTCTAAGTCCAAAAATTAACTAATCCAATTAATTAATTCTTGGACCATCCATCAAATGGATTTCCCAATAAATGATCCAATCATTTATTTTTCTCCTTGAATTAATTTTAATCCAATTAAATTTAATTCGCTTCTTCTAGAATTAATTCCAAATTAATTCTACCAATTCATAGTGATTTGTGTGTGACTCTTTAGGTTCACCCTCAGCTAGACTTGGGCTTGTGTCCAACACAATTGGTTAAATCCAATTTAATTAACTATTTTCCAATTAACCATTAATCGGAAAAACGCCCGTCACCATGGGTGGCCGTCTAGCAACGGTCCATGGCACTAGAGACTAGGTGAATGTTGGCGTGAACATTTAGGCTCTCGATTACCATACGAGTACGGTCCTTCCATCATCCGTCTCCCGGTCTAAGTCTAGGGCATGGAATTTGGCGTCGGTTCCCATCCTGGACTAGACAACTATGCTCAATAACTCGAGACGCGTTTGCTCTATTGATCGACGTAGGAAACCATTCCTACTCGACCAATCGCTGTGGCCACAGACTTAAAGAGCTTAAACCGTCTCAGAGCGCATAGGAGACTCGACTGTCATATACTGACAGGTGACGGATCCTATCTTGGAATCCACCGTCCTAAATACATATTCCGACTGCACTGGATGAGGCTTATGATGAACGTATCCCAGATACGGGCATCTCTTACCAGACCCTAGATACAACCTTCATATGCATGTGACTGCCATGATTCCTCAAGTCCGAGGACTAATCTCGTACTATCGGAGCCGAGAATTCCAGTCATACCGACTAAGCCTCCAAGGCTTCCATATGACGATTCCCGCGAGTCAGTTCAGTCAGCTAACACCCACGTCAACTAACCCACTAATATTGCATAGACGTCCAACGTCTGTCGCCGATGAAACACGGCACTCATCCAATGAATGCAATCCTTAGTGCAAGTCTCTGTAGGACCCTCGATGCCCTGTCTCGAGGTCCTCGACTTGGAACATTCCAGACCAACCCTCAGAAGTTTGGTTTCATAGCTGCCATCCAATGCGCAGCCAACTACATGGGTTATACAATTGGTCTGTGGGCATTTGTTGTGACGTTAAAACATCGTTTAACGTAATCAGTAAGCACAACAAACACATAGTGCCACGGATGAATACTTTATTCATCAAGTCAATAAAGATTGCTAAATAGTACCCAAAACCGCCAATCCAATTGGCTTTCTGGTCACCTATTCTAACACATTGGTCATCGAAGCAAGTATGATGCTACGGACCTTCCGGTTATCCTTATGCCAAGTCTCGAACATCTCACGTTCTTCTAGCGTGGATCCTTCCGGGTAAGGTCCTAGGGAGAGGCTCGTCCATGACGTAGCCTTGGTTCTCGTAATCTAGGACTATCCTGAGATTGCGCAACTAGTCGTTGTAGTTTGTTCCATTGAATTTGTTTGTCTCAAGAATGGTGGAAAGTGGGTTCTTAGACATTTTAAAATCTACATTTTAGAAAACAGCGCGCGATCAGCAGAAAATAAAAGACGGTGGTTTGATAAAATAATTAAATGCATGGACTTTAGTCATTTAATCCTCCCACTATTTATACGAAAACACGGTACTTCTCAAACGTGATTTTCGGGAAATCCTTTCCCAGTGGGCTTGGGAATCCACAGCGATTTTTCCCATACCCCGCTTTTACGATTCGCATGGAAAAGATCCTGTGGGAGGTATTCCATACCATTCTCATTCCACGAGATTCCCAAGATTATTGCCTCACCCTTTCACATGATCCCGAGGACTCCAAGCGAATCATGTTAATTGGGCGTTAGACCCAACCCAATCGACCGAGCCACGGACCCACTGGTACCCCCCCACGACTCGTGAGACAGGTAGCAGCAGCCCGCTTTTTCGTTCATGACATAATGCAGCTTCCTTTAAGTACAATAACGTGCCACGACTCGTGAGACCACGCTATTGACCTAAAGCAGCTTTCTCACTATGCCATGGATTGGAAGGCATGGACAAACTCCTAGAGTTCATGTCCACTTTGTCTAGGGTCTAATATTTTGACATTGGTCCAACCAATGTGAGAGTAAGTAATGACCGAGATCTCAAATAAATAAATATCTACACATACATCCAAAATGCGTAAATAAACCATCCACAGCAGTTATACGATAAATAAACAGCCCATTCATTCATCATCATAACCACATGCAAAATTAAAGCCTAGCACGCCCCTGTTGGATGATCACGAGCCCTGATCCTATGCGATCCACTGAGCCCGCAGTGGATCTATGGTCAATGTAGGGTTGGTCCTACACTATTACATTAATAGTAACCCAATCATCATGCTGATGGGCCTTGGTCTCTTTTTCTCTTTCTTCACTTCATGGAAAACACCAAGGGGCCTCCCGTCTGGGCTCTCCATGTGGTCCTTCGTTCTTCTCCACCAATTACAAAAAAGGAAACCTCACTCCTAGTCTACTCTCATTACATATTAAAAAATAGAAACCCCAGCGAAAACCCGGGGGAGTACATAAGGAGGGAGGTAGAATGCCTTATTATTCCAAGGCAACTAGAAAGAGAGAAGGAGAAAGCAGTAAAAGAGGCACACAGGCCCAACAGAAAATAAACCATACATCCGGTCTTAGGGCTCACGATCATCCATTTCCATCCAACACACATAATCACATGATCCAATCACATAATTACATAATACCAACAACATATGATTTCCAATCATAAATATCCAAAATAATTAATGAATATGTGCACAACGTGTGGAAAAACAAAACACAAATATTGGTAATAATATTTTCTCGTTTTAGGAAATCCTTTCCTCATTATTTTTAAGTAAAATAACCCCGGGATTCCGAATCCAATTTATTTTACTCCTAAAATAATGTTTTTAGAAAATAGGCATAATTGAACAAAAAAATGATTTTTTCAGAATTAATTCAAAATTAAAACTGAAAACAATTAAAGAAATTAAAAGAAAAACTACTGCCTGCGTGCGCGTGCGCGCCTGGCCGACAGCGCGCAGGCTCCCCTGCCTTGCGCGTGCGCTGGCCTGCTGGCTGCCGGCCGTGCCGTGCGCAGTGCGCGCGCAGACGCGCACTGGGCACGCCTGCCGGCGCGCGGCGCGCAGACTCCCTCCGTCTGCGTGCGCGCGCGCCTGGCGGCGCTGCCCAGTGTTAGAATAGGTGACCATGTAAGCCATTTTTGGCAGGAATATGTAACCTATTGTCTAGACAATTCTTTGGTATTTGATAAAATATGTATGAATAAAGAAGTGAAAATTCATATGGCAATACTTTGTTTACGTTCACTTATCTGCATTTACATTTTCTGTTCAACTACGCAAACAAAGCCCACGGACTGAGTAACGTTTTCGGGGACTGGGACTACGGTTGGAGGTAAGGTCCATGAAATCAGTCTTACCGAATCAGTCCGGAAATCTCCAAGTCAAGGAATCCCGAAAATGGGTACCGGGATTCCCTTTGAGACTTGCACTAAGCATCTGCTATCGTATTTCATCGACGGGTGACGAAGGTCGTCTAAGCAGTGTTAGTGGGTCAGCATGCTAGGAAGCAGCTGACTGAGGTGACTCGCGGGAACCGTTTTACGGAGGACCTCGAGTATGGTCAGCAAGGTATGACGTGTATTCCCGGTTCCAACGGTACAGGCCAAGTCCTTTGACTTGAGGAACTGCTAAGTTTACCTGTGCATCAGGTCTGTATCTTAGATATGGTGAGAGATTGCCAAAATACTCTTGAGTAGTCATAAGCCATGTCTAGTGCAGCTCGGGTGTACAAAGTGACAGTAATTTCCAAGAAAGGATCTGTCTCATGTCAAAAGGTGTTGACAGTTGAGTCTCATATATGCTCTGTGTCTTGACCCTAAAATCTGTGGCCACAGTGACTGAACAGAAGGGAAAAGGTTTCCCTTGCGGCGTTTAGTGAGGACAGACCGACACTTAGGTCCAAAATAGGTACCTGCATCTTCCGTGCCCTAGACCCTAAGTGATGAGACCGAAGATAGAAGGACAAGTGTACTGTTAGAACCTAAATGTTCATCCCCGAATATTTCACCTAGTCTCTAGTGCCATGGACCGTTGCTAGATGGCCACCCATGGTAACGGACGGGTTCTAGGAATCCGACCAAGTCTAGCTGAATGGTGAACCTAAAGAGTCACACACTATCCACACACACTTAGTATTTAATTTGGAATTAAATATTGGAGTAAAGGAATGATTAAATTAGATTTTAATCGGGTCCTATATTTTCTTGGAGAAATTAATTCCTTCTATTTGATAAAAGGAATTAAATTAATAAATAGGATTTATTAAAAGGGTTGATTTAATGGGCTTAGAATAAATAATAATATTTATTTATAATATTATATTTATTCTTTTAGCCTTTTGGAATATTTAATAGGATTTAAATATTCCATTAAATTAAAATCAACGGTCGAGATGGAAAGGGGAGATGGAAGGCTAGGATTCGTTTGACTAGGTCAAACACTAGTTTTGACTAGGACTTTGGACTAGGTCAAAATCCTAGTCAAATTAGGTTACTTGGAGTTTGAGTTTAAAGAGGATTAAACTCTTCCTCTATATAAACCCCTAGCTTCCAACATTTAAGGGATGATGATTCTTGAAAAACACACACAACACACACTCTCCCTCTCCTACCTCTCGTCGCCCCCTCTCTCTTTTCTCTAGCAAGAAAATATTTTTCTTAGTTCTTTTTGTTCTTGGAACATCAAGAACTTAGACGAACCAATACCGTTAATTGATAACGAGTTATTGATTCGTCCACTCCAAAAATAAAACTTGTTCGTTGCTAGCACGACGTGCAAGATACGTGGGTGGATCGTGTGTCACGATTTGGAGGATCTCAAGAATGAGGTCTTGGTGCCAAAACGGGGAACAACGCGAGTAGCAGTTGAAGACGAAAACGACAACGGGTAGGTCTCGTTTTAAGATTTTCGTCCCTCTTTATTTTCAACTCTATGGCCTCCATGATTTATTTAATTGTTTTATGATCATGAGATACACCGAACGCCCTGGAACCTCAAGGGCACACCCCTTGAGCGTGTTCTTTAAATTAAAAGCATGCCTTTTACTTTAATATGTTTATTTTTACCGCGCTTCCGCATTCGCGCAATTCCCGGGACAATCCACCGGATTTTCTTTCAGTGGTATCAGAGCCCGGTTCGGTGTATAGGCCTAGGGTTTTATGTGCGTTATAAGCATGAAACGTGAAATTGGCATGTTTTTATTAAATCTTGATTGTTCTTGATTTTAAGCATGTCGATTTTATTTTTTGATTCGTGTGAATTTATGAATGTTGGTGATTTTTGTTTTTTCTTGGGAAACGGGGTAGAAAAATTGAACGGAAAACGAGAAACGACGCAGCCGGCCAGCCGGGAGGGCTGGCCGCGCGCAGCCGCACGCTGCCGGCAGGGCAGACGCGCGCAGGCAAGGGAGGCCTGCGCGCGCCCGCCCAGCAGGCGCGCGCACAGGGCAGCGCCTCCAGCGCGCCGCGCGGCCCGGCAGGCACGCTCATGCGCGCGCGCCTGCGAGTCCGCACGCGGACGGGCCCTGGCGCGCCGCCAGGCGCGCGCGCACGCAGAGGAAGGAGTCTACGCGCGCGCGCCCGGCGGGCGTGCCCAGTGCGCATCTGCGCGCGCACTGCGCACGGCACGGCCGGCAGCCAGCAGGCCAGCGCGCGCGCAGGGCAGGGGAGCCTGCCCACGCGGCGGCCTGCCGGCTTGCCAGGCTGCGCAGAGCGCTGCCGGCCAGGCGCGCGCGCACGCAGGCAAGGGGGCCTGCGCGCGCGCGCCCGGCCAGGCAGTGCCTGCGCGCGCGCAGGGGCGGCAGACTGAGCCTGCTGCCCTACGCGCGTGCCGGCGAGCCGCCGGCGGCGCGGCGGCGGCAGCTGCTGCTGCTAGGGTTTCAAAACCCTAGCAGTAATTTTCTTTTTATTTTTTTTAATTATTTTCAGTTTTAATTTTGAATTAATTCTGAAAAATCGTTTTGGTTCAATTATGCCTATTTTTCTAAAGACATTATTTTAGGAGTAAAATAAATTGGATTCGGAATCCCGGGGTTATTTTACTTAAAATAATGAGGAAAGGTTTTCCTAAAATGAGAAAATATTATTACCAATATTTGTGTTTTATTTTTCACACGTTGTGCACATATTCATTAATTATTTGGATTATTTATGATTGGAAATCATATGTTGTTGGTATTATGTAATTATGTGATTGGATCATGTGATTATGTGTGTTGGATGGAAATGGATGATCGCGAGCCCTAAGACCGGATGTATGGTTATTTTCTGTTGGGCCTGTGTGCCTCTTTTACTGCTTTCTCCTTCTCTCTTTCTAGTTGCCTTGGAATAATAAGGCATTCTACCTCCCTCCTTATGTACTCCCCCTGGGTTTTCGCTGGGGTTTCTATTTTTTAATATGTAATGAGAGTAGACTAGGAGTGAGGTTTTCTTTTTTGTAATTGGTGGAGAAGAAGGAAGGACCACATGGAGAGCCTAGACGGGAGGCCCCTTGGTGTTTTCCATGAAGTGAAGAAAGAGAAAAATAGACCAAGGCCCATCAGCATGATGATTGGGTTACTATTAATGTAATAGTAAAGGACCAACCCTAGATTGACCATAGATCCACTGCGGGGCTCAGTGGATCGCATGGATTCGGGCTCGTGATCATCCAACAGGGGCGTGCTAGGCTTTAATTTTGCATGTGGTTATGATGATGGATGAATGGATTATTTATTTATCGTATAACTGCTATGAATGGTTTATTTACGCATTATGGATGTATGTGTAGATATTTATTTGAGATCTCGGTCATTACTTACTCTCACATTGGTTGGACCAATGTCAAAATATTAGACCCTAGACAAAGTGGACAGAAACTCTAGGAGTTTGTCCATGCCTTCCAATCCATGGCATAGTGAGGAAGCTGCTTTAGGTCAATAGCGTGGTCTCACGAGTCGTGGCACGTTATTGTACTTAAAGGAAGCTGCATTATGTCATGAACGAAAAGCGGGCTGCTGCTACCTGTCTCACGAGTCGTGGGGTACCAGTGGGTCCGTGGCTCGGTCGATTGGGTTGGGTCTAACGCCCAATTAACATGATTCGCTTGGAGTCCTCGGGATCATGTGAAAGGGTGAGGCAACAATCTTGGGAATCTCGTGGAACGAGAATGGTATGGAATACCTCCCACAGGATCTTTTCCATACGAATCGTAAAAGCGGGGTATGGGAAAAATCGCTGTGGATCCCAAGCCCACTTGGAAAGGATTTCCCGAAAATCACGTTTGAGAGTACCGTGTTTTCGTATAAATAGTGGGAGGATTAAATGACTAAAGTCCATGAATTTAATTATTTTATCAAACCACCGTCTTTTATTTTCTGCTGATCGCGCGCTGTTTTCTAAAATGTAGATTTTAAAATGTCTAAGAACCCACTTTCCACCATTCTTGAGACAAACAAATTCAATGGAACAAACTACAACGACTGGTTGCGAAATCTCAGGATAAGTCCTAGATTACGAGAACCAAGGCTACGTCATAGACGAGCCTCTCCCTAGGACCTTACCGGAAGGATCCACGCCAGAAGAACGTGAGACGTTCGAGACTTGGCATAAGGATAACCGGAAGGTCCGTAGCATCCATACTTGCTTCGATGACCAATGAGATTCAGAAGCAGTATGAAAGGCTAGACGATGTCCCTTCCATTATGGCTCGCCTAAAGGATTGCTATGCAGTCCCGGACCGGCATACTAGGTATGTCGCGACCAAGGCGTTCTTTGGAACTAAATGACAGAAGGATCCTCTGTACAAGAAGCACGGGGTTAAAATGCTTACCCTGGTGGAAAAAGCTCGAGGACCTTAAAGGCAGGTCTCGATAATGAAACGTACATAGATGTGATCCTTCAGTCACTCCCACCCTCCTTTGACCAATTTATCGTCAACTACAACATGAACGCACTTGAGAAAGGCATTCATGAGTTGATCAATATGTTGGTGCAATACGAGGCAACGACTAAGAAGTCCACGCCTTCGGCATTGTTTGGAGGTGCTTCAACTTCTAATACGAAAGGCAAGGGTGCCAGACGTTGGAAAAAGAAGAAAGGAAGGGAAGGGCCGTCAAAGCAGCTACGAACACTAAGAGTGTTCCCATTGCCCAAAGAGGGGAAAGGCAAAGGAAAGGGAAAGGTTGTCTCCAAGCAACAGTCAAAGGCATATGACATATGTATCAACTGCCGTGAGAAAGGGCATTGGAAGAGAGAGTGCCCCAAACTCTTCTCGAACCAAGGTATATATGTGATTGAGGTTAATATGGTCACTAGTTCTGCCTCTTGGGTATTAGATACCGGCTGTGGAGCTCACATTTGCAATGACTTTGCAGATGTTGAAAGAAGCAGAAAACTGGGTAGCAGGGACATGATCCTGAAGCTTGGGAATGGCAAGGCCATCTCGGCAGAAGCAGTAGGATCCGCCACTCTAGTGATTAGTGATAATATTAGCATAGATTTAGAACAAGTTTATTTTGTACCCAATATGATTAAAAACATCATTTCCATTCCATTGTTGGACAATAGTGGTTATGAGTTTAGAATCAATAAAAATTGCTTTTATTTGATGAGGTGTGGAATTGCTCATCTACTTGGTACATTACATAACGGGACTCTATATCTTGCAACAAACGAATTTTGTCCTCAATGCACAACACAAACGAAAATTAGATAATAACGGGAACGCACGTCTGTGGCACGCTAGGCTAGGTCACATATCCCAAGATAGGATGAAAAGGTTGGTAGACTCAAAGAACCTAGAGGTTGGGGACTTGAACGATCTACCAACTGGTGAGTCCTGTCTAAGAGGGAAAATGACCAAGAGGCCCTTTGTAGGACAAATCAGGCTTGCCACAGGTCTGTTGGACTTGGTCCATACAGACGTATGTGGACCACTAAGGACGTAGGCCCGAGGTGGGTTCTCCTACTTCATAACCTTCACCGATGATCATTCACGGTATGGTTATGTTTACCTGATGAGGTACAAGTCTGAAGCTCTTGAGAGGTTTAAAGAATTCAGACTTGAAGTGGAGAACCAAACCAACTGCAAAATTAAAATCCTTCGGTCGGACCGAGGCGGTGAATACCTTAGTACGGAGTTCCTAGACTATCTAAAAGAACATGGTATAATATCAGAATGGACACCTCCAGGAACACCGCAGTTAAATGGTGTCTCTGAAAGGAGGAATCGAACCCTGTTGGACATGGTTCGGTCCATGATGAGTTTTACCAAATTGCCCTTAATCGTTTTGGGGCTATGCACTAGAAACGTCGGCCAAATTATTGAATTTGGCGCCTACTAGCACATTGACCCAAACGCCATATGAGATATGGCACGGCAAGCCTGCATCCTACAACTACTTGAAAGTGTGGGGTAGCCCCGCATACGTTAAGAGGTTAGTGGGAGATAAGTTAGAATCTAGGTCTAGCTTATGCAGGTTTGTTGGATACCCTAAGAAACTGCAGGTTATTACTTTTATGACCCCTTGGAACAAAAAGGTGTTTGTTTCAAGAAATGCAGTATTCTTGGAGCAAGGCTTCCCGGAGGATATCCAACCTGATGAGCTGATCCTTGAGGAATCAAGTGATGAAATCCAGCCATCAGAAGAAGCCGCGGAACCCTCACTTAGAGGATTCAGGATAGACAGCCGAAGGGCTGACCAACCTCGAGAAGTCTAATATGCTAGGCATGAAGGACAGCCTCAGGAACAGCCAGCCCCGGTTCCTGAACCACCGGCTCCGATACAGTCAGCGCCCACAGTCACCACTGACGTTCCCGTTCTCCGTAGGTCCACTAGAGAGTCCAGACCTCCAATGAGATATGGCTTTCTAGGTGCGACCGATCTTTTTGGATAACGATCCTAAGACTTATGGAGAAGCAATGTATGACATCGACTCCGGGAAATGGCTTGAGGCCATGAAAGCCGAAATGGACTCCATGAGCGAAAACCAAGTTTGGAGTCTCGTAGATCCACCGAAAGGTGTTAAGCCAGTAGGCTGTAAGTGGGTCTACAAGCGCAAACTTGGCGTTGATGGAGAAATCACAACCTTTAAGGCTAGGCTTGTAGCTAAGGGATACACTCAACGACCCGAGGTCGATTTTGAGGATACCTACTCGCCTGTAGCCATGGCTAAGTCCATTCGGATTCTGCTCGCCATAGCAGCATGGTATGACTATGAGATATGGCAGATGGACGTGAAAATGGCCTTCCTCAACGGTTTCGTTGAAGAAGAGATCTATATGGATCAGCCGCAGGGTTTCACGGTCACTGGAGAAGAACAGAAAGTCTGTCGCCTCCAGAAGTCCATCTATGGCCTCAAACAAGCCTCCCGAAGTTGGAACATTCGATTTGATGAAGTAATACGGGGATATGACTTCATCAAAAACGAATCCGACCCTTGTGTATACAAGAAGGTCAGTGGGAGCTCAATAGTGTTCCTAGTGCTTTATGTGGATGACATTCTGCTCATTGGTAATGACGTCAAAATGTTAGGAAACACAAAAGCATGGTTGTCAACCCAGTTTTCCATGAAGGACTTGGGTGAAGCCTCCTACATCCTAGGCATCCAGATTGTCAGGGACAGATCTAAAAGGATGTTAGGACTCACCCAAAACTCGTATATGGAGAAAGTCCTAAAGAGATATCGAATGGACAACTCCAAACGAGGATTCCTTCCAATGAGGCATGGGATCAAGTTATCCAAGAAACAGCCCCACAGACTGATGAGGAACTTGAAAGGATGGAGGTCGTCCCGGGAATTGCGCGAATGCGGAAGCGCGGTAAAATAAACATATTAAAATAAAAGGCATGCTTTTAATTTAAAGAACACGCTCAAGGGGTGTGCCCTTGAGGTTCCCGGGCGTTCGGTGTATCTCATGATCATAAAACAATTAAAGAAATCATGGAGGCCATAGAGTTGAAAAATAAAGAGGGACGAAAATCTTAAACGAGACCTACCCGTTGTCGTTTTCGTCTTCAACTGCTACTCGCGTTGTTCCCCGTTTTGCACCAATACCTCGTTCTTGAGATCCTCCAAATCGTGACACACAATCCACCCACGTATTCTTGTACGTCGTGCTAGCAACGAACAAGTATTATATTGGAGAGGATAGATCAACCACGCGTTATGAATTAACGGGATCGATCTTCCTTTGTTCAATTGTTCCAAGAACAAAAGAACAAGAAAATAATATTTTCTTGGTGAGAGAGAGAGAGAGGGGCGGACGAGAGAGGGGAGGAGAGAGTGTGTGTTTTGTGTGTGTTTTTCAAGAATCATCAATCTCACAAATGTTGGAAGCTAGAGGTTTATATAGAGGAAGAGTTTAATCCTCTTTAAACTCAAACTCTAAATAACCTAATTTGACTAGGATTTTGACCTAGTCAAAGTCCTAGTCAAACGAATCCTAGCCTTCCATCTCCCCTTTCGCTCTCAACCGTTGATTTTAATTTAATGGAATATTTAAATCCTATTAAATATTCCAAAAGGCTAAAAGAATAAATATAACATTATAAATAAATATTATTATTTATTCTAAGCCCATTAAATCAACCCTTTTAATAAATCCTACTTATTAATTTAATTCCCTTTATCAAATAAAAGGAATTAATTTCTCCAAGAAAATATGGGACCCGATTAAATCTAATTTAATCATTCCTTTACTCCAATATTTAATTCCAAATTAAATACTAAGTGTGTGTGGATAGTGTGTGACTCTTTAGGTTCACCATTCAGCTAGACTTGGTCGGATTCCTAGAATCCGTCCGTTACCATGGGTGGCCATCTAGCAACGGTCCATGGCACTAGAGACTAGGTGAAATATTCGGGGATGAACATTTAGGCTCTAACAGTACACTTGTCCTTCTGTCTTCGGTCTCATCACATAGGGTCTAGGGCACGGAAAATGCAGGTACCCATTTTGGACCTAAGTGTCGGTCTGTCCTTACTAAACGCCGCAAGGGAAACCTTTTCCCTTCTGTTCAGTCACTGTGGCCACAGATTTCAGGGACAAGACACAGAGCATATATGAGACTCAACTGTCAACACCTTTTGACAGGAGACAGATCCTTTCTTGGAAACTACTATCACTTTGTACACCCGAGCTGCACTAGACATGGCTTATGACTACTCAAGAGTATTTTGGCAATCTCTCACCATATCTAAGATACAGACCTGATGCACAGGTAAACTCAGCAGTTCCTCAAGTCAAAGGACTTGGCCTGTACCGTTGGAACCGGGAATACACGTCATACCTTGCTGACCATACTCAAGGTCCTCCGTAAGACGGTTCCCGCGAGTCACCTCAGTCAGCTGCTTCCCAGCACGCTGACCCACTAACACTGCTTAGACGACCTTTGTCACCCGTAGATGAAATACGACAGCAGATGCTTAGTGCAAGTCTCAAAGGGAATCCCAGTACCCATTTTCGGGATTCCTTGACTTGGAGATTTCCGGACTGATTCGGTGAGACTGATTTCATGGACCTACCTCCAAGCGTAGTCCCAGTCCCCGAAATCGTTTTCTCAGTCCGTGGGCTTTGTTTGCGTAGTGAACAGAAATGTAAATGCAGATAAGTGAATGTAAACAAAGTATTGCCATATGAATTTTCACTTCTTTATTCATAAATGTTTTATCAAATACCAAAGAATTGTCTAGACATAGGTTACATATTCCTGCCAAAATTGGCTTACATGGTCACCTATTCTAACATAATAAACCCATTGTCATTCCAATGGGCCTTGAAGTGCTTCTTGTTTCACGCCTTGATGCTCCTCCTTGGGGTCTCCGACTCCAATTGCTTGTTAAAGTTGAAACCTCACCAATCCTATCTACTCTCATTACAACTGAAAGTAATACATCGGTAAGAAAGAAAACAAGCCTTAACATCATGAGGCTGAAAATACGGGAGATGATAGTCCCAAAAACAAGAGGCACGCAGGCCCCACCCAACAGAAAATAAATAAACATTCATTCATCCGTACACAAGGTCTAGGGCTTTGTGATCATCCCATGTTGATTCCATCAACTCACATATAACATAATTATTCCAAATAATCATGCAATAAAATCAATGGATATTCCAAATATCCAAGTGATTTCCAACATCACAAAAAGCATAAATATACAAATAATATGAAAAATTCAAATTTTAAATTTAATGGACATTTTAAACAATGCATCCAATGCATGTATTAATCCCAAATTAATTAAGCATCAAGGAATAATCCAATTATCCCAAAATAAAAAATGCAAAATTAACATATTTTCAGAATATTGAGCAGAAAATACAAAAAAATCGAATTTTCCGGAAAAAGTCGAAAAACGGCACAAAACGGCCCAGCCGTTGTGCTGACCGGCCGCCCGCGCGCACAGGGCAGCGCGCGCGCGCGCGCTGGCCCTGGGCTAGCAGGGCCGGCTGCGCACAGCGCGCGCGCGCGCCTGTGCGCAGCGTCCGCGCGCATGGCGGGCGCGCAGGCGCCCGCCTGCGCTCGGCCACTGCCGGCCCGGCCAAATTTTTTTTTTTTTTTTTTTTGTGTTTTTCAAAACTGTTTCAGCACAATAACATTAGTATTATTCTGAAAATAAGCATGCAATTTTAGATCCAATCTAACAAAATTAAGCATGCCAAAAGTCCATTAAATCCAAACAATTGAATCATCATATTATTCATATATTTATGTAATCTAACATGCCAATAAAGCCATTTAAAAGCAAGTAGATCATGCCAAACACATAGATCTATGCCCCTTACATCGAACCGGGCTCTGATACCACTTGAAGGACAAGCGGATCCGCCCGGGAGCGCGAGCGGAAGCGAGAAAAGCGAGAAATTGGTGCGTAAATTTAAATTAAATTCAAAATACGCGAATCCCAAGGGGTGTACCCTTGGGTGCTCAACCGGGCGTTCGATGTAGGATGTGTAAATATTAAACATATATTTAAACACATAGGGCATAGATATACAAATGAAATCAATCAAAGCGTAATAAACCGTTACCTTTGATTGTTTAGTGTATGCTCCCGGCTACTAGCGTTGTTCCTTCTCCGAAATGCTCACGAAATCCAAACGTATGGATTCTCCAAAGGTGATCCACACCACACCGGAAGAAACACACGTTCTTCTTGCTAGAAAAGAACGGGTTTAGGAAGGAATCGGTTTAAGAGAAGAACACTATGAATTAGTGTTCTCTTAAACTTACTTTGTTCTTCTTCTTGATTCAAAATCAAGTGAAGAACACAAGTGTAAGAGAGGGAGGGAGCACGAAATTTTGAGAGAGAGGAGAGGATTTTTGTCTTCTCTTTTTCCTAGAAAAAGATGAATAATGAATCACTTATGCTTGGTGTTGTATATTCTAATATATATACATAATTAATGTGATTATTGGAATGTGTCTAGGTTCATCCAAGGATGTCTAGATTCATTCCAATCAATCACCATCAATTCTTCAATCAAGCCTACCAAAATTTATGGTATGATCAAATCATACCAAAAGGGAAGAGCTTGATTGGAGTTGATTTGTCTCTTTCCAAAAGAGATAAGTCAACATACCACCTAGCATGAAACATGGCTGATTTTGCTTCCTCCAAGGGAGCGTGTCGGCCATGTTTTGATTAAGGAAAGAAGTCCAACTTCTTCCCATTCCAAATTAGGAATTATTTCTCCTCTCGGGTATAATTTAACGGACCGGGTTTTATTGTAATCCAATTGCGACGAACCCAATATTAAATCCAATTTAATGTCCACTTAAATTATTCCCGTTGATCTTTTAATCCAATTAAAAGATCTAACGTCTCAACATCTCAACTTTCCATATTTAATCGAAAATCCAATTTACCGATTAAATGAAAACCCGATACAATATCGGCCCGTCCATCCACTGGACTTTCCCTTAAGTAATCCAATTACTTATTTTATCCTTCGAGATTGACTCCAAGTCGATCTCTCAACCTCCTCGGTGATTTGTGTGTGACCCTTTAGGTTCACCCTCAGCTAGACTTGGGCCCGTGTCCCACAAGGGCCCGTTATCATGGGTGGCCGTTTAGCAACGGTCCATGGCACTAGAGACTAGGTGAATTGGCGTGAACATTTAGGCACCGATTCCGTACGGGTACGATCCTTCCGTTTACCGTCTCCCGGCCTTAGTCTAGGGTATGGAATTGGGCGTCGGTTCCCATCCTTGACTAGGCATCTATGCTTAATACTCGAGACCACGTATGCTTCATTGCGTCGACACAGGAAACCATTCCCTGTTCGACCAACCACTGTGGCCACAGCTTCAAACAGCATGAACGTGTCTCCGAGTGCATAGGAGATACCTCTGTCACATACTGACAGGGAACGGATCCTCTTCTTGGAATCCACCGTCCTCGCTACACATTCTGACTGCACTGGACAAGGCTTATGATAATCATCTTACAGAATGATTACCTCTCGCCAGATCCAAGATACAACCGTCCTGTA
Source organism: Sesamum alatum (assembly GCA_034509735.1). Taxonomy (NCBI): domain Eukaryota; kingdom Viridiplantae; phylum Streptophyta; class Magnoliopsida; order Lamiales; family Pedaliaceae; genus Sesamum; species Sesamum alatum. The sequence goes on from JACGWO010000013.1 coordinate 726,601, forward strand.
CACGCGACTGCCATGATCCCTCAAGTCTGAGGATTACTCCCGTACTATCGGAACTGGGGAAAACCAATCATACCGACCAAGCCTCTAAGGCTTCCATATGATGATCCCCGCGAGTCAGTCCAGTCGGCTCGACCCCAGTCGACCAACCCATCAAGATCGTGTAGGCGTCCCACGCCTGTCGCCGACGAAACACGACACTCATCCAATGAACACGACTCTTGACGCAAGTCTCAATAGGACTCTCGATGCCCTGTCTCGAGGTCCTCGACTTGGAACGTTTCAGACCCAACTCTTAATCAGTTGGTTTCATGACCACCATCCAATGCGTGGCGTAACTGCACGAGTTGTTATCCATGGTCTGTGGGCTTTGTTGCGATATAAGTTAAACACCGTTTTAACAAATGTAAGATGAGCGCAACAAAGAAGGTACCATTGGTGACGAACACTCATCTTATTCATCACATAATAATATTACATTCACGTCAAGTTGTCGGATAGGTTACAAATTGCCAAACCTATTGGCTTTCTGGTCACCTATTCCAACAATATAAGTTATACACCGTTTTAACAAATGTGAAATGAGTGCAACAAAGTAAGCACCAGAAGTGATAAATACTCATTTTATTCATCACATAATAATATTACATTTACATCGAGTTGTATAATAGGTTACAAATCGCCAAACCTATTGGCTTTCTGGTCACCTATTCTAAAAATCTCCCACTTGACCTAAAGCCAATCACCTATTGACCTCAAACCCATCTTATCCAGATGCTGAGTATGGGCAACTTGCGACATGGGCTTAGTAAGTGGATCTGCTATGTTTTCTGCGGAGTTGACTCGGTCCATCCGAACGTCACCCCTACTAACCATCTCTCGGAGCAGATGGTAGCGTCTAAGAATATGCTTGGATCGGTGATGAGATCTCGGTTCCTTTTCTTGCGCTATAGCCCCGTTGTTATCGCAGAAGATAACCACTGGCTCAGCGATGCTAGATACTACACCCAACTCTTGGATATAGCTCTTCATCCAAACCGCCTCCTTAGCAGCTTCCAAAGCTGTTACGTATTCAGACTCTGTGGTGGAGTCTGTCGTGGTAGCCTGCTTGGAACTCTTCCAAGCGACCACGCCACCATTGAGTCTGAACACATAACCAGACTGAGACTTGGCATCATCGTCATCCGACTGGAAGCTAGCGTCGCTATAGCCTTCCAGTATCAACTCTCCACCGTCGTAGATCAAGAACATGTCCTTAGTCCTTTTTAGGTACTTCAGGATAGTCTTGACTGCACTCCAGTGTGCCTCCCCGGCACACGACTGATATTGACTTGTTACGCTCAAAGCGAAAGCCACATCAGGTCTAGTGCATTGAACAACATACTGTATGCTGCCTACGGCTGAAGCATAGGGGATGTCCAACATCCTTTTAAGCTCCTCATCAGTCTTAGGAGACTGCTTCTTGGATAACTTAATTCCATGCCTCATAGGAAGGAATCCTCGTTTTGAGTTCTCCATCTTGAATCTCTTCAAGACTTTCTCAATGTACGAGGACTGGGCCATTCCTAACATCCTTTTAGATCTATCCCTGTAGATCTTGATGCCAAGGATGTAGGATGCCTCGCCCATATCCTTCATGGAGAATTGCATTGACAGCCAAGCTTTAGTGGTACCCAACATCTTAGCATCATTCCCAATGAGCAAGATGTCATCCACGTAAAGCACCAAAAACGCAACTAAGCTCCCACTGATCTTCTTGTATACATAAGGATCGGACTCTTTCTTGATGAAATCATAACCCCCTATGACTTCATCAAAACGTATGTTCTAGCTTCGGGAAGCTTGTTTGAGGCCATAGATGGACCCTTGGAGATGGCAGACCTTCTGCTCTTCTCCAACAGTTATGAAACCTTCCGGTTGTAGTTTTGTCTGATCCGTATAAGATCTCTTCCTCTACGAAACCGTTTGAGGAAGGCCGTTTTCACGTCCATTCTGCCATATTTCATAGTCATTACCATGCTGCTATGGTAAGCAGTATCCGAATGGACTTGGCCATTGCTACGGGCGAGTAGTTTTCCTCAAAATCGACCACGGGTCGCTAAGTGTAACCTTTCGCCAGAAGCCCATGGCTTTGAAGGTTGTAACCTCCCCGTCAGCTCCAAGCTTACATTTTTAGACCCATTTACACCCTACGGGTTTCACCCCCTTGGGTGGATCTACTAGGGTCCAAACTTTGTCTGTACCCATTGAGTCCATCTCGAATTTCATGACCTCAAGCCACTTGTCCGAATTGATGTCCGACATTGCTTCTCCGTATGTCTTTGGATCATTATCCAACTGAGCGGTCAAGCCCAGAATTCCATACCTACCAGGTGCTGTTGGAATAGGTGACCAGAAATTCGCGATGGAAATGCCCTTCCCAACCAACACAGGGTTAGAGAACTGACTGATCCAAGAGAGCTCAGACTGACGGTTTGGCGAATCTTGTTGAAGATTGGAGGTCCCGTCGATAGGATGTGGCGTAATAGCTTTGTCACAGTAGGGGTCTAAGGCGGGAATAGTCCTATTAATGGGCCTTAACGAAAGCCTCCGTGTGAGAAAAGCCGATAGGTTTGGCAATTTGTAACCTATTTGATGTGAATGTAATATTATTATGTGATGAATAAGATGAGTGTTCGTCACCAATGGTACCTTCTTTGTTGCGCTCATCTTACATTTGTTAAAATGGTGTTTAACTTATATCGCAACAAAGCCCACAGACCATGGATAACAACTCGTGCAGTTGGGCCACGCATTGGATGGTGGTCATGAAACCAACTGATTAAGAGTTGGGTCTGAAACGTTCCAAGTCGAGGACCTCGAGACAGGGCATCGAGAGTCCTATTGAGACTTGCGTCAAGAGTCGTGTTCATTGGATGAGTGCCGTGTTTCATCGGCGACAGGCGTGGGACGCCTACACGATCTTGATGGGTTGGTCGACTGGGGTCGAGCCGACTGGACTAACTCGCGGGGATCATCATATGGAAGCCTTGGAGGCTTGGTCGGTATGATTGGATTCTCCGGTTCCGATAGTATGGGAGTAATCCTCAGACTTGAGGAATCATGGCAGTCACGTGCACAGGACGGCTGTATCTTGGATCTGGCGAGAGGTGATCATTCTGTAAGATGATCATTATAAGCCTTGTCCAGTGCAGTCGGAATGTGTAGCGAGGACGGTGGATTCCAAGAAGAGGATCCGTCTCCTGTCAGTATGTGACAGAGGTATCTCCTATGCACTCGGAGACACGTTCATGCTGTTTGAAGCTATGGCCACAGTGGTTGGTCGAACAAGGAATGGTTTCCTGTGTCGACGCAATGAAGCATACGTGGTCTCGAGTATTAAGCATAGATGCCTAGTCAAGGATGGGAACCGACGCCCAATTCCATACCCTAGACTAAGGCCGGGAGACGGTAGACGGAAGGATCGTACCCGTATGGAATCGGCGCCTAAATGTTCACGCCAATTCACCTAGTCTCTAGTGCCATGGACCGTTGCTAGACGGCCACCCATGGTAACGTGCCCTTATGGGACACGGGCCCAAGTCTAGCTGAGGGTGAACCTAAAGGGTCACACACAAATCACCGAGGAGGTTGAGAGATCGACTTGGAGTCAATCTCGAAGGATAAAATAAGTAATTGGATTACTTAAGGGAAAGTCCATTGGATGGATGGGCCGATATTGTATCGGGCTTTCATTTAATCGGTAAATTGGATTTTCGATTAAATATGGAAAGTTGAGATGTTGAGACGTTGGATCTTTTAATTGGATTAAAAGATCAACAGGAATAATTTAAGTGGACATTAAATTGGATTTAATATTGGGTTCGTCGTAATTGGATTACGATAAAACCCGGTCCGTTAAATTATACCCGAGAGGAGAAATAATTCCTAATTTGGGATGGGAAGAAGTTGGACTTCTTTCCTTAATTAAACATGGCCGACACGCTCCCTTGGAGGAAGCAAAATCAGCCATGTTTCATGGTAGGTGGTATGTTGACTTATCTCTTTTGGAAAGAGATAAATCAACTCCAATCAAGCTCTTCCCTTTTGGTATGATTTGATCATACCATAAATTTTGGTAGGCTTGATTGAAGAATTGATGGTGATTGATTGGAATGAATCTAGACATCCTTGGATGAACCTAGACACATTCCAATAATCACATTAATTATGTATATATATTAGAATATACAACACCAAGCATAAGTGATTCATTATTCATCTTTTTCTAGGAAAAAGAGAAGACAAAAATCCTCTCCTCTCTCTCAAAATTTCGTGCTCCCTCCCTCTCTTACACTTGTGTTCTTCACTTGATTTTGAATCAACAAGAAGAACGTGTGTTTCTTCCGGTGTGGTGTGGATCACCTTTGGAGAATCCATACGTTTGGATTTCGTGAGCATTCCGGATAAGGAACAACGCAAGTAGCCGGGAGCATACGCTAAACAATCAAAGGTAACGGTTTATTATGCTTTGATTGATTTCATTTATATATCTATGCCCTATGTGTTTAAATATATGTTTTCATATTTACACATCCTACATTGAACGCCCGGTTGAGCACCCAAGGGTACACCCCTTGGGATTCGCGTATTTTGAATTTGATTTAAATTTACGCACTTTCCACGCTTTCTCACTTCCGCTCGCGCTCCCGTGCGGATCCGCTTGTCCTTCAGGTGCATGGGATACTCTGGCCAACCTACGGAGGACTGGAACAATATCAGTGGGAACCACTAGCTTAGATGTCACTGCCACCTCATGGGGTACCTCACTTGTTTCCTCAAGGAGTACCTCATCGCGTCAACTATCCGATGGAAAACGTTTTTTCAAGAACACTGCGTTTCGCGAGACAAAAACCTTTTGCTCGGAGGGATCATAGAAATAATACCCCGCAGTTTCTTTTAGATAGCTGATGAACCTGCATAAACTAGATCTCGAGTCCAGTTTATCTCCCACTAATCTCTTAACATAAGCGGGACAACTCCACACTTTCAAGTATTTGTACGAGGCAGGCTTGCCATGCGATATGTCATATGGCGTCTGGGATACCTTTTTAGATGGCGCCAAGTTCAAAACTTTGGCCGCCGTCTCAAGAGCGTATCCCCAGAAGGAAAGGGGAAGTTCGGTAAAACTTATTATGGATTGGACCATGTCTAACAAGGTCTGATTCCTCCTTTCAGACACACCATTAAGCTGCGGTGTTCCAGGAGGGGTCCATTGAGAGAGAATCCCATTCTCTTTTAGATAATCAGTAAACTCACCACTCAAATACTCTCCACCTCATTCCGACCGAAGGGCTTTGATCTTTCGACCGATTTGGTTCTCTACTTCAAGTTTGTATTCCTTAAACCTTCCAAAGGATTCAGACTTGTACCTCATCAGGTAAACATAACCATACTGTGAGTGATCATCGGTAAAGGTTATGAAGTACGAGTACCCACCTCTAGCCTGAGTATTTAGTGGACCACACACATCTGTATGGATCAAATCCAATAGACCACTGGCTAGCGTACTTTGTCCAACAAAGGGTTTCTTAGTCATCTTTCCCTTTAGACAGGATTCACAAGTCGGTAGGTTGTCCAAATCGTCTATTTCTAGACTCTTTGAGTCCACCAACCTTCTTATCCTATCTTTAGAGATATGACCTAACCTCGCATGCCATATCTGTGCGTTATTATGATTATCACATTTTCGTTTGTGTTCTGCAGTCATAATCTAATTAGACTGTTGAAGTATGTACAGACCGTTGACCAAGGTGTTAGAATAGGTGACCATGTAAGCCAACTTTGGCGGGAATATGTAACCTATGTCTAGACAATTTCAGGTGTTCGATAAATCATTTATGAATAAAGAAGTGAAAATTCATATGGCAACACTTTGTTTACGTTCACTTATATCTGCTATTACATATCTGTTCACTACGCAAACAAAGCCCACGGACTGAGAGTCGATTGACTGGGACTACGCTTGGAGGTAGGTCCATGAAATCAGTCCGGAAATCTCCAAGTCAAGGAATCTCGAAAATGGGTACCGAGATTCCCCTTGAGACTTGCACTAAGCATCTGCTGTCGTATTTCATCTACGGGTGACGAACGTCGTCTAAGCAGTGTTAGTGGGTTAGCATGCTAGGAACCAGCTGACTGAGGTGACTCGCGGGAACCGTCTTACGGAGGACCTTGAGTATGGTCAGCAAGGTATGACGTGTATTCCCGGTTCCAACGGTACAGGTGAAGTCCTTTGACTTGAGGAACTACTGAGTTTACCTGTACATCAGGTCTGTATCTTAGATATGGTGAGAGATTGCCAAAATATTCTTGAGTAGTCATAAGCAATGTCTAGTGCAGCTCTGGTGTACAGCGTGGCAGTAGTTTCCAAGAAAGGATCTGTCTCTTGTCAAAAGGCATTGACAGTTGAGTCTCATGTATGCTCTGTGTCTTGTCCCTAAAGTCTGTGGCCACAGTAACTGAACAGAAGGGAAGGTTTCCCTTGCGGCGTTTAGTATGGACAGACCGACACTTAGGTCCAAAATGGGTACCTGCATTTTCCGTGCCCTAGACCCTAAGTGATGAGACCGAAGACAGAAGGACAAGTGTACTGTTAGAGCCTAAATGTTCATCCCCGATTATTTCACCTAGTCTCTAGTGCCATGGACCGTTGCTAGACGGCCACCCATGGTAACGGACGGATTCTAGGAATCTGACCAAGTCTAGTTGAAAGGTGAACATAAAGAGTCACACACTATCCACACATACTTAGTATTTAATTTGGAATTAAATATTGGAGTAAATATTTAATCGGGTCCTATATTTTCTTGAAGAAATTAATTCCTTCTATTTGATAAAGGGAATTAAATTAATAAATTGGATTTATTAAGTGAATTAATTTAATGGGGCTAGAATAAGTATTAATATTTATTTATTATATTTATTTTGCCTTTTGGAATATTTAATAGGATTTAAATATTCCATTAAATTAAATTAATGGTTGAGATTTAATGGGAGAGATCAAAGGCTAGGATTGAATTTGACAAGGTCAAATTCTAGTTTGACTAGGACTTTGACTAGGTCAAAATCCTAGTCGAATTAAGCTTCTAAAGAGGTGGAATTTAAAGAGGATTAAACTCTTCCTCTATATATACCCCTAGCCTTGCACCTTTTGAAGGATGATGAAATTCCAACACACACACAACACACACTCGTCTCTCTCCCTCTTACCTCTCGTCCGCCCCCTCTCTCTCTACAAGAAATATATTTTCTTGTTCTTTTGTTCTTGGAACACTAGAACATTGATGAATCAATACCGTTAATTCATAACGTGTTGTTTATTCATCCACTCCAAAAATCATACTTGTTCGTTGCTAGCACGACGTGCAAGATACGTGGATGGATCGTGTGTCACGATTCGGAGGGTCTCAAGAACGAGATCTTGGTGCAAAACGGGGAACAACGCGTGTAGCCGTTAAAGATGAAAACGACAACGGGTAGGTCTCGTTTTAATTTTTCATCCCTTTTATTTTCTCTCCCTATGGCCTACATGACTATTGCATGTTCCTTATATCATGAGATACACCGAACACCCCGGAATCTCAAGGGTACACCTCTTGAGAGTGTTCTTTATTTATTAAAGCATGCTTTAAATTTTCGTATTTTATTTTATACCGCGCTTCCGTATTCGCGCAATTTTCCGGGACGATCCACGCTTCCTTTCAGTGGTATCAGACCCCGGTTCGGTGTATAGGCCTAGGGTGTATGTGCGTTTTAAGAATGAAACGTGATATTGGCATGTTTTTAATTAAATCTTGATTTTCTTGATTTTAAAGCATGTCGTTTTATTGCTTTCATTCGTGTGAATTTCTGCATGTTGGTATTTTTCTGTTTTTCTTGGGAAATGGGGTGAAAAAATTGAACGGAAAACGAGAAACGTCGCAACCGGCCAGCCGGAGGGCTGGCCGCACGCTGCCGGAAGGGCAGACGCGCGCAGGCAAGGGAAGCCTGCGCGCGCCTGTCCAGCCGGTCGCGCAGGGGGCAGCGCGCAGCCAGGGTGGCCGCGCGCAAGGCTGCGGGCCTGAGAGTCCGCGTGCGGATGGACACTGAGCAGCACCGCTAGGCGCGCGCCCGGCAGGCGTGCCCAGTACACGTCTGCGCGCGCACTGCACAGGGATAAGGGCGCGGCCGGCAGCCAGCAGGCCAGCGCGCGCGCGAGGCAAGGGAGCCGGCGCGCGCGACGGCCTGCCGGAACGCCAGGCCGCGCAGCACGCTGCCGGCCAGGCGCGCGCGCACGCAGGCAGGGGCCTGTGCGCGCAGGGGCGACAGGCTCCGCGCGCGGACGGACACCGAGCAGCGCCGCCAGGCACGTGCCCGGCAGGCGTGCCCAGTGCAAGTCTGCGCGCGCACTGCGCAGGGATAAGGGCACGGCCGGCAGCCAGCAGGCTAGCGCGCGCGCGAGGCAAGGGAGCCTGCGCGCGCGACGGCCTGCCGGAACGCCAGGCCGCGCAGCACGCTGCCGGCCAGGCTGAGCCTGCTGCCCTCTGCCCGCCGGCAGGCCGCTGCCAGCGGCGGCGGCCGGTGCTGCTGCTAGGGTTTTAAAACCCTAGTAGTGTTTTCTTTTATTTTTTAATGTATTTTCAGTTTTAATTTTGAATTAATTCTGAAAAATTATTTTTTGGGTTCAATATTGCCTAATTTTCTAAAGACCTTTTTTTAGGAGTACAATATATTGGATTTGGAATCCCGGGGATATTTTGCTTAAAATAATGAGGAAAGGTTTTCCTGAAACGAGAAAATATTAATACCAATATTTGTGTTTTATTTTTCACACCTTACGCACATGTTCATTTATTCCTTATTTTGAATATTTATGATTGGAAATCATGAATTGTCGGTATATTGTAAATATATGATTAGATCATGTTATTGTTAGAATAGGTGACCATGTAAGCCAATTTTGGCAGGAATATGTAACCTATGTCTAGACAATTGTTTGGTATTTGATAAAATATTTATGAATAAAGAAGTGAAAATTCATATGGCAATACTTTGTTTACGTTCACTTATCTGCATTTACATTTCTGTTCACTACGCAAACAAAGCCCACGGACTGAAAAATGATTTCGGGGACTGGGACTACGCTTGGAGGTAGGTCCATGAAATCAGTCTCACCGAATCAGTCCGGAAATCTCCAAGTCAAGGAATCCCGAAAATGGATACCGGGATTCCCTTTGAGACTTGCACTAAGCATTTGCTGTCGTATTTCATCGACGGGTGACGAAGGTCGTCTAAGCAGTGTTAGTGGGTCAGCGTGCTGGGAAGCAGCTGACTGAGGTGACTCGCGGGAACCGTCTTACGGAGGACCTTGAGTATGGTCAGCAAGGTATGACGTGTATTTTCGGTTCCAACGGTACAGGCCAAGTCCTTTAACTTGAGGAACTGCTGACTTTACCTGTGCATCAGGTCTGTATCTTAGATATGGTGAGAGATTGACAAAATACTCTTGAGTAGTCATAAGCCATGTCTAGTGCAGCTCGGGTGTACAAAGTGATAGTAGTTTCCAAGAAAGGATCTGTCTCCTGTTAAAAGATGTTGACAGTTGAGTCTCATATATGCTCTGTATCTTGTCCGTGAAATCTGTGGCCACAGTGACTGAACAAAAGGGAAAAGGTTTCCCTTGCGGTGTTTAGTAAGGACAGACCGACACTTAGGTCTAAAATGGGTACCTGCATTTTCCGTGCCCTAGACCCTAAGTGATGAGACCGAAGACAGAAGGACAAGTGTACTGTTAGAGCCTAAATGTTCATCCCCGAATATTTCACCTAGTCTCTAGTGCCATGGACCGTTGCTAGATGGCCACCCATGGTAACGGACGGACTCTAGGAATCTGACCAAGTCTAGCTGAATGGTGAACCTAAAGAGTCACACACTATCCACACACACTTAGTATTTAATTTGGAATTAAATATTGGAGTAAAGGAATGATTAAATTAGATTTAATCGGGTCCCATATTTTCTTAGAGAAATTAATTTCTTTTATTTGATAAAGGGAATTAAATTAATAAATAGGATTTATTAAAAGGGTTGATTTAATGGGCTTAGAATAAATAATAATATTTATTTATAATGTTATATTTATTCTTTTAGCCTTTTGGAATATTTAATAGGATTTAAATATTCCATTAAATTAAAATCAACGGTTGAGATCGAAAGGGGAGATGGAAGGCTAGGATTCGTTTGACTAGGTCAAACACTAGTTTGACTAGGACTTTGACTAGGTCAAAATCCTAGTCAAATTAGGTTACTTAGTGTTTGAGTTTAAAGAGGATTAAACTCTTCCTCTATATAAACCTCTAGCTTCCAACATTTGTGGGTTTGATGATTCTTGAAAAACACACACAAAACACACACTCTCTCCTCCCCTCTCTCGTCCGCCCCTCTCTCTCTCTCTCACCAAGAAAATATTATTTTCTTGTTCTTTTGTTCTTGGAACAATTGAACAAAGGAAGATCGATCCCGTTAATTCATAACGCGTGGTTGATCTATCCTCTCCAATATAATACTTGTTCGTTGCTAGCAGGACGTACAAGAATACGTGGGTGGATCGTGTGTCACGATTTGGAGGATCTCAAGAACAAGTCTTGGTGCAAAATGGGGAACAACGCGAGTAGCAGTTGAAGACGAAAACAACAACGGGTAGGTCTTGTTTAAGATTTTCGTCCCTCTTTATTTTTCAACTCTATGGCCTCCATGATTTCTTTAATTGTTTTATGATCATGAGATACACCAAACGCCCGGGAACCTCAAGGGTGTTTGGTGTATCTCATTATATTTTTTGAGCGTGTTCTTTAAATTAAAAGCATGCCTTTTATTTTAATATGTTTATTTTACCGCGCTTCCGCATTCGCGCAATTCCCGGGACGATCCACCGGATTTCTTTCAGTGGTATCAGAGCCCGGTTCGGTGTATAGGCCTAGGGTTTATGTGCGTTATAAGCATGAAACGTGATATTGGCATGTTTTATATTAAATCTTGATTGTTCTTGAATTTAAGCATGTCGGTTTTATTGCTTTTGATTCGTGTGTATTTATGAATGTTGGTAATTTTCTGTTTTTCTTGGGAAACGGGGTGGAAAATTGAACGGAAAACGAGAAACGACGCAGCCGGCCAGCCGGGAGGGCTGGCCGCGCGCAGCCGCACGCTGCCGGCAGGGCAGACGCGCGCAAGCAAGGGAGGCCTGCGCACGCGCAGGGGCGGCAGGCTGAGCCTGCTGCCCTGCGCGCGTGCCGGCGAGCCGCCACCGCCGGCGGCGGCGGCAGCTGCTGCTGCTAGGGTTTCAAAACCCTAGCAGTATTTTTTTCTTTTAATTTCTTTAATTCTTTTCAGTTTTAATTTTGAATTAATTCTGAAAAATCGTTTTTTGGTTCAATAATGCCTATTTTCTAAAGACATTATTTTAGGAGTAAAATAAATTGGATTCGGAATCCCGGGGTTATTTTACTTAAAATAATGTGGAAAGGTTTTCCTAAAACGAGAAAATATTATTACCAATATTTGTGTTTTGTTTTTTCACACGTTGTGCACATATTCATTAATTATTTTGGATATTTATGATTGGAAATCATATGTTGTTGGTATTATGTAATTATGTGATTGGATCATGTGATTATGTGTGTTGGATGGAAATGGATGATCACGAGCCCTAAGACCGGATGTATGGTTTATTTTCTGTTGGGCCTGTGTGCCTCTTTTACTGCTTTCTCCTTCTCTCTTTCTAGTTGCCTTGGAATAATAAGGCATTCTACCTCCCTCCTTATGAAAGAAATCGGTGGATCGTCCCGGGAGATTAACGCGAATAGCGGAAGCGCGAAATAGTGCGTAATAAAAATTACAAAGCATAATTAAATGGAATTTAAACTATGCATAATATACATAAACGAATCAAGGGGTGTGCCCTTGATTCTCCCGGGCGTTCGGTGTATCTCATGTTCAATAAAACACAACATGGAGGCCATAGAATTAGAAACGAAAAACCATAATTAAAGAACCTACCCGGTTGTAGTTTTGTCTTCGTTCGGCTACATGCATTGTTCCCCGTTTTGCACCAAGATCTCAAGAAGAGACCCTCTAAATCATCTCACTCGCTGCACCGGAAAGCAACGAACCCTTGTGCTAGCAAGAAAATCATTGGGGAGAAGAGACATCGGTACACGCTATCAATTAACGCAACCGGCGTCTCTTACGTTCTTAACTTGAATAAAATCAAGAAGAACAAAGTATATTTCTTGGAGAGAAGAAAGAGGGTGGACGAATTTGAGAGAGATGAGAGATGAGAGTTGTAGAGAATACTTGGTGTAAGTGTGTGTTTTTTAAGTATTTATAGAAGATGGAATTCCTATTCCTTCTCAAACTCTTCCAAAGAGACACACTTTGACTAGGATTTTGACCTAGTCAAATCCTAGTCAAATTAGGCTTTGATTAAGTCAAATTAATCATGGCCCTTCATCTCATCATTCTCTAGATCAAATCTTGTCCATCCATTTTGATGGGCTTTATGGAATGGGCCTATTTAATTCTAAATTAAATATTCCCATGGACTTTATATTAAAATCCTATTTAATATACTAAGCCCATTAATTAATGGAATGGACTTTATTTAATTCCAAATTAAATAGTCCATGGACTTTATATTAAATCCTATTTAATACCAAGCCCATTAATTAATTCCATAGAATGGGATTATTTAATTCTAATTTAAATAGTCCCATGGACTTTATATTAAATCCTATTTAATATACTAAGCCCATTAATTAATTAATGGAATGGACTTTATTTAATTCCAAATTAAATAGTCCATGGACTTTATATTAAATCCTATTTAATACCAAGCCCATTAATTAATTAATTCACCCTTTTAATCTAATTAAAAGGAAAGCCCATGCTTTGTAAAATTCATAAATCTAATTTATGAACTCAAGCCCGATTATTCCAAATAATACATCGAGGCTTGTATCTCCAAGAAGTATAATTTAATTCCATTAAATTAAACCTTCTCCCGGAATTAATTCCAAATTAATTCCCTTTCATTTGGTGTAGCGGGTGTGACTCTTTAGGTTCACCTTTCAGCTAGACTTGGACCTACTTTTCATTATTTCATAACTAAAGTAGTCCGTTACCATGGGTGGCCATCTAGCAACGGTCCATGGCACTAGAGACTAGGTGAATTTATGGTGTGAACATTTAGGCTCCGAGTTATACGCAGGTGCGGTCCTACCGACGCTCGATACGTACGGGTACGGTCCTACTGTCGCCTGTCTCCCGGCCTTTAGTCTAGGGGTCGGTTCCCATCGTTGACTAGGCAACTATGCATAATGCTCGAGATAGGTTTAACTCGACGTAGGAAATCCTTTCCCACTACATCAAGTGCTATGGCCATAGACTTTGTGAGTCTAAACCATCTCCGAGCGCATAGGAGATCTTGCTGTCATATCCTTTGACAGGGGACAGATCCTATCTTGGAATTCACCGTTCTTACATACTCCGACTGCACTGGACGAGGCTTATGATGACCATGTGATATAATCGGTCAAATTTCACCAGATCCAAGATACAGCCTTAGTATGTAGGGGACTGCCGTGATCCTCAAGTCCGAGGACTAATCCCGTACTATCGGAACCGGGAATACGAGTCATACCGACCAAGCCCGAGTAGCTTCTATATGACGATTCCCGCGAGTCACCTCAGTCGGCCGCTCCCCAGCAGGCCGACCCACTAACACTGCTTAGACGATCCTCGTCACCCGTCGATGAAACACGACAGCAGATGCTTAGTGCAAGTCTCAAATGGATTCTCGATGCCCTGTCTCGAGATTCCTTTGACTTGGAGTATTTCAGACTAATTCGGCGAAACTGATTTCATGAACCTACCTCCAAGCGTAGTTCCAATTTCCCGAAACGATATTTCAGTCTGTGGGCGTTTGTTGTGACATCGTAATGATGCAAGCAGTAAGTACAACAAACTCATGCCTATGAATCCTTACTGCATTCATTAACATAATATTACTTGTTCACAGATTGACGAATGGTTCTCAGAACAGCCAATACCATTGACTTTCTGGTCACCTATTCTAACAATCTCCCACTTGACCAATAAGTCAATTACCCACTTTGTTCAGAATCCACTGAGTATGAGTAATCTACGATACCGACTAAGGTATTGTGAGTCCGTTTATATTTCCTTGTGAAGCAATACGGTCTAACCGTGTTACCTCTATCCACCATTGCCTCTTAGAGATGGTGGTTGTCTAAGAATATTTTCGTGGATCTTGTGATGAGATCTCGTGCCAATACTCCCATAGCCAAGTTGCCTGCCATATAGGCAAACATGGCTTGGTCGTGCTAGGCGCCACGTCCATCCTATGGACGCGGTCTTCATCAGTGACCACTATCCGATGCACTCGTCATTGGGCCTGACTGTGCATACCTTTGAGACTAACTGGTTTTCACTTATGCTCTGGAAGCTAGTATCGCTTTAGCCTTCCAAAGCAACTCTCAACAGACGGTGCATCATGAACACATCTTTAGTCCTTATTCAGGTACTAAGGATCGTTCTTGATTGCTGTCTTCAACCCCTCAGTGCATTACCGATTTATGTTGAGCCATGCTAGAAGCACTCTCAACATCGGTTCCTATGCACCGAGTAAACATATCATATGTTTGCCTAGGGTTGAGACGTAGGGGATACTCAACATCCAAGCCTTCTCATTAGTCCACCGTGACTAAGTCTTGAATGGCTTGATGCTTTATGCATAGTATCCAAGTTTTCTCATCAGTCTTACTATGACTGAGTCTTGAACAACTTGTCTCTCTACATATATGAGTTTTTCTCATCAGTCCACCATGACTGAGTCTTTGAAAAGCTCAATTCATGAAATGTATGTGGGATCCCTAAAATGTCATGGAGAATTTTCGTGAGTTACGGTTTGTGTTTTAGTGATTCCTAATGCCTTGAATTCATCCATGAATCAAGACATTACACACTTAAACACTTGGAACGCCATTTCTACTCCCACTGATCACCTACGTCGTTTAAGACCGAAGTCATGCTCCGTATGAGCTCGTCAAAACGAATATTCCAGTTATGCGGTGTTTCAAACCTTGTTTGAATTTCCTAGCGGATTCTATGGCTCCTCTCCATAAATCCTACTACGATGTCCAACATCACGTTCCGCAGGTCATTTGGATTACTATCAAAATTTGACCGAACATATCCCGATCACTCGTACCTCTTACGACATTCGGGTTCGTTCTTGGAATATGATCAATTTAAGAAATGCGATTCTAAGCAACGTTAGTATTATTCTGTCGTAAACTTGTACAAATTAGACACCGAATCTAATTTGTCTCCCACTAGTCCCTTGACGTATGTAGGATCCTCTACATGCTCAAGGACTTTGTCGGGACACAGGCTTGCCAAACCATGGCTCCTTGTGCGTGACTCCTAGCAAAGTGCCACGTTCCTTACGTTGGCATTTTGAGTCTACGTCTACACGGGCTAAGGTAATTGGGCGAAACTTCGATCGATCTTCGTCTAACGAGACTCGATCGTTCCCTTTATCAGAGACCGTCATACTTGGCCTTTACAGGAAACGTTTCATTGAGAATTCCATTCTCAACTTGGATGCTCAAGAGCTCCCACTAAATACACGGCCTTTTCGATCCTATCGAAACAGGTTTAATTTTGCAACCATTTATGGTTCACCTCCTTAAGTCTAATTCCCAAACCTCCTATGGGACCTTTAGACTTTTGAACCCTCTTATGGTCTTGTGTATTAGTAACCTACAGTTGTCTTATTGGCTCCCTTCCAATAGACTATTTGGCAAGCCTACTTTGTCCAACAAAGAGCTTTCGGACTTTCTTCTTCATAAAAGACTTGTAAATTTACTCGATTCGAATCATCTATTTCTAGATTCATCGAACTTTTCAATTTACTCATCTTTTAATAAGAAGAAACGTCCTAGCTGTTGTAGATGCCAAATCTGTAAGTTGGTCTTGATTAATCCATTTTAGATAATTTGAATTTTGAGTATCCATAAACCTTTTATGGGATGGTATTTTAGGAATTTACGTACTAGCAAACATGAATCAATATTCAATAATTTTGTTTGATCAAATATGTATGTAATTAAAACCTTTGTCCAACAAAGAGACATACTTTTGATCATGCTAGGTTACGTAATTCCTATATTATCCTAACATGATCACGATTATGGGCCTAACAAGTCTCTAGTCCTTTTCATCAATGGACCTTGCCATTGTTGAATCCTAGAACTGTTCTTGGCTTTTTAAGTCCTTATTCACTTTCTGCAAACCACCCGCAGATTAGTGATAGGAATGGTATCAAATACCAAATAGAGTAAAAGTGATCATGTCAATACTCAATATCAAATTTTACCTACATTGGAGAGGGGTTTAGAATACTCCCCTTTCCAATGGCCCTTTTTACGACAGTAAATGCTTACGTTCTTAGAATCTATTGACTGCTTGAACCTTTTGCTCTTTCCTTTACCTCCACCTTGTGTTGTAAAGGAACAACACTTGAAGTGCTGCAATAGTTGATGTTACCTTACCCTTCTTCCTCTTTTAGCGTCTGGCACCCTTGCCTTTCGCTATGGAGGTTGAAGCCTCTCCTACTAGTACCAACGGCGCAGATTTTGCAATCGTTGCCTCGTACTAGACCGACATAATTACCAACCTATGAAGATCTTTTCTAAGCTCATTCATGTTGATAATTAATGGTTCGTAGGAGGAAGGAAGAGACTGAAGGGATCATGTCAATGTACGTCTCTAAGACTGACGTGGAGGTCTTTTGAGCTTCTCCACTAGGGATTGCATCATCACTCCATGTTCTTTGTACCGACATCCCCTTCCGTCATCTTAGCTCCAAACATGCCTTCGTTGCATTTTACCCCACATGCTGGTCCAAGACCATATAGACATGATGCAAACGAAGCATAGTTTGAGCCAACATCATTATATCCTACTTGTCGGTGGTCATCCTTCAACTTTTGAACGCCAAGCGTTGCCTTAGTTGTCGACCCCTCCGGCAAGGGCTGAGGAACGTCCTCATTCCGGTATGTGAGTTAAGGTTCTGGAAATCTAAGACCATCTTAAGATTTCGCAGTCAATTCGTCTAATTGGTTCCTTTTTAATGAGCCTCTTAGTGATGTGTTTGGTGGATTCTTAGACATTCACAACATATATGAAACAGAAAATAATAAGCAGAATGAAGTAATATTTTGGTTAAGTCTCGGTCTTTAGTCCTTAACCTTTCCCACTATTTCTACGAAAACACGGCACTCTCAAACGTTGTTTTCGGGAAATCCTTTCCTAGTGGGCTCGGGATCCACAGCGATCTCCCCCATACCCCGCTTTTACGATTCGCATGGGAAAAGAACCCGTGGGAGGTATTCCATACCATTCTCGTTCCACGAGATTCCCAAGATAATTGCCTCACCCTTTCACGTGATCCCGAGGACTCCAAGCGAATCACGTTATTCGGGCGTTAGACCCGACCCAATCAACCGATTCATAAACTCACTGCTACCTCCACGACTCGTGAGACAGGTAACAGTAGTCTACTCATCGTTCATGACAAAGTGCAGCTTCTTTTAAGCACGATAGTCGTGCCACGACTCGTGAGACCACGCTATCGACCTAAAAGATCTTCCTCACTTTTTGCCATGGATGGAAGGCTTGGACAGACTCCCAGAGTCCTAGTCCATTTATTAAGGGTCTATATTTAACTTGGTTTAACCAAGTGAGAGTTTTGATAGAACGAGACCTCATCACATATTAAGTATTGCATTGCGTGCGTTATGGCAGAAATATTCTAAGCGTGAATGTAACCATACATAAAGCATATAGAATAATCATAAGCATAAAATACGCATCGCATGCAAAATAAAGTCTAGCACGCCCCTGTAGGATGATCACAAGCCCAAACCTATGCGACCCACTGAGCCCGCAGTGGATCTATGGTCAATCTAAGGGTAGGCCCTACACTATTACAAGTTTTAATAACCCATTACATGCAATGGGCCTTGTAAGTCCTCTTTATCTTCTTGGGCTCTCCATCGTGGGCCTACACCGGGCTTCTTCTCCATGGATCCTCCGTGGGCCATCTGATGGCAACCTCCATGGGCCTCCAACACCTTGGGCTTATCTTCTCTTGCAGCTTTTATTTACAAAAAGAATAAAACCTCACCACTAATTCTACTCTCATTACATCATAAAATAAGAAACCCCAATTAAACATTTGGGGGGAGTACATTGGGAGGGAGAGAGAAAGCCTTATTATTCCAAGGCACTAGAAGAGAGACAGAGAGGAAAATAAAGAGGCACACAGGCCACAACCCAACAAATAAATGTAAATAAACCATACATGCGGTCTAGGGGCTTTGTGATCATCCTTTGTCAAATCAATTAACACAAATAGCACAAATACATATCCCACGTAAAATATGCTATACCAACATCCATGATAATCCATACCATAAAATAAATGCAGAAACTACATGTAAAATATCCACACCAAACATTGGATAATAGTGCAACCTATGCACAACGATTTTTGTTGAAAAAACCTTTTCCATAATTAACAAGGCAATATTAATTCTATGAAATATAAAATCTCAACCAAAATTAAAATGCCCCAAGTTAATTAATTAAGAAAAATTCCCAGAATTATACAGAAAAATCAAATTTTTCTGAAACACAAAAATCAACAATTCAAGAATATGCCCATTTATTCAAGAATTCCAAAATCCAACATTCGTGCAATATTAATACATGTCAAGATCTACTCATACTCAAGCCATAAAATAACCATGATGTCCAACATCATAAAACGCAGAAATTATTGCGAAATTTCACATGTGAATTTTGATCATTGGTGCAACCATTGCAAAAATTAAATCTTGTTAGGAAACCCTTTCCTCATCAACCAAGCAATATTTATTTTAGAAAATTCCAAATCTCAAAAAATAAATATTCTAAGTCAACGGGTTCAGAATAATGCAGAAAATATCATAAAAATAATACAGTAAAAACAGTTTTGAAAAACGAGCCAAAAACGGGAGAGAAAACGGAAAACGGCACAGCCGGCCGGCCAGGCGCGCGCGCGCGCGCAGGCTCCTCTGCCTGCGCGCACAGCGCGCGCCTGCGCCTAGCGCTTGCGCGCGCGGCGCACGCGCGCAGGCGCCCATGCCTGCGCGCGCGGCCGGCACAGCGCGCGCGCTGTCCGCGCACGCTGGGCGCGCTGGCCGGGCGCGCGCAGGCCCCTGCCTGCACGCGCGCCCGGCCGCGCCCCTGTGCGCGCGGCCAGCGTGCTGCTGCTGCCGGTTCGCCGTTTTTCACTTCTTTTCGATTTTTCATGCAATTTTTCTGAACCACAAGATAAATAAAACCCTAGAACATGTATAAACACATTCAAGAAAACCAAGATCCAAAATCCCATGCAAAATTAAACGCCAATAAATATCTACGATAAACATGCTATAAACGTAAATTAAAACACGTTTATCATGCTTAAACGCACATAGCACATAGAATTCTAGGCCTATACACCGAACCGGGCTCTGATACCACTGAAAGAAATCGGTGGATCGTCCCGGGAGATTAACGCGAATAGCGGAAGCGCGAAATAGTGCGTAATAAAAATTACAAAGCATAATTAAATGGAATTTAAACTATGCATAATATACATAAACGAATCAAGGGGTGTGCCCTTGATTCTCCCGGGCGTTCGGTGTATCTCATGTTCAATAAAACACAACATGGAGGCCATAGAATTAGAAACGAAAAACCATAATTAAAGAACCTACCCGGTTGTAGTTTTGTCTTCGTTCGGCTACATGCATTGTTCCCCGTTTTGCACCAAGATCTCAAGAAGAGACCCTCTAAATCATCTCACTCGCTGCACCGGAAAGCAACGAACCCTTGTGCTAGCAAGAAAATCATTGGGGAGAAGAGACATCGGTACACGCTATCAATTAACGCAACCGGCGTCTCTTACGTTCTTAACTTGAATAAAATCAAGAAGAACAAAGTATATTTCTTGGAGAGAAGAAAGAGGGTGGACGAATTTGAGAGAGATGAGAGATGAGAGTTGTAGAGAATACTTGGTGTAAGTGTGTGTTTTTTAAGTATTTATAGAAGATGGAATTCCTATTCCTTCTCAAACTCTTCCAAAGAGACACACTTTGACTAGGATTTTGACCTAGTCAAATCCTAGTCAAATTAGGCTTTGATTAAGTCAAATTAATCATGGCCCTTCATCTCATCATTCTCTAGATCAAATCTTGTCCATCCATTTTGATGGGCTTTATGGAATGGGCCTATTTAATTCTAAATTAAATATTCCCATGGACTTTATATTAAAATCCTATTTAATATACTAAGCCCATTAATTAATGGAATGGACTTTATTTAATTCCAAATTAAATAGTCCATGGACTTTATATTAAATCCTATTTAATACCAAGCCCATTAATTAATTCCATAGAATGGGATTATTTAATTCTAATTTAAATAGTCCCATGGACTTTATATTAAATCCTATTTAATATACTAAGCCCATTAATTAATTAATGGAATGGACTTTATTTAATTCCAAATTAAATAGTCCATGGACTTTATATTAAATCCTATTTAATACCAAGCCCATTAATTAATTAATTCACCCTTTTAATCTAATTAAAAGGAAAGCCCATGCTTTGTAAAATTCATAAATCTAATTTATGAACTCAAGCCCGATTATTCCAAATAATACATCGAGGCTTGTATCTCCAAGAAGTATAATTTAATTCCATTAAATTAAACCTTCTCCCCGAAATTAATTCCAAATTAATTCCCTTTCATTTGGTGTAGCGGGTGTGACTCTTTAGGTTCACCTTTCAGCTAGACTTGGACCTACTTTTCATTATTTCATAACTAAAGTAGTCCGTTACCATGGGTGGCCATCTAGCAACGGTCCATGGCACTAGAGACTAGGTGAATTTATGGTGTGAACATTTAGGCTCCGAGTTATACGCAGGTGCGGTCCTACCGACGCTCGATACGTACGGGTACGGTCCTACTGTCGCCTGTCTCCCGGCCTTTAGTCTAGGGGTCGGTTCCCATCGTTGACTAGGCAACTATGCATAATGCTCGAGATAGGTTTAACTCGACGTAGGAAATCCTTTCCCACTACATCAAGTGCTATGGCCATAGACTTTGTGAGTCTAAACCATCTCCGAGCGCATAGGAGATCTTGCTGTCATATCCTTTGACAGGGGACAGATCCTATCTTGGAATTCACCGTTCTTACATACTCCGACTGCACTGGACGAGGCTTATGATGACCATGTGATATAATCGGTCAAATTTCACCAGATCCAAGATACAGCTTTAGTATGTAGGGGACTGCCGTGATCCTCAAGTCCGAGGACTAATCCCGTACTATCGGAACCGGGAATACGAGTCATACCGACCAAGCCCGAGTAGCTTCTATATGACGATTCCCGCGAGTCACCTCAGTCGGCCGCTCCCCAGCAGGCCGACCCACTAACACTGCTTAGACGATCCTCGTCACCCGTCGATGAAACACGACAGCAGATGCTTAGTGCAAGTCTCAAATGGATTCTCGATGCCCTGTCTCGAGATTCCTTTGACTTGGAGTATTTCAGACTAATTCGGCGAAACTGATTTCATGAACCTACCTCCAAGCGTAGTTCCAATTTCCCGAAACGATATTTCAGTCTGTGGGCGTTTGTTGTGACATCGTAATGATGCAAGCAGTAAGTACAACAAACTCATGCCTATGAATCCTTACTGCATTCATTAACATAATATTACTTGTTCACAGATTGACGAATGGTTCTCAGAACAGCCAATACCATTGACTTTCTGGTCACCTATTCTAACACCTTATGTACTCCCCCCGGGTTTTCGCTGGGGTTTCTATTTTTTAATATGTATTGAGAGTAGACTAGGAGTGAGGTTTTCTTTTTTGTAATTGGTGGAGAAGAAGAAAGGACCACATGGAGAGCCCAGACGGGAGGCCCCTTGGTGTTTTCCATGAAGTGAAGAAAGAGAAAAAGAGACCAAGGCCCATCAGCATGATGATTGGGTTACTATTAAGGTAATAGTGTAGGACCAACCCTAGATTGACCATAGATCCACTGCGGGCTCAGTGGATCGCATAGGATTCGGGCTCGTGATCATCCAACAGGGGCGTGCTAGGCTTTAATTTTGCATGTGGTTATGATGATGAATGAATGGGCTGTTTATTTATCGTATAACTGTTGTGGATGGTTTATTTACGCATTTTGGATGTATGTGTAGATATTTATTTATTTGAGATCTCGGTCATTACTTACTCTCACATTGGTTGGACCAATGTCAAAATATTAGACCCTAGACAAAGTGGACATGAACTCTAGGAGTTTGTCCATGCCTTCCAATCCATGGCATAGTGAGGAAGCTGCTTTAGATCAATAGCGTGGTCTCACAAGTCGTGGCACGTTATTGTACTTAAAGGAAGCTGCATTATGTCATGAACGAAAAGCGGGCTGCTGCTACCTGTCTCACGAGTCGTGGGGTACCAGTGGGTCCGTGGCTCGGTCGATTGGGTTGGGTCTAACGCCCAATTAACATGATTCGCTTGGAGTCCTCGGGATCATGTGAAAGGGTGAGGCAACAATCTTGGGAATCTCGTGGAATGAGAATGGTATGGAATACCTCCCATAGGATCTTTTCCATGCGAATCGTAAAAGCGGGGTATGGGAAAAATCGTTGTAGATCCCAAGCCCACTTGGAAAGGATTTCCCGAAAATCACGTTTGAGAGTACCGTGTTTTCGTATAAATAGTGGGAGGATTAAATGACTAAAGTCCATGCATTTAATTATTTTATCAAACCACCGTCTTTTATTTTCTGTTGATCGCGCACTGTTTTCTAAAATGTAGATTTTAAAATGTCTAAGAACCCACTTTCCACCATTCTTGAGACAAACAAATTCAATGGAATAAACTACAACGACTGGTTGCGCAATCTCAGGATAGTCCTAGATTACGAGAACCAAGGCTACGTCATGGACGAGCCTCTCCCTAGGACCTTACCGGAAGGATCCACGCCAGAAGAACGTGAGACGTTCGAGACTTGGCATAAGGATCACCGGAAGGTCCGTAGCATCATACTTGCTTCGATGACCAATGAGATTGAAAAGCAATATGAAAGGCTAGACGATGTCCCTTCCATTATGGCTCGCCTTAAGGATTGCTATGCAGTCCCGGATCGGCATACTAGGTATGTCGCGACCAAGGCGTTCTTTGGAACTAAAATGACATAAGGATCCTCTGTACAAGAACACGGGGTTAAAATGCTTACCCTGGTGGAAAAGCTCGAGGACCTAAAGGCAGGTCTCGATAATGAAACGTACATAGATGTGATCCTTCAGTCACTCCCACCCTCCTTTGACCAATTTATCGTCAACTACAACATGAACGCACTTGAGAAGGGCATTCATGAGTTGATCAATATGTTGGTGCAATACGAGGCAACGACTAAGAAGTCCACGCCTTCGGTATTGTTTGGAGGTGCTTCGACTTCTAATACGAAAGGCAAAGGTGCCGGACGTTGGAAGAAGAAGAAAGGGAAGGGAAAGGCCATCAAAGCAGCTACGAACACTAAGAGTGTTCCTATTGCCAAAGAGGGGAAAGGCAAAGGAAAGGGAAAGGTTGTCTCCAAGCAACAGTCAAAGGCATATGACATATGTATCAACTGCCGTGAGAAAGGGCATTGGAAGAGAGAGTGCCCCAAACTCTTCTCAAACCAAGGTATATATGTGAATGAGGTTAATATGGTCACTAGTTCTGCCTCTTGGGTATTAGATACCGGCTGTGGAGCTCACATTTGCAATGACTTGCAGGTGTTGAAAAGAAGCAGAAAACTGGGTAGCGGGAACATGATCCTGAAGCTTGGGAATGGCAAGGCCATCTCGGCAGAAGCAGTAGGATCCGCCACTCTAGTGATTAGTGATAATATTAGCATAGATTTAGAGCAAGTTTATTTTGTACCCAGTATGATTAAAAACATCATTTCCATTCCATTGTTAGACAATAGTGGTTATGAGTTTAGAATCAATAAAAATTGCTTTTATTTGATGAGGTGTGGAATTGCTCATCTACTTGGTACATTACATAACGGACTCTATATCTTGCAACAAACATTTTCGTCCTCAATGCACAACACAAACGAAAATTAGATAATAACGGGAACGCACGTCTGTGGCACGCTAGGCTAGGTCACATATCCCAAGATAGGATGAAAAGGTTAGTAGACTCAAAGAACCTAGAGGTTGGGGACTTGAGCGATCTACCAACTTGTGAGTCCTGTCTAAGAGGGAAAATGACCAAGAGGCCCTTTGTAGGACAAAGCAGGCTTGCCACAGGTCTGTTGGAATTGGTCCATACAGACGTATGTGGACCACTAAGGACGTAGGCCCGAGGTGGGTTCTCCTACTTCACAACCTTCACCGATGATCATCACGGTATGGTTATGTTTACCTGATCAGGTACAAGTCTGAAGCTGTTGAGAGGTTTAAAGAATTCAGACTTGAAGTGGAGAACCAAACCAACTGCAAAATTAAAATCCTTCGGTCAGACCTCCAGGAACACCGCAGTTAAATGGTGTCTCTGAAAGGAGGAATCGAACCCTGTTGGACATGGTTCGGTCCATGATGAGTTTTACCAAATTGCCCTTATCGTTTTGGGGCTATGCACTAGAAACGGCGGCCAAATTATTGAATTTGGCGCCTACTAGCACATTGACCCAAACGCCATATGAGATATGGCACGGCAAGCCTGCATCTTACAACTACTTGAAAGTGTGGGGTAGCCCCGCATACGTCAAGAGGTTAGTGGGAGATAAGTTAGAATCTAGGTCTAGCTTATGCAGGTTTGTTGGATACCCTAAAGAAATTGCGGGTTATTACTTTTATGACCCCTTGGAACAAAAGGTGTTTGTTTCAAGAAATGCAGTATTCCTGGAGCAAGGCTTCCCGGAGGATATCCAACCTGATGAGCTGATCCTTGAGGAATCAAGTGATGGAATCCAGCCATCAGACACAGCCGCGGAACCCTCACTTAGAGGATTCAGGATTAACAGCCGAAGGGCTGACCAACCTCGAGAAGTCCCACATGCTAGGCATGAAGGACAGCCTCAGGAACAGCCAGCCCGGTTCCTGAACCGCCGGCTCCGATACAGTCAGCGCCCACAGTCACCACTGACGTTCCCGTTCTCCGTAGGTCCACTAGAGAGACCAGACCTCCAGTGAGATATGGCTTTCTAGGTGCGACCGATCTTTTGGATAACGATCCTAAGACTTATGGAGAAGCGATGTCTGACATCGACTCCGGGAAATGGCTTGAGGCCATGAAAGCCAAAATGGACTCCATGAGCGAGAACCAAGTTTGGAGTCTCGTAGATCCACCGAAAGGTGTTAAGCCAGTGGGCTGTAAGTGGGTGTACAAGCGCAAACTTGGCGTTGATGGAGAAGTCACAACCTTTAAGGCTAGGCTTGTAGCTAAAGGATACACTCAACGACCCGGGGTCGATTTTGAGGATACCTACTCGCCAGTAGCCATGGCTAAGTCCATTCGGATTCTGCTCGCCATAGCAGCATGGTATGACTATGAGATATGGCAGATGGACGTGAAAACGGCCTTCCTCAACGGTTTCGTTGAAGAAGAGATCTATATGGATCAGCCGCAGGGTTTCACGGTCACTGGAGAAGAACACAAAGTCTGTCGCCTCCAGAAGTCCATCTATGGCCTCAAACAAGCCTCCCGAAGTTGGAACATTCGATTTGATGAAGTAATACGGGGTTATGACTTCATCAAAAACAAATCCGACCCTTGTGTATACAAGAAGGTCAGTGGGAGCTCAATAGTGTTCCTAGTGCTTTATGTGGATGACATTCTGCTCATTGGTAATGATGTCAGAATGTTAGGAAACACAAAAGCATGGTTGTCAACCCAGTTTTCCATGAAGGACTTGGGTGAAGCCTCCTACATCCTAGGCATCCAGATTGTCAGGGACAGATCTAAAAGGATGTTAGGACTCACCCAAAACTCGTATATGGAGAAAGTCCTAAAGAGATATCGAATGGACAACTCCAAACGAGGATTCCTTCCAATGAGGCATGGGATCAAGTTATCCAAGAAACAGTCCCCACAGACTGATGAGGAACTTGAAAGGATGAAGGTCATCTCCTATGCCTTCGCCGTAGGTAGCATACAATATGCAGTCCACTGCACTAGGCCTGACATTGCGTACGCTTTGAGCGTGACAAGCAGATATCAGTCCTGTGCAGGAGAGGCACATTGGAATGCTGTTAAGGGCATCCTTAAGTACCTAAGAAGGACTAAGGAAATGTTCCTAGTCTATGGCAATGGAGAACTAATTCTGGAAGGCTTTAGCGACGGTAGCTTCCAGTCTGATGACGATGATGCCAAGTCTCAATCGGGGTACGTATTCAAACTCAATGGAGGAGTAGTAGCTTGGAAACGTTCCAAGCAAGCAACCATTGCTGACTCCACCACAGAGGCTGAATACATAGCAGTTTCAGAAGCTGCTAAGGAAGCGGTTTGGATGAGAAACTACATCCAAGAGTTGGGTGTGGTGCCTAGCATCGCCGAGCCCGTTGTCATCTTCTGTGATAACAACGGCGCTATAGCGCAAGCAAAGGAACCGAGATCTCATCACCGTTCCAAACATATTCTTAGACGCTACCATCTTCTTAGAGAAATGGTAGGAAGAGGTGACGTCCGGATGGACCGAGTCAACTCGGCAGACAACACAGTAGACCCGCTGACAAAGCCTATGTCGCAGTACGCTCATACGCAACATCTTTAGAAGATGGGGATTAAGCATATGGGCAATTGGCTTTAAAGGTCAAGTGGGAGATTGTTAGAATAGGTGACCATGTAAGCCAATTTTGGCAGGAATATGTAACCTATGTCTAGACAATTCTTTGGTATTTGATAAAACATTTATGAATAAAGAAGTGAAAATTCATATGGCAATACTTTATTTACGTTCAGTTATCTGCATTTACATTTCTGTTCACTACGCAAACAAAGCCAACGGACTGAGAAACGATTTCGGGGACTGGGACTACGCTTGGAGGTAGGTCCATGAAATCAGTCTCACCGAATCAGTCCGAAAATCTCCAAGTCAAGGAATCCCGAAAATGGGTACCGGGATTCCCTTTGAGACTTGCACTAAGCATCTGCTGTCGTATTTCATCGACGGGTAATGAAGGTCGTCTAAGCAGTGTTAGTGGGTCAGCGTGCTGGGAAGCAGCTGACTGAGGTGACTTGCGGGAACCGTCTTACGGAGGACCTTGAGTATGGTCAGCAAGGTATGACGTGTATTTCCGGTTCCAACGGTACAGGCCAAGTCCTTTGACTTGAGAAACTGCTGACTTTACCTGTGCATCAGGTCTGTATCTTAGATATGGTGAGAGATTGACAAAATACTCTTGAGTAGTCATAAGCCATGTCTAGTGCAGCTCGGGTGTACAAAGTGACAGTAGTTTCCAAGAAAGGATCTGTCTCCTGTCAAAAGGTGTTGACAGTTGAGTCTCATATATGCTCTGTGTCTTGTCCCTGAAATCTGTGGCCACAGTGACTGAACAGAAGGGAAAAGGTTTCCCTTGCGGTGTTTAGTAAGGACAGACCGACACTTAGGTCCAAAATGGGTACCTGCATTTTTCGTGCCCTAGACCCTAAGTGATGAGACCGAAGACAGAAGGACAAGTGTACTGTTAGAGCCTAAATGTTCATCCCCGAATATTTCACCTAGTCTCTAGTGCCATGGACCGTTGCTAGATGGCCACCCATGGTAACGGACGGATTCTAGGAATCCGACCAAGTCTAGTTGAATGGTGAACCTAAAGAGTCACACACTATCCACAAACACTTAGTATTTAATTTGGAATTAAATATTGGAGTAAAGGAATGATTAAATTAGATTTAATCGGGTCCCATATTTTCTTGGAGAAATTAATTCCTTTTATTTGATAAAGGGAATTAAATTAATAAATAGGATTTATTAAAAGGGTTGATTTAATGGGCTTAGAATAAATAATAATATTTATTTATAATGTTATATTTATTCTTTTAGCCTTTTGGAATATTTAATAGTATTTAAATATTTCATTAAATTAAAATCAACGGTTGAGATCGAAAGGGGAGATGGAAGGCTAGGATTCGTTTGACTAGGTCAAACACTAGTTTGACTAGGACTTTGACTAGGTCAAAATCCTAGTCAAATTAGGTTACTTAGAGTTTGAGTTTAAAGAGGATTAAACTCTTCCTCTATATAAACCTCTAGCTTCCAACATTTGTGGGTTTGATGATTCTTGAAAAACACACAGAAAATACATACTCTCTCCTCCCCTCTCTCGTCCGCCCCTCTCTCTCTCTCTCACCAAGAAAATATTATTTTCTTGTTCTTTTGTTCTTGGAACAATTGAACAAAGGAAGATCGATCCCATTAATTCATAACGCGTGGTTGATCTATCCTCTCCAATATAATACTTGTTCGTTGCTAGCACGACGTACAAGAATACGTGGGTGGATCGTGTGTCACGATTTGGAGGATCTCAAGAACGAGGTCTTGGTGCAAAACGGGGAACAACGCGAGTAGCAGTTGAAGACGAAAACGACAACGGGTAGGTCTCGTTTAAGATTTTCGTCCCTCTTTATTTTTCAACTCTATGGCCTCCATAATTTCTGTAATTGTTTTATGATCATGAGATACACCAAACGCCCGGGAACCTCAGGGGCACACCCCTTGAGCGTGTTCTTTAAATTAAAAGCATGCCTTTTATTTTAATATGTTTATTTTACCGCGCTTCCGCTTCGCGCAATTCCCGGGACGATCCACCGGATTTCTTTCAGTTATTATGTGTGTTGGATGGAAATGGATGATCACGAGCCCTAGACCGAATGTATGGTTTAATTTATGTTGGGCCTGTGTGCCTCTTTTACTGCTTTCTCCTTCTCTCTTTCTAGTTGCCTTGGAATAATAAGGCATTCTACCTCCCTCCTTATGTACTCTCCCCGGGTTTTTGCTGGGGTTTCTATTTTTAATATGTAATGAGAGTAGACTAGGAGTGAGGTTTCTATTTTTGTAATTGGTGGAGAAGAAGGAAGGACCACATGGAGAGCCCAGACGGGAGGTCCCTTGGAGTTTTCCATGAAGTGAAGAAAAAGAAAAGAGACCAAGGCCCATCATCATGATGATTGGGTTACTATTAATGTAATAGTATAGGACCAACCCTAGATTGACCATAGATCCACTGCGGGTTCAGTGGGTCGCATAGGATTCGGGCTCGTGATCATCTAACAGGGGCGTGCTAGGCTTTAATTTTGCATGTGGTTATTATGATGGATGAATGGGTTTTTTATTTATCATATAACTGCTATGGATGGTTTAATTTACGTATTATGGATGGATGTGTGAATGTTTATTTATTTGAGATTTCGGTCATTTACTACTCTCACATTGGTTGGACCAATGTCAAAATATTAGACCCTAGACAAAATGGACATGAACTCTAGGAGTTTATCCATGCCTTCCAATCCATGGCATAGTGAGGAAGTTGTTTTAGGTCAATAGCGTGGTCTCACGAGTCGTGGCACGTTATTGTACTTAAAGGAAGCTGCACTATGTCATGAACGAAAAATGGGCTACTGCTACCTGTCTCACGAGTGGGTCTGTGGCTCGGTCGATTGGGTTGGGTCTAACGCCCAATTAGCATGATTCGCTTGGAGTCCCCGGGATCATGTGAAAGGGTGAGGCAATAATCTTGGGAATCTCGTGGAACAAGAATGGTATGGAATACCTCCCACAGGATCTTTTCCATGCGAATCGTAAAAGCAGGGTATGGGAAAAATCGCTGTGGATCCCAAGCCCACTAGGAAAGGATTTCCCGAAAAACACGTTCGAGAGTACCGTGTTTTCGTATAAATAGTGGGAGGATCAAATGACTAAAGATCATGCATTTAATTATTTTTTATCAAACCACCGTCTTTTATTTTCTGCTGATCGCGCGTTGTTTTCTAAATGTAGATTTAAAATGTCTAAGAACCCACTTTCCACCATTCTTGAGACAAACAAATTCAATGGAACAAACTACAACGACTGGTTGCGCAATCTCAGGATAGTCCTAGATTACGAGAACCACGGCTACGTCATGGATGAGCCTCTCCCTAGGACCTTTCCAGAAGAATCCACACCAGAAAAACGTGAAACGTTCGAGACTTGGCATAAGGATAACCGGAAGGTCCGTAGCGTCATACTTGCTTCGATGACCAATGAGATTCAGAAGCAATATGAAAGGCTAGACGATGTCCCTTCCATTATGGCTCGCCTTAAGGATTGCTATGCAGTCCCGGACCGGCATACTAGGTATGTCGCGACCAAGGCGTTCAATGGAACTAAAATGACAGAAGGATCCTCTGTACAAGAGCACGGGGTTAAAATGCTTACCCTGGTGGAAAAGCTCGAGGACCTAAAGGCAGGTCTCGATAATGAAACGTACATAGATGTGATCCTTCAGTCACTCCCACCCTCCTTTGACCAATTTATCGTCACCTACAACATGAACGCAATTGAGAAGGGCATTCATGAGTTGATTAATATGTTGGTGCAATACGAGGCAACGACTAAGACGTCCACGCCTTCAGTATTGTTTGGAGGTGCTTCGACTTCCAATACGAAAGGCAAAGGGGCCGGACGTTGGAAAAAAGAAGAAAGGGAAGGGAAAGGCCGTCAAAGCAGCTACGAACACTAAGAGTGTCCCATTGCCAAAGAGGGGAAAGGCAAAGGAAAGGGAAAGGTTGTCTCCAAGCAACAATCGAAGGCATATGACATATGTATCAACTGCCGTGAGAAAGGGCATTGGAAGAGAGAGTGCCCCAAACTCTTCTCGAACCAAGGTACTTATGTGATTGAGGTTAATATGGTCACTAATTCTGCCTCTTGGGTAATTGATACCGGCTGTGGAGCTCACATCTGCAATGACTTGCAGGTGTTGAAAAGAATTAGAAAACTAGGTAGCGGGGACATGATCCTGAAGCTTGGGAATGGCAAGGCCATCTCGGCAGAAGCAGTAGGATCCGCCACTCTAGTGATTAGTGATAATATTAGCATAGAATTAGAGCAAGTTTATTTTGTACCCAGTATGATTAAAAACATCATTTCCATTCCATTGTTAGACAATAGTGGTTATGAGTTTAGAATCAATAAAAATTGCTTTTATTTGATGAGGTGTGGAATTGCTCATCTACTTGGTATATTGCATAACGGGCTCTATATCTTGCAACAAACGAATTTCGTTCTCAACACTCAACACAAACGAAAATTAGATAATAACGGGAACGCATGTCTGTGGCACGCTAGGCTAGGTCACATATCCCAAGATAGGATGAAAAGGTTGGTAGACTCAAAGAACCTAGAGGTTGGGGACTTGAGCGATCTACCAACTTGTGAATCCTGTCTAAGAGGGAAAATGACCAAGAAGCCCTTTGTAGGACAAAGCAGGCTTGCCACAGGTCTGTTGGACTTGGTCCATACAGACGTATGTGGACCACTAAGGACGTAGGCCCGAGGTGGGTTCTCCTACTTCATAACCTTTACCGATGATCATTCATGGTATGGTTATGTTTACCTAATGAGGTACAAGTCTGAAGCTCTTGAGAGGTTTAAAGAATTCAGACTTGAAGTGGAGAACCAGACCAACTGCAAAATTAAAGTCCTACGGTCGGACCGAGGCGGTGAATACGTTAGTACGGAGTTCCTAGATTATCTAAAAGAACATGGTATAATATCAAAATGGACACCTCCCGGAACACCACAGTTAAATGGTGTCTCTGAAAGGAGGAATCGAACCCTGTTGGACATGGTTCGGTGCATGATGAGTTTTACCAGATTGCCCTTATCCTTTTGGGGCTATGCACTAGAAACGGCAGCCAAATTGTTGAATTTGGCGTTTACCAGTTCATTGACCCAAACGCCATATGAGATATGGCATGGCAGGCCTGCGTCCTACAACTACTTGAGAGTGTGGGGTAGCCCCGCATACGTCAAGAGGTTAGTGGGAGATAAGCTAGAATCTAGATCTAGGTTATGCAGGTTCGTTGGATACCCTAAGGAAACTGCGGGTTATTACTTCTATGACCCCTTGGAACAAAAGGTGTTTGTTTCAAGAAATGCAGTATTCTTGGAGCAAGGCTTCCCAGAGGATGTCCAACCTGATGAGCTGATCCTTGAGGAATCAAGTGATGGAGTACAGCCATCAGAGGTAGCCGCGGAACCCTCACTCAGAGGATTCAGGATAGACAGCCGAAGGGCTGACCAACCTCAAGAAGTCCAACATGCTAGGCATCAAGGACAGCCTCAGGAACAGCCAGCCCCAGTTCCTGAACCGCCGGCTCCGATACAGTCAGCGCCCACAGTTACCACTAACGTTCCTGTTCTCCGTAGGTCCACTAGAGAGTCAAGACCTCCAGTGAGATATGGCTTTCTAGGAGCGACCGATCTTTTGGATAACGATCCTAAGACATATGGAGAAGCAATGTCTGACATCGACTCTGGGAAATGGCTTGAGGCCATGAAAGCTGAAATGGACTCATGAGCGAGAACCAAGTCTGGAGTCTTGTAGATCCACCAAAAGGTGTTAAGCTAGTGGGCTGTAAGTGGAGAAGTCACAACCTTTAAGGCTAGGCTTGTAGCTAAGGGATACACTCAACGACCCGGGGTCGATTTTGAGGATACCTACTCGCCAGTAGCCATGGCTAAGTCCATCCAGATCCTGCTCGCCATAGCAGCATGGTATGACTATGAGATATGGCAGATAGACGTGAAAACGGCCTTCCTCCACGATTTCGTTGAAGAAGGGATCTATATGGATTAGCCGGAGGGTTTCACGGTAACTGGAGAAGAACAAAAAGTCTGTCGTCTCCAGAAGTCCATCTATGGCCTCAAACAAACATCCCGAAGTTGGAATATTCGATTAGATGAAGTAATACAGGGTTATGACTTCATCAAAAATGAATCCGATCCTTGTGTATACAAGAGGGTCAGTGGGAGCTCAATAGTGTTCCTAGTCCTTTATGTGGATGACATTCTACTCATTGGTAATGACGTTAGAATGTTAGGAAACACAAAAGCATGATTATCAATCCAGTTTTCCATGAAGGACTTGGGTGAAGCCTCCTACATCCTAGGCATCCAGATTGTCAGGGATAGATCTAAAAGGATGTTAGGAGTCACCCAAAACTCGTATATGGAGAAAGTCCTAAAGAGATATCGAATGGACAACTCCAAACGAGGATTCCTTCCCATGAGGCATGGGATCAAGTTGTCCAAGAAACAGTCCCCACAGACTGATGAGGAACTTGAAAGGATGAAAGTCATCCCCTATGCTTCTGCCGTAGGTAGCATCCAATATGCGGTCCACTGCACTAGGCCTGACATTGCGTACGCTTTGAGCGTAACAAGCAGATATCAGTCCTACGCAGGAGAGGCACATTGGAATGCTGTTAAGGGCATCCTTAAGTACCTAAGGAGGACTAAGGAAATGTTCCTAGTCTATTGCAATGGAGAACTAATTCTGGAAGGCTTTAGCGACGCTAGCTTCCAATCGGATGACGATGATGCCAAGTCTTAATCGGGTTACGTATTCCAACTCAATGGAGGAGTAGTGGCTTGGAAAAGTTCCAAGCAAGCAACTACTGCTGACTCCACTACAAAGGCTGAATACATAGCAGCTTCAGAAGCTGCTAAGGAAGCGGTTTGGATGAGAAACTACATCCAAGAGTTGGGTGTGGTGCCTAGCATCGCCGAGCCTGTTGTCATCTTCTGTGATAGCAACGGTGCAATAGCGCAAGCAAAGGAACCGAGATCTCATCACCGTTCCAAAACACATTCTTAGACGCTACCATCTTCTTAGAGAAATGGTAGGAAGAGGTGAAGTTCGGATGGACCGAGTCAACTCAGCAGACAACACAACAGATCCGTTGACAAAGCCTATGTCGCAGAGCGCTCATACGCAACATCTTGGGAAGATGGAGATTAGACATATGGGCGATTGGCTTTTAAAGGTCAAGTGGGAGATTGTTAGAATAGGTGACCATGTAAGCCAATTTTGGCAGGAATATGTAACCTATGTCTAGACAATTTCAGGTGTTTGATAAATCATTTATAAATAAAGAAGTGAAAATACATATGGCAACACTTTGTTTACGTTCACTTATATCTGCTATTACATATATGTTCACTACGCAAACAAAGCCCACGGACTGAGAGTCGATTTGGGGGACTGGGACTACGCTTGGAGATAGGTCCATGAAATCAGTCTTACCTAATTAGTCCAGAAATCTCCAAGTCAAGGAATCTCGAAAATGGGTACCGAGATTCCCCTTGAGACTTGCACTAAGCATCTGCTGTCGTATTTCATCGACGGGTGACGAAGGTCGTCTAAGCAGTGTTAGTGGGTTAGCATGCTAGGAAGCAGCTGACTGAGGTGACTCGCGGGAACTGTCTTACGGAGGACCTTCGACTTGAGGAACTACTGAGTTTACCTATACATCCGGTCTGTATCTTAGATATGGTGAGAGATTGCCAAAATACTCTTGAGTAGTCATAAGCCATGTCTAGTGCAGCTCTGGTGTACAGCGTGACAGTAGTTTCCAAGAAAGGATCTGTCTCCTGTCAAAAGGCATTGACAGTTGAGTCTCATTTATGCTCTGTGTCTTGTCCCTAAAATTTGTGGCCACAGTAAATGAACAGAAGGGAAGGTTTCCCTTGCGGCGTTTAGTAAGGACAGACCGACACTTAGGTCCAAAATGGGTACCTGCATTTTCCGTGCCCTAGACCCTAAGTGATGAGACCGAAGACAGAAGGACAAGTGTACTGTTAGAGCCTAAATGTTCATCCCAAATTATTTCACCTACTCTAGTGCCATGGACCGTTGCTAGATGGCCACCCATGGTAACAGACGGATTCTAGGAATCTGACCAAGTCTAGCTGAAAGGTGAACCTAAAGAGTCACACACTATCCACACACACTTAGTATTTAATTTGGAATTAAATATTGGAGTAAAGGAATGATTAAATTGGATTTAATCGGATCCTATATTTTCTTGGAGATATTAATTCCTTCTATTTGATAAAGGGAATTAAATTAATAAATTGGATTTATTAAGGGAATTAATTTAATTGGCCTAGATCAAGTATTAATATTTATTAATTATATTTATTTGGCCTTTTGGAATATTTAATAGGATTTAAATATTCCATTAAATTAAATTAATGGTTGAGATTTAATGGGAGAGATCAAAGACTAGGATTGAATTTGACAAGGTCAAATTCTACTTTGACTAGGACTTTGACTAGGTCAAAATCCTAGTCAAATTAAGCTTCTAAAGAGGTGGAGTTTAAAGAGGATTAAACTCTTTCTCTGTATATACCCCTAGCCTTGCACCTTTTGAAGGATAATGAAATTCCAACACACACACAACACACACTCGTCTCTCTCCCTCTTACCTCTCGTCCGCCCCCTCTCTCTCTACAAGAAATATATTTTCTTGTTCTTTTGTTCTTGGAACACTAGAACATTGATGAATCAATACCGTTAATTCATAACGTGTTGTTGATTCATCCACTCAAAAAATCATACTTGTTCGTTGCTAGCACGACGTACAAGATACGTGGGTGGATCGTGTGTCACGATTTGGAGGGTCTCAAGAACGAGATCTTGGTGCAAAACGGGGAACAACGCGTGTAGCCGTTAAAGACGAAAACGACAACGGGTAGGTCTCGTTTTAATTTTTCGTCCCTTTTATTTTCTCTCCCTATGGCCTCCATGACTATTGCATGTTCCTTATATCATGACCGAACACCCGGGAATCTCAAGGGTACACCCTTTGAGCGTGTTCTTTATTTATTAAAGCATGCTTTAAATTTTCGTATTTTATTTTATACCGCGCTTCCGCATTCGCGCAATTTCCCGGGACGATCCACGCTTCCTTTCACAACGTACCAAGCAGATGAGAAATACCATCTTTGATAATGAAAAAATCGTTTTTATTGATGGTAAATTCATATCCCTCCTTATCAAGGATCGGGATGGAAATAATATTTTTAATCATGCTAGGTACATAAAAACAGTCGTTCAGTACAATCCTAACATGACTACTAATGGCTAACTCTAGTGATCCTACGGCCTCCGCAGCAACGGCCTTGCCATCGCCTAGCCTCAGGATCATCTCATCCTTGGTTAGCCTTCTGCTTCTTTGCAGTGCCTGCAAATTATTGCAGATGTGAGCACCACACCCAGTATCCAATACCCATGAAGTTGAATTAGTAATCATATTTACTTCAACCACAAACATACCTGGGTTGGAGAGGAGTTGTGACTCCCTCTTCCAATGCCCTTTCCCTTGGCAATGCATGCAGACATCATTTGCCTTGGACCGCTGAGAACCAAGGGCCTTCCCTTTCCCTTTGCTCGGTCCAATCGGAGCAACAGGGACGCCCGGAGCGTGAGCAGGGGCCGCAATCGTCTTCCCTTTGCGCTTCTTCCTCTTCTAGAATCCGGCCCTCTTGCCATTCGCCTTGGAGGTCGAAGCCTCTCCTATCAATACCGCCGCGCCGACTTGTGGGTCGTTGCCTCATATTGGACCCGCATGTTGATCAACTCATGAATAGACTTCTCAAATCCGTTCATGTTGTAGTTTACAACAAACGGGTCATAGGATGGAGGAAGCGACTGGAGGATCACGTCAATGTACGTGTCATTGTTAAGCCCAGCTTTAAGGTCCTCGAGTTTCTCCACTAGGCAGAGCATCTTGACCCCATGACATTGTACAGACGCTTCTTAAGCAAGCTTGGTGCCAAAGAATGCTTTTGTGGCGGCATATCTAATATGCCTATCCGGAACCGCATAAACCTCGTTCATGCAGAGCATTATGGTGGAGACATTGTCCAGCCTCTCATACTGCTTCTGGATGTCGTTAGACATCGAAGCCAGTATGATATTGCGTACTTTCCGATTGTCCTCATGCCATTTCTCGAACGTCAAACGTTCTTCAGGCGTGGACCCCTCCGGTAAGTCGCTCGGTGGCGGCTCGTCCATGACGTAGCCTTGGTTCTCGAAACCAAGGATAATCCTCAGGTTTCTCAGCCAGTCTGAGTAGTTCGTTCCGTTGAATTTGTTAGTCTCGAGAATTATGGTTAATGGGTTCTTAGACATATCTACATTAATGAAAATGTAAAGTAGAAATTAGCAGATGATGGTAATATTATTGTTCAAATTGAAGACTTGGTCTTTTAGTCTTTAACCCTCCCACTATTTATACGAAAGTCCGCCACTCTCAAGTGGAGTTTCGGGAAACCATTTCCTAGTGGGCTTGGGATCCACAAGCGTAATCTCCTCGCTTTTTCGATTCACATGAAGAAGACCTCGTGGGAGATATCCAATATCATTCTCATCCAATGAGATTCCCAAGATATTTTGCCTCACCTATTCGCATGTTTCCGAGGACTTCAAGCGAACCATGTTACTCAGTGTTAGGCCCGACCCATCAACCAAAATCATGCCTCAAACTGTCGCCCCCCACGACTCGTGAGATAGGGAAACAACGAGCGCAGTCTTTTTGTTCACAACAATGGTGCAGCTTTTCCCTAGTCCAAGTGTGCCACGACTCGTGAGACCACACTTGGGTAGTGGTAGCTTCCTCACCACATTGCTGTGGATGGAAGGCTCGGATAGATCATAAATACCATTTTGATCCAAGTCCGTTCTGGGCCTAATATTTAATTTGGTCCAACCAAATGAGAGTTTAAGTGTGACCAAGACCTCATCACATTATGGTGTTTTAGCATGCATAAATATCCAATATTTAAAGTGATAAATAAAAAAAACGCCGCATGCATAAAACATAGCATACCCCTATTAGGATGATCACAAGCCCAACCTATGCGACCCACTGAGCCCGCAGTGAGTCTATGATCTATCTAGGGTGGTCCTAAATTATTACAATAATAATAAACCCATTTTCATTCCAATGGGCCTTGAAAGTGCTTCTTGTTTCACGCTTGATGCTTCTCCTTGGGGTCTCCGACTCCAATTGCTTGTTAAAAGTAAAACCTCACCAATCCTATCTACTCTCATTACAACTGAAAGTAATACATTGGTAATAAAGAAAACAAGCCTTAACATCATGGGGCTGATAATACGGGAGATGATAGTCCCAAAAACAAGAGGCACGCAGGCCCCACCCAACAGAAAATAAATGATCATACATTCATCCATATATAAGGTCTAGGGCTCTTGTGATCATCCCATGTTGATTCCATCAACTCACATAACACAATTATTCCAAATAATCATGCATAAATAACCAATGGATATTCCAAATACCCAAGTGATGTCCAACATCTCAAAAACATAAACATACAAATAATATGCAAAATTCAAATTTTAAATTTAATGGACATTTTAAACAATGCATCCAATGCATGTATTAATCCCAAATTAATTAAGCAAATTTAATTCAAGGAATAATCCAATTATTCCAAAATCAAAAATGCAAAATTAACATATTTTCAGAATATTGTGCAGAAAATACAAAAAATAAAATTTTTTCGGAAAAAGTTGAAAAACGACACACAACAGCCCAGCCGTTGTGCTGGCCGGCCGATCAAAGGGGGGAAAGGCAAAGGAAAGGGAAAGGTTGTCTCCAAGCAACAGTTAAAGGCATATGACATATGTATCAACTGCCGCGAGAAAGGGCATTGGAAGAGAGAGTGCCCCAAAGTCTTCTCGAACCAAGGTATATATGTGATTGAGGTTAATATGGTCACTAGTTCTGCCTCTTGGGTATTAGATACCGGCTGTGGAGCTCACATTTGCAATGACTTGCAGGTGTTGAAAAGAAGCAGAAAACTGGGTAGCGGGGACATGATCCTGAAGCTTGGGAAATGGCAAGGCCATCTCGGCAGAAGCAGTAGGATCCGCCACTCTAGTGATTAGTGATAATATTAGCATAGATTTAGAACAAGTTTATTTTGTACCCAGTATGATTAAAAACATCATTTCCATTCCATTGTTGGACAATAGTGGTTATGAGTTTAGAATTAATAAAAATTGCTTTTATTTGATGAGGTGTGGAATTGCTCATCTACTTGGTACATTACATAACGGACTCTATATCTTGCAACAAACGATTTTCGTCCTCAATGCACAACACAAACGAAAATTAGATAATAACGGGAACGCACGTCTGTGGCACGCTAGGCTAGGTCACATATCCCAAGATAGGATGAAAAGGTTGGTAGACTCAAAGAACCTAGAGGTTGGGGACTTGAGCGATCTACCAACTTGTGAGTCCTGTCTAAGAGGGAAAATGACCAAGAGGCCCTTTGTAGGACAAAGCAGGCTTGCCACAGGTCTATTGGACTTGTCCATACAGACGTATGTGGACCACTAAGGACCCAGGCTCGAGGTGGGTTCTCCTACTTCATAACCTTCACCGATGATCATTCACGGTATGGTTATGTTTACCTGATGAGGTACAAGTCTGAAGCTCTTGAGAGGTTTAAAGAATTCAGACTTGAAGTGGAGAACCAAACCAACTGCAAAATTAAAATCCTTTGGTCGGACCGAGGCGGTGAATACCTTAGTACGGAGTTCCTAAATTATCTAAAAGAACATTGTATAGTATCAGAATGGACACCTCCAGGAACACCGCACTTAAATGGTGTCTCTGAAAGAAGGAATCGAACCCTGTTGGACATGGTTCGGTCCATGATGAGTTTTACCAAATTGCCCTTATCGTTTTGGGGATATGCACTAGAAACGGCGGCCAAATTATTGAATTTGGCGCCTACTAGCACATTGACCCAAACTCCATATGAGATATGGCACGGCAAGCCTGCATCCTACAACTACTTGAAACTGTGGGGTAGCCCCGCATACGTCAAGAGGTTAGTGGGAGATAAGTTAAAGTCTAAGTCTAGCTTATGCAGGTTCGTTGGATACCCTAAAGAAACTGCGGGTTATTACTTTTATGACCCCTTGGAACAAAAGGTGTTTGTTTCAAGAAATGCAGTATTCTTGGAGCAAGGCTTCCTGGAGGATATCCAACCTGATGAGCTGATCCTTGAGGAATCAAGTGATGGAATCCAGCCATCAGAAGAAGCCGCGGAACCCTCACTTAGAGGATTCAGGATAGACAGCCGAAGGGCTGACCAACCTCGAGAAGTCCAACGTGCTAGGCATGAAGGACAGCCTCAGGAACAGCCAGCCCCGGTTCCTGAACCACCGGCTCCGATACAGTCAACGCCCACAGTCACCACTGACGTTCCCATTCTCCGTAGGTCCACTAGAGAGTCCAGACCTCCAATGAGATATGGCTTTCTAGGTGCGACCAATCTTTTGGATAACGATCCTAAGACTTATGGAGAAGCGATGTCTGACATCGACTCCGGGAGATGGCTTGAGGCCATGAAAGCCGAAATGGACTCCATGAGCGAGAACCAAGTCTGGAGTCTTGTAGATCCACCGAAAGGTGTTAAGCCAGTAGGCTGTAAGTGGGTCTACAAGCGCAAACTTGGCGTTGATGGAGAAGTCACAACCTTTAAGGCTAGGCTTGTAGCTAAGGGATACACTCAACGATCCGGGGTCGATTTTGAGGATACCTACTCGCCAGTAGCCATGGCTAAGTCCATTCGGATTCTGCTCGCCATAGCAGCATGGTATGACTATGAGATATGGCAGATGGACGTGAAAACGGCCTTCCTCAACGGTTTCGTTGAAAAAGAGATCTATATGGATCAGCCGCAGGGTTTCACGGTCACAGGAGAAGAACAGAAAGTCTGTCGCTTCGAGAAGTCCATCTATGGCCTCAAACAAGCCTCCCGAAGTTGGAACATTCGATTTGATGAAGTAATACGGGGTTATAACTTCATCAAAAACGAATCCGACCCTTGTGTATACAAGAAGGTCAGTAGGAGCTCTATAGTGTTCCTAGTGCTTTATGTGGATGACATTCTGCTCATTAGTAATGACGTCAGAATGTTAGGAAACACAAAAGCATGGTTGTCAACCCAGTTTTCCATGAAGGACTTGGGTGAAGCCTCCTACATCCTAGGCATCCAGATTGTCAGGGACAGATCTAAAAGGATTTTAGGACTCACCCAAAACTCGTATATGGAGAAAGTCCTAAAGAGATATCGAATGGACAACTCCAAACGAGGATTCCTTCCAATGAGGCATGGGATCAAGTTATCCAAGAAACAGTCCCCACAGACTGATGAGGAACTTGAAAGGATGAAGGTCATCTCCTATGCCTCCGCCGTAGGTAGCATACAATATGCAGTCCACTGCACTAGGCCTGACATTGCGTACGCTTTGAGCGTGACAAGCAGATATCAGTCCTGTGCAGGAGAGGCACATTGGAATGCTGTTAAGGGCATCCTTAAGTACCTAAGAAGGACTAAGGAAATGTTCCTAGTCTATGGCAATGGAGAACTAATTCTGGAAGGCTTTAGCGACGCTAGCTTCCAGTCTGATGACGATGATGCCAAGTCTCAATCGGGGTACGTATTCAAACTCAATGGAGGAGTAGTAGCTTGGAAACGTTCCAAGCAAGCAACCATTGCTGACTCCACCACAGAGGCTGAATACATAGCAGCTTCAGAAGCTGCTAAGGAAGCGGTTTGGATGAGAAACTACATCCAAGAGTTGGGTGTGGTGCCTAGCATCGCCGAGCCCGTTGTCATCTTCTGTGATAACAAACGGCGCTATAGCGCAAGCAAAGGAACCGAGATCTCATCACCGTTCCAAACACATTCTTAGACGCTACCATCTTCTTAGAGAAATGGTAGGAAGAGGTGACGTCCGGATAGACCGAGTCAACTCGGCAGACAACACAGCAGACCCGCTGACAAAGCCTATGTCGCAGAGCGCTCATACGCAACATCTTGAGAAGATGGGGATTAAGCATATGGGCAATTGGCTTTAAAGGTCAAGTGGGAGATTGTTAGAATAGGTGACCATGTAAGCCAATTTTGGCAAGAATATGTAACCTATTCTAGACAATTCTTTGGTATTTGATAAAATATTTATGAATAAAGAAGTGAAAATTCATATGGCAATACTTTGTTTACGTTCACTTATCTGCATTTACATTTCTGTTCACTACGCAAACAAAGCCCACGGACTGAGTAACGTTTTCGGGACTGGGACTACGCTTGGAGGTAGGTCCATGAAATCAGTCTTACTGAATCAGTCCGGAAATCTCCAAGTCAAGGAATCCTGAAAATGGGTACCGGGATTCCCTTTGAGACTTGCACTAAGCATCTGCTGTCATATTTCATCGACGGGTGACGAAGGTCGTCTAAGCAGTGTTAGTGGGTCAGCGTGCTAGGAAGCAGCTGATTGAGGTGACTCGCGGGAACCGTCTTACGGAGGGCCTTGAGTATGGTCAGCAAGGTATGACGTGTATTCCCGGTTCCAACGGTACAGGCCAAGTCCTTTGACTTGTGGAACTGCTGAGTTTACCTGTACATCAGGTCTGTATCTTAGATATGGTGAGAGATTGCCAAAATACTCTTGAGTAGTCATAAGTCATGTCTAGTGCAGCTCGGGTGTACAAAGTGACAGTAGTTTCCAAGAAAGGATCTGTCTCCTGTCAAAAGGTGTTGACAGTTGAGTCTCATATATGCTCTGTGTCTTGTCCTTGAAATCTGTGGCCACAGTGACTGAAACAGAAGGGAAAAGGTTTTCCTTGCGGCGTTTGGTGAGGACAGACCGACACATAGGTCCAAAATGGGTACCTGAATTTTCCGTGCCCTAGACCCTAAGTGATGAGACCGAAGACAGAAGGACAAGTGTACTGTTAGAGCCTAAATGTTCATCTCCGAATATTTCACCTAGTCTCTAGTGCCATGGATCGTTGCTAGATGGCCACCCATGGTAACGGACGGATTCTAGGAATCCGACCAAGTCTAGCTGAATGGTGAACCTAAAGAATCACACACTATCCACACACACACTTAGTATTTAATTTAGAATTAAATATTGGAGTAAAGGAATGATTAAATTAGATTTAATCGGGTCCTATATTTTCTTGGAGAAATTAATTCCTTCTATTTGATAAAGGGAATTAAATTAATAAAATAGGATTTATTAAAAGGGTTGATTTAATGGGCTTAGAATAAATTATAATATTTATTTATTATATTATATTTATTCTTTTAGCCTTTTGGAATATTTAATAGGATTTAAATATTCTATTAAATTAAAATCAACGGTTGAGATGGAAAGGGGAGATGGAAGGCTAGGATTCGTTTGACTAGGTCAAACACTAGTTTGACTAGGACTTTGACTAGGTCAAAATCCTAGTCAAATTAGGTTACTTAGAGTTTGAGTTTAAAGAGGATTAAACTCTTCCTCTATATAAACCCCTAGCTTCCAACATTTAAGAGATTGATGATTCTTGAAAAACACACACAACACACACTCTCCCTCTCCTACCTCTCGTCCGCCTCCTCTCTCTTTCTCTAGCAAGAAAATATTTTTCCTTAGTTCTTTTTGTTCTTGGAACATTAAGAACTTAGACGAACCAATACCGTTAATTGATAACGAGTTATTGATTCGTCCACTCCAAAAATAATACTTGTTCGTTGCTAGCACGACGTGCAAGATACGTGGGTGGATCGTGTGTCATGATTTGAAGGATCTCAAGAACGAGGTCTTGGTGCAAAACGGGGAACAACGCGAGTAGCAGTTTGAAGACGAAAACGACAACGGGTAGGTCTCGTTTAAGATTTTTCGTCCTCTTTATTTTTCAACTCTATGGCCTCCATGATATATTTAATTGTTTTATGATCATGAGATACACCGAACGCCCGGGAACCTCAAGGGCACACCCCTTTGAGCGTGTTCTTTAAATTAAAAGCATGTCTTTTATTTTGTAAAATTTAATATGTTTAATTTTACCGCGCTTCCGCATTCGCGCAATTCCCGGGACGATCCACCGGATTTTCTTTCACAGCTGACTGAGGTGACTCGCGGGAACCGTCTTACAGAGGACCTTAAGTAGGGTCAGCAAGGTATGACGTGTATTCCCGGTTCCCAACGATACAAGACAAGTCCTTTGAGTTGAGGAACTGCTGAGTTTACCTGTGTATCAGTTCTGTATCTTAGATATGGTGAGAGATTGCCAAGAAGCACTGACAGTTGAGTCTCACGTATGCTCTGTGTCTTGTCCCTATAATCTGTGGCCACAGTAACTGAACAGAAGGGAAGGCTTCCCTTGCGGCGTTTAGTAAGGACAGACCGACAGTTAGGTCCAAAATGGGTACCTACATTTTCC
The DNA here is from genome assembly GCA_034509735.1 of Sesamum alatum. Taxonomy (NCBI): domain Eukaryota; kingdom Viridiplantae; phylum Streptophyta; class Magnoliopsida; order Lamiales; family Pedaliaceae; genus Sesamum; species Sesamum alatum. The sequence goes on from JACGWO010000013.1 coordinate 771,116, forward strand.
GTGCCCTAGACCCTAATGAAGGACAAGCGGATCCGCCTGGGAGCGTGAGCGGAAGCGAGAAAGCGAGAAATCGTGCACAAATTTAAATCTAATTTAAATATGCGAATTCCAAGGGGTGTACCCTTGGGTGCTCAACCGGGCGTTCGATGTAGGATGTGTAAATATTGAAAACATATATTTAAACACATAGGCGCCGATTCCGTACGGGTACGATCCTTCCATCTACCATCTCCCGGCCTTAGTCTAGGGAATGGAATTGGGCGTCGGTTCCCATCCTTGACTAGGCATATATGCTTAATACTCGAGACCACGTATGCTTCATTGCGTCGACACAGGAAACCATTCCCTGTTCGACCAACCACTGTGGCCACAGCTTCAAACTGCATGAACGTGTCTCCGAGTGCATAGGAGATACCTCTGTCGCATACTGACAGGGGACGGATCTGAAAGGAATTGTGGATCGTCCCGGGAAAAGCGCGAATGCGGAAGCGCGGTATAATTAAAAAAAATAAATGCGGAATTTAAACATGCTTTTAAATTAAAACACGTTTCAAAGGGTGTGCCTTTGAAATTTCCCGGGCGTTCGGTGTATCTCATGAACGAATAACATAAAATAAATCATGGAGGCCATAGGGTTGGAAAATAAAAGAGGACGAAAATCATAAACGAGACCTACCCGTTGTCGTTTTCGTCTTCAACGGCTATACGCGTTGTTCCCCGTTTTGCACCAAGATCTCGTTCTTGAGACCCTCCAAATCGTGACACACGATCCACCCACGTATCTTGCACGTCGTGCTAGCAACGAACAAGTTAATATGTTGGAGTGGATGAATCAACAACACGTTATGAATTAACGGTATTGATTCATCAAGTTCTAATGTTCCAAGAACAAGAGAACAAAGAAAATAATTTCTTGGAGTGTGAGAGAGAGAGAGAGGGCGGACGAGATGGAGGGAGAGAGAGCCGAGTGTGTGTGTGTGTGTGTGTGTGTTGGAATTTCATCATCTTTCAAACTTGTAGGATGCTAGGGGTTTATATAGAAGAGGAGTTTTAATCCTCTTTAAACTCCTCTTTTAAGAACTCTAATTTGACTAGGATTTTGACCTAGTCAAAGTCCTAGTCAAAGTAGTGTTTTGACCTAGTCAAAACAATCCTAGCCATCCATCTCTCCCATTGATCTCAACCGTTGATTTAATTTAATTTGATGGAATATTTAAAACCTATTTAAATATTTCCAAGAGGCTAAAATAAATATAAATATTATTTTAAGCCCATTAAATAAATCTCTTTGATAAATCTAATTTATCAATTTAATTCCTTATATCTAATAGAAGGGATTATTTCTCCAAGAAAAATAAAGGACCCGATTAAATCCAATTTAATCATTCCTTCACTCCAATATTTAATTCTTAATTAAATATCTAAATGTGTGTGGATAGTGTGTGACTCTTTAGGTTCACCTTTCAGCTAGACTTGGTCGGATTCCTAGAATCCTTCCGTTACCATGGGTGGCCATCTAGCAACGGTCCATGGCACTAGAGACTAGGTGAAATATTCAGGAATGAACATTTAGGCTCTAACAGTACACTTGTCCTTCTGTCTTCGGTCTCATCACTTAGAGTCTAGGGCACGGAAAATGCAGGTACCCATTTTGGACCTAAGTGTCGGTCTGTCCTCACTAAACGCCGCAAGGGAATCCTTCCCTTCTGTTCAGTCACTGTGGCCACAGTTTTAGGGACAAGACCTAGAGTATACATGAGACTCAACTGCCAAAACCTATTGACAGGAGACAGATCCTTTCTTGGAAACTACTGTCACTTTGCACACCAGAACTGCACTAGACATGGCTTATGACTACCAAAGAGAATTCTGGCAATCTCTCACCATATCTAAGATACAGCTCTGATGTACAGGTAAACTCAGCAATTTCTCAAGTCAAAGGACTTGACCTGTACTGTTGGAACCGGGAATACACGTCATACCTTGCTGACCATACTCAAGGTCCTCCGTAAGACGGTTCCCGCGAGTCACCTCAGTCAGCTGCGTCCTCGCATGCTAACCCACTAACACTGCTTAGACGACCCTCGTGACCCGTCGATGAAACACGACAGCAGGTGCTTAGTGCAAGTCTCAAATGGAATCCCGGTACCCATTTTCGGGATTCCTTGACTTGGAGATTTCCGGACTGATTCGGGAAGACTGATTCCATGGACCTACCTCCAAGCGTAGTCCCAGTCCCCGAAATTGATTCTCAGTCCGTGGGCTTTGTTTGTGTAGTGAACAGATATAGAAAAGTGAACACAAACAAAGTAATGCCAAATGAAATTCACTTCTTTATTCATCAATGATTTATCAAACACCCATAATTGTCTAGACATAGTTACATATACCCGCCAAAAATTGGCTTACATGGTCACCTATTCTAACAATCTCCCACTTGACCTTTAAAGCCAATCACCCATATGCCTAATCCCCATCTTCTCAAGATGTTGCGTA
>JACGWO010000013.1:774111-806098 GCA_034509735.1 Sesamum alatum
CACTCTGAGTGTTCGTAGCTGCTATGACGGCTTTTCCCTTCCCCTTCTTCTTTTTCCAACGTCCGGCACCCTTGCCTTTCGTCTTGGAAGTTGAAGCACCTCCAAACAATATCGAAGGCGTGGACTTCTTAGTCGTTGCCTCGTATTGCACCAACATATTGATCAACTCATGAATGCCCTTCTCAAGTGTATTCATGTTATAGTTGACGATAAATTGGTCGAAGGAGGGTGGGAGTGACTGAAGGATCACATCTATGTACGTTTCATTATCGAGACCTGCCTTTAGGTCCTCGAGCTTTTCCACTAGGGTAAGCATTTTAACCCCATGCTCTTGTACAGAGGATCCTTCTGTCATTTTAGTTCCAAAGAACGCCTTGGTCGCGACATACCTAGTATGCCGGTCCGGGACTGCATAGCAATCCTTAAGGCGAGCCATAATGGAAGGGACATCGTCTAGCCTTTCATATTGCTTCTGAATCTCATTGGTCATCGAAGCAAGTATGATGCTACGGACCTTCCGGTTATCCTTATGCCAAGTCTCGAACGTCTCACGTTCTTCTGGCGTGGATCCTTCCGGTAAGGTCCTAGGGAGAGGCTCGTCCATGACGTAGCCTTGGTTCTCGTAATCTAGGACTATCCTGAGATTGCGCAACCAGTCGTTGTAATTTGTTCCATTGAATTTGTTTGTCTCAAGAATGGTTGATAGTGGGTTTTTAGACATTTTAAAATCTACATTTAGAAAACAACGCGCGATCAGCAGAAAATAAAGACGGTGGTTTGATGAAATAATTAAATGCTTGGTCTTTAGTCATTTAATCCTCCCACTATTTATACGAAAACACGGTACTCTCAAACGTGATTTTCGGGAATCCTTTCCTAGTGGGCTTGGGATCCACAGCGATTTTTCCCATACCCCGCTTTTACGATTCGCATGGAAAAGATCCTGTGGGAGGTATTCCATACCATTCTCGTTCCACGAGATTCCCAAGATTATTGCCTCACCCTTTTGCATGATCCCGAGACTCCAAGCGAATCATGCTAATTGGGCGTTAGACCCGACCCAATCGACCGAGCCATGGACCCACTAGTACCCCCACGACTCGTGAGACAGGTAACAGCAGCCCATTTTTTGTTCATGACACAGTGCAGCTTCTTTTAAGTACAATAACGTGCCACGACTCGTGAGACCACGCTATTGACCTAAAACAGCTTCCTCACTGTGCCATGGATTGGAAGGCATGGACAAACTCCTAGAGTTCATGTCCACTTTATCTAGGGTCTAATATTTCAACATTGGTCCAACCAATGTGAGAGTAGTGAATGACCGAGATCTCATAATATATCCATACATTCATCCATAATGCATAAATAAAATCCATCCATAGCAGTTATATTGATAAATAAAAGCCATTCATCCATCATAATAACCACATGCAAAATTAAAGCCTAGCACGCCCCTGTTGGATGATCACGAGCCCAAATCCTATGCGACCCACTGAGCCCGCAGTGGATCTATGGTCAATCTAGGGTTGGTCCTATACTATTACAATAATAGTAACCCAATCATCATGCTGATGGGCCTTGGTCTCTTTTTCTCTTTCTTCACTTCATGGAAAACGCCAAGGGACCTCCGGTCTGGGCTCTCCATGTGGTCCTTCCTTCTTCTCCACCAATTACAAAAAAATGGAAACCTCACTCCTAGTCTACTCTCATTACATATTAAAAAGTAGAAACCCCAGCGAAAACCCGGGGGAGTACATAAGGAGGGAGGTAGAAAGCCTTATTATTCCGAGGCACTAGAAAGAGAGAAGGAGAAAGCAGTTAAAGAGGCACACAGGCCCAACAGAAAATTAAACCATACATCCGGTTTAGGGCTCGTGATCATCCATTTCCATCCAACACACATAATCACATGATCCAATCACATAATTACAATATACCAATAATTCATGATTTCCAATCATAATAATCCAAAACAGAAATAAATGATCATGTGCGCAACGTGTGAAAAAAATAAAACACAAATATTGGTAATAATATTTTTCTCGTTTTAGGAAAACCTTTCCTCATTATTTTAAGTAAAATAACCCCGGGATTCCAAATCCAATTTATTTTACTCCTAAAATAATGTCTTTAGGAATTTAGGCAAAATTGAACCCAAAAAACGAATTTTCAGAATTAATTCAAAATTAAAACTGAAAAGTAAATAATAAATAAAAAATAATAATGCTAGGGTTTCAAAAAACCCTAGCTGCAGCAGCCGCTGGCCGCCGCCACCGGCAGCAGCCGGCAGGCCGTGCGCGCAGGGCAGCAGGCCCAGCCTGCCGCCCCTGCGCGCGCGCAGGCACTGCCTGGCCGGGCGCGCGCGCGCAGGCCCTTGCCTGCGTGCGCGCGCGCCTGGCCGGCAGCGCGCTGCGCGGCCTGGTGTTCCGGCAGGCCGTCGCGCGCGCAGGCTCCTCTGCTCGCGCGCGCCGGCCTGCTGGTCGCCAGCCGCGAGCCTGCGCTGTGCGCAGTGCGCGCGCGCGCAGACGCGCACTGGGCACGCCCGCCGGGCGCGCGCGCGCAGACGCCTGTCTGCAGCGTGCCTGGTGCCGTCCGCGCGTGGGCTCTCCGCCCGCCAGCCTTGCGCGCGCGCAGACACCCTCGTCTGTCCGCGCGCGCGGCTGGAGGCGCCCCCTTGCGCGCGCGCTGCCCCTGCGCGGCCGGCTGGGCGGGCGCGCGCAGGCTACCCTTGCCTGCGCGCGTCTGCCCTGCCGGCAGCGCTCGGCTGCGCGCGGCCCAGCCTTCCCGGCTGGCCGGCTGTGGCGTTTCTCGTTTTTCAGTTCAAATTTTCCCGTTTCCCAAGAAAAACAGAAAAATACCAATGTTCAGAATTTCACACGAATTAAAAGCAATAAAACAACATGCTTTAATAATCAAGAAAATCAAGATTTAATTAAAACATACTCAAAACACGTTTCATGCTTAAAACGCACATAAACCCTAGGCCTATACACCGAACCGGGCTCTGATACCACTGAAAGGAATTGTGGATCGTCCCGGGAAAAGCGCGAATGCGGAAGCGCGGTATAATTAAAAATAAAATGCGGAATTTAAACATGCTTTTAAATTAAAACACGTTTCAAAGGGTGTGCCTTTGAAATTTCCCGGGCGTTCGGTGTATCTCATGAACGAATAACATAAAATAAATCATGGAGGCCATAGGGTTGGAAAATAAAAGAGGACGAAAATCATAAACGAGACCTACCCGTTGTCGTTTTCGTCTTCAACGGCTACACGCGTTGTTCCCCGTTTTGCACCAACATCTCGTTCTTGAGACCCTCCAAATCGTGACACACGATCCACCCACGTATCTTGCACGTCGTGCTAGCAACGAACAAGTTAATATGTTGGAGTGGATGAATCAACAACACGTTATGAATTAACGGTATTGATTCATCAAGTTCTAATGTTCCAAGAACAAGAGAACAAAGAAAATAATTTCTTGGAGTGTGAGAGAGAGAGAGAGGGCGGACGAGATGGAGGGAGAGAGAGCCGAGTGTGTGTGTGTGTTGTGTGTGTTGGAATTTCATCATCTTTCAACTTGTAGGATGCTAGGGGTTTATATAGAAGAGGAGTTTTTAATCCTCTTTAAAACTCCTCTTTTAAGAACTCTAATTTGACTAGGATTTTGACCTAGTCAAAGTCCTAGTCAAAGTAGTGTTTTGACCTAGTCAAAACAATCCTAGCCATCCATCTCTCCCATTGATCTCAACCGTTGATTTAATTTAATTTGATGGAATATTTAAAACCTATTTAAATATTTCCAAGAGGCTAAAATAAATATAAATATTATTTTAAGCCCATTAAATAAATCTCTTTGATAAATCTAATTTATCAATTTAATTCCTTATATCTAATAGAAGGGATTATTTCTCCAAGAAAAATAAAGGACCCGATTAAATCCAATTTAATCATTCCTTCACTCCAATATTTAATTCTTAATTAAATATCTAAATGTGTGTGGATAGTGTGTGACTCTTTAGGTTCACCTTTCAGCTAGACTTGGTCGGATTCCTAGAATCCTTCCGTTACCATGGGTGGCCATCTAGCAACGGTCCATGGCACTAGAGACTAGGTGAAATATTCAGGGATGAAACATTTAGGCTCTAACAGTACACTTGTCCTTCTGTCTTCGGTCTCATCACTTAGAGTCTAGGGCACGGAAAATGCAGGTACCCATTTTGGACCTAAGTGTCGGTCTGTCCTCACTAAACGCCGCAAGGGAATCCTTCCCTTCTGTTCAGTCACTGTGGCCACAGTTTTAGGGACAAGACCTAGAGTATACATGAGACTCAACTGCCAAAACCTATTGACAGGAGACAGATCCTTTCTTGGAAACTACTGTCACTTTGCACACCAGAACTGCACTAGACATGGCTTATGACTACCAAAGAGAATTCTGGCAATCTCTCACCATATCTAAGATACAGCTCTGATGTACAGGTAAACTCAGCAATTCCTCAAGTCAAAGGACTTGACCTGTACCGTTGGAACCGGGAATACACGTCATACCTTGCTGACCATACTCAAGGTCCTCCGTAAGACGGTTCCGCGAGTCACCTCAGTCAGCTGCGTCCTCGCATGCTAACCCACTAACACTGCTTAGACGACCCTCGTCACCCGTCGATGAAACACGACAGCAGGTGCTTAGTGCAAGTCTCAAATGGAATCCCGGTACCCATTTTCGGGATTCCTTGACTTGGAGATTTCCGGACTGAATTCGGGAAGACTGATTCCATGGACCTACCTCCAAGCGTAGTCCCAGTCCCCGAAATTGATTCTCAGTCCGTGGGCTTTGTTTGCGTAGTGAACAGATATAGAAAAGTGAACACAAACAAAGTAATGCCAAATGAAATTCACTTCTTTATTCATCAATGATTTATCAAACACCCATAATTGTCTAGACATAGGTTACATATACCCGCCAAAAATTGGCTTACATGGTCACCTATTCTAACAGGATCCTCTTCTTAGAATCCACCGTCCTCGCTACACATTCCGACTACACTGGACAAGGCTTATGATAATCATCTTACAGAATGATTACCTCTCGCCAGATCCAAGATACAGCAGTCCTGTGCACGCGACTGCCATGATTCCTCAAGTCTGAGGATTACTCCCGTACTATCGGAACTGGGGAAAACCAATCATACCGACCAAGCCTCCAAGGCTTCCATATGATGATCCTCGCGAGTCAGTCCAGTCGGCTCGACCCCAGTCGATCAACCCATCAAGATCGTGTAGGCGTCCCACGCCTGTCGCCGATGAAACACGGCACTCATCCAATGAACACGACTCTTGATACAAGTCTCAATAGGACTCTCGATGCCCTGTCTCGAGGTCCTCGACTTGGAACGTTTCAGACCCAACTCTTAATCAGTTGGTTTCATGACCACCATCCAATGCCTGGCCCAACTGCATGAGTTGTTATCCATGGTCTGTGGGCTTTGTTGCGATATAAGTTAAACACCGTTTTAACAAATATAAGATGAACGCAACAAAGAAGGTACCATTGGTGACGAACACTCATCTTATTCATCACATAATAATATTACATTGACATCAAGTTGTCGGATAGGTTACAAATTGCCAAACCTATTGGCTTTGTGGTCACCTATTCCAACAAGGCCCGACCCATCAATCAAATCATACCTCAAACTGTCGCCCCCCACGACTCGTGAGACAGGGAAACAGCGAGCGCAGTCTTTTTGTTCACAACAATAGTGCAGCTTTCCCCTATTCCAAGTGTGCCACGACTCGTGAGACCACACTTGGGTAGTGGTAGCTTCCTCACCACATTGCTGTGGATGGAAGGCTCGGACAGACCAAAATACCATTTTGATCCAAGTCCGTTCTGGGCCTAATATTTAATTTGGTCCAACCAAATGAGAGTTTAAGTGTGACCGAGACCTCATCACATTATGGTGTTTTAGCATGCATAAATATCCAATATTTAAAGCGATAAATAAAAAAAACGCCGCATGCATAAAACATAGCATACCCCTGTTAGGATGATCACAAGCCCAACCTATGCGACCCATTGAGCCCGCAGTGAGTCTATGGTCTGTCTAGGGTGGTCCTAAATTATTCCAATAATAATAAACCCATTGTCATTCCAATAGGCCTTGAAGTGCTTCTTGTTTCACGCCTTGATGCTCCTCCTTGGGGTCTCCGACTCCAATTGCTTGTTAAAAGTAAAACCTCACCAATCCTATCTACTCTCATTACAACTGAAAGTAATACATTGGTAATAAAGAAAACAAGCCTTAACATCATGAGGCTGATAATACGGGAGATGATAGTCCCAAAAAACAAGAGGCACGCAGGCCCCACCCAACAGAAAATAAATGATCATACATTCATCCATACATAAGGTCTAGGGCTCTTGTGATCATCCCATGTTGATTCCATCAACACACATAACATAATTATTCCAAATAATCATGCATAAATTCCAATGGATATTCTAAATACCCAAGTGATGTCTAACATCACAAAAGTATAAACATACAAATAATATGCAAAATTCAAATTTCAAATTTAATGGACATTTTAAACAATGCATGTATTAATCACAAATTAATTAAGCAAATTTAATCCAAGGAATAATCCAATTATTCCAAAATCAAAAATGAAAAATTAATATATTTTCAGAATATTACGCAGAAAATACAAAAAATCGAATTTTCCGGAAAAAGTCGAAAAAACGGCACAAAATGGCCCAGCCGTTGTGCTGGCTGGCCGCCCGCGCGCACAGGGCAGCGCGCCTGCGCGCGGCCGCTGCCTATTGATCCCAATTTTTTTTTTTTCAAAACTATTTCAGCACAATAACATTAATATTATTCTGAAAATAAGCATGCAATTTTAGATCCAATCTAACAAAATTAAGCATGCCAAAAGTCCATTAAATCCAAACAATTGAATCATCATATTATTCATATATTTATGTAATCTAACATGCCAATAAAGCCATTTAAAAGCAAGTAGATCATGCCAAACACATAGATCTATGCCCCTTACATCGAACCGGGCTCTGATACCACTTGAAGGACAAGTGGATCCGCCCGGGAGTGCGAGCGAAAGCGAGAAAGCGAGAAATCATGCACAAATTTAAATCTAATTTAAATATGCGAATTCCAAGGGGTGTACCCTTGGGTGCTCAACCGGGCGTTCGATGCAGGATGTGTAAATATTGAAAACATATATTTAAAACACATAGGGCATATATATATAAAATGAAATCAATCAAAGCGTAATAAACCGTTACCTTTGATTGTTTAGCGTATGCTCCCGGCTACTAGCGTTGTTCCTTCTCCGGAATGCTCACGAAATCCAAACGTATGGATTCTCCAAAGGTGATTCACACCACACCGGAAGAAACACACGTTCTTCTTGCTAGAAAAGAACGGGTTTAGGAAGGAATCAGTTTAAGAGAACAACACTATGAATTAGTGTTCTGTTAAACTTACTTTGTTCTTCTTCTTGATTAAAAATCAAGTGAAGAACACAAGTGTAAGAGAGGGAGAGAGCACGAAAATTGAGAGAGAGGAGAGGATTTTTGTCTTCTCTTTTTCCTAGAAAAAGATGAATAATGAATCACTTATGCTTGGTGTTGTATATTCTAATATATATACATAATTAATGTGATTATTGGAATGTGTCTAGGTTCATCCAAGGATGTCTAGATTCATTCCAATCAATCACCATCAATTCTTCAATCAAGCCTACCAAAATTTATGGTATAATCAAATCATACCAAAAGGAAAGAGCTTGATTGGAGTTGATTTGTCTCTTTCCAAAAGAGATAAGTCAACATACCACCTAGCATGAAACATGGTTGATTTTGCTTCCTCCAAGGGAGCGTGTCGGCCATGTTTGATTAAGGAAAGAAGTCCAACTTCTTCCCATTCCAAACTAGGAAATATTTCTCCTCTCGGGTATAATTTAACGGACCGAGTTTTATCGTAATCCAATTACGACGAACCCAATATTAAATCCAATTTAATGTCCACTTAAATTATTCCCGTTGATCTTTTAATCCAATTAAAAGATCAAACGTCTCAATATCTCAACTTTGCATATTTAATCAAAAGTCCAATTTACCGATTAAATGAAAGCCCGATACAATATCGGCCCGTCCATCCAATGGACTTTCCCTTAAGTAATCCAATTACTTATTTTATCCTTCGAGATTGACTCCAAGTCGATCTCTCAACCTCCTCGGTGGTTTGTGTGTGACCCTTCAGGTTCACCCTCAGCTAGACTTGGGCCCGTGTCCCACAAGGGCCCGTTACCATGGGAGGCCGTCTAGCAACGGTCCCTAGCACTAGATACTAGGTGAATTGGCGTGAACATTTAGGCGCCGATTCCGTACGGGTACGATCCTTCCGTGTACTGTCTCCCGGCCTTAGTCTAGGGTATGGAATTGGGCGTCGGTTCCCATCCTTGACTAGGCATCTATGCTTAATACTCGAGACCACGTATGCTTCATTGCGTCGACACAGGAAACCATTCCCTGTTCGACCAACTACTGTGGCCACAGCTTCAAATAGCATGAACGTGTCTCCGAGTGCATAGAAGATACCTTTGTCACATACTGAAAGGGGACGGATCCTCTTCTTGGAATCCACCGTCCTCGCTACACATTCTGACTGCAAGTCTGAGGATTACTCCCGTACTATCGGAACCGGGGAATCCAATCATACCGACCAAGCCTCCAAGGCTTCCATATGATGATCCCCGCGAGTCAGTCCAGTCGGCTCGACCCCAGTCGACCAACCCATCAAGATCGTGTAGGCGTCCCACGCCTGTCGCTGATGAAACACGGCACTCATCCAATGAACACGACTCTTGACGCAAGTCTCAATAGGACTCTCGATGCCCTGTCTCGAGGTCCTCGACTTGGAACGTTTCAGACCCAACTCTTAATCAGTTGGTTTCATGACCACCATCCAATGCGTGGCCCAACTGCACGAGTTGTTATCCATGGTCTGTGGGCTTTGTTGCGATATAAGTTAAACACCATTTTAACAAATGTAAGATGAGCGCAACAAAGAAGATACCATTGGTGACGAATACTCATCTTGTTCATCACATAATAATATTACATTTACATCAAGTTGTCAGATAGGTTACAAATCGCCAAACCTATTGGCTTTCTGGTCACCTATTCTAACACCTAAGTGGTCAGACCGTAGACAGAAGGACAAGTGTACTGTTAGAGCCTAAATGTTCAGCCTCAAAATTTCACCTAGTCTTTAGTGCCATGGACAGTTGCTAGATGGCCACCTATGGTGACAGACGGATTCTAGGAATCCGACCAAGTCCAGCTGAAAGGTGAACCTAAAGAGTCACACACAATCCACACACATCAAGTATTTAATTTAGAATTAAATATTGGAGAAAAGGAATGATTAAATTGGATTTAATCGGGACCTTTATTTTCTTAGGAGAATTAATTCCTTTTATTTGATAAAAGGAATTAATCTAATAAATTGGATTTATTAGAGGATTAATTTAATAGGCCTAGAATAAATATTTATAATTTATTATATTTATTTATTTGGCCTTTGGAATATTTAATAGGATTTAAATATTCCATTAAATTAAATTAATGGTTGAAATTGAAAGAGAGAGATGGATGGCTAGGATTAATTTGACTAGGTCAAATACTACTTTGACTAGGACTTTGACTAGGTCAAAATCCTAGTCAAAATAGACCTCTTTAGAGTAGGAGTTTAAAGAGGATTAAACTCCTCCTCTATATATAGTCCTAGTCTTTCACTATTTGAAAAATGATGAAATTCCAACACACACACACAAACACACACAAATTCGGCTCTCTCCCTCTCCCCTCTCGTCCGCCCTCCCTCTCTCCTCAAAGAAGAAAACACTTCTTGATTCTTTTGTTCTTGGAACATTAGATCAAAAAGGAGAATCAATACCGTTAATTAATAACTTGTTCGTTTGCTAGCACGATGTGCAAGATACGTGGGTGGATTGCGTGTTACTGTTTGGAGAGTCTCAAGAACGAGACTTGGAGCAAATCGGGGAACAACGCGAGTAGCAGTTAGAAGACAAAAACGACAATCGGTAGGTTCCGATTTAATTTTTCGTTCCGTTTCTTTTTCAATCCTATGGCCTCCATGATTTCTTTATGCTTTTAATTTCATGAGATACACCAAACACCCAGGAAAGTTCAAGGGCACACCCCTTGAACGTGTTTATTTATTTTATCAAAGCATGTTTAATTTTCGTATTTTAATTTTATACCGCGCTTCCCCATTCGCGCTATTTTCTCGGGATGATCCACAATCTTTCAGTGGTATCAGAGCCAGGTTTGGTGTAGAGGCCTAGGGTTTAATGTGTGTTTTAAGCATGAAACGTGTTTTTGGCATGTTTTAAATAATTCTTGGTTTCTTGATTATTAAAGCATGTCGTTTCTTGCTTTTAATTCATGTGATTATTGCATTGTTGGTATTTTTATATTTTTTCATGGGAAACGGAGGTGAAAATTGAATGAAGAACGAAGAAACGCCGCACGCCGACCAACCGGAGGCTGGCCGCGCGGAGCCGTGTGCAGAGGCTGGTCAGCCGGCGCACAGCCGCAAGGCTAGATGCGCAAGGCTGCTCATAGCCCGCTAGGCGGACGCGCGGCTGGGCCTCAGGCAGGGCCGCTAGCCGGGCGCGCGCGCAAACGGACAGGGAAGCCCGCGCGCGCGCCAGGCCAGTGGGCTGGAAGCCTGCGCAGCCCGCATGCAGACAGGGGTGTCTGCGCGCTCGCGCCCGGTGGGCACGCCTAGTGCGCGTGCGCGTGCGCACTGCGCAGGGCAGATGCGCGGCTGGCGACCAGCAGGCCAGTACACGCGCGGGCAAGGGAGCCTGCGCGCGTGACAGCCTGCCGGAGCACCAGGCCGCGTGGCCTGCTGCCGACCAGGCGCACGCGCGCGTCCGGTCTGGTAGCGCCTGCCCGCACGCCAGTTGGCTGCTGCCGGTGGCGGTGGCCGGCGGCCGGTGTTGCTAGGGTTTCTCCCTATTTTTATTTTATTTATTTTTTCAGTTTTAATTTTTAAATTAATTCTGAAAATTCATTTTTTGTTCAATTTTGCCTAATTTTCTAAGACATTATTTTGGAAAGTAAAATATATTGGATTTGGAATCCCGGGGATATTTTTACTTAAAAATAATGAGGAAAGGTTTTCCTAAAACGAGAAAATATTATTACCAACGGTTATGCCATATTTTCACATGCTATGCATTTATTTATTTATTAATTCATCTTGAATAATTATGATTGGTTATCATGTATTATTGGTATATTATTATTGTGTGATTAGATCATATAATTATGTGTGTTGGATGAAACAGATGATCACGAGCCCTAGACCGAATGTATGGTTTAATTTTATGTTGGGCCTGTGTGCCTCTTTTACTGCTTTCTCCTTCTCTTTTTCTAGTTGCCTTGGAATAATAAGGCATTCTATCTCCCTCCTTATATACTTCCCCCCGGGTTTTTCGCTGGGGTTTCTCTTTTTTAATATGTAATGAGAGTAGAATAGGAGTGAGGTTTTAATTTTTATGTAATTGATGGAGAAGAAAGAAGGTCCACATGGAAAGCCCAGACTGGAGGTTCCAAGGCGTTTCCATGAAGTGAGGAAAGAGAAAAGAGACCAAGGCCCATCAGAATGATGATTGGGATACTATTAATGTAATAATATAGGACCAACCCTAGATTGACCATAGATCCACTGCGGGCTCAGTGGATCGCATAGGATTCGGGCTCGTGATCATCTAACAGGGGCGTGCTAGGCTTTAATTTTGCATGTGGTTATTTAGATCGATGAATGTCATTTTTATTTATCATATAACTGTTGTGGATGCATTTATTTATTACGCATTATGGATGAATGTGTAGATGTATTATGTTATGAGATCTCGGTCTTTACTACTCTCACATTGGTTGGACCGATGTCCAAATATTAGACCCTAGTCAAAATGGACATGAACTCTAGGAGTTTGTCCATGCCTTCCAATCCATGACATAGTGAGGAAGCTGATTTAGGTCAATAGCGTGGTCTCACGAGTCGTGGCACGTTATTGTACTTAAAAGAAGCTGCATTGTGTCATGAACGAAATATAGACCACTATTACCTTTCTCACGAGTCGTGGGGGTAACAGTGGGTCTATGGCTCGGTCGGTTGGGTAGGGTCTAACGCCCAATTAACATAATACGCTTGGAGTCCTCGGGATCATGTCAAAGGGTGAGGCAATAGTCTTGGGAATCTCGTGGAACGAGAATGGTATGGTATACCTTCCACAGGATTTTTTCCATGTGAATCGTAAAAGCAGGGTATGGGAAAAATCGCTGTGGATCCGAAGCCCACTAGGAAAGGGTTTCCCGAAAATCACGTTTGAGAGTACCGTGTTTTTGTATAAATAGTGGGAGCATTAAATGACTAAAGACCATGCATTTAATTTTTTATCAAACCACCGTCTTTTATATTCTGCTGATCGCGAAGTCTGTTTTAAATGTAGATTTAAAAAATGTCTAAGAACCCACTTTCAACCATTCTTGAGACAAACAAATTCAATGGAACCAATTACAACGACTAGTTGCGTAATCTTAAGATAGTCCTGGATTATGAGAACCAAGGCTACGTCATGGACGAGCCTCTCCCTAGGACCTTACCGGAAGGATCCACGCCGGAATAACGTGAGCCGTTCGAGACTTGGCATAAGGATAACCGGAAGGTCCGTAGCGTCATACTTGCCTCTATGAGGAACGAGATTCAGAAGCAGTATGAAAGGCTAAACGATGTCCCTTCCATCATGGCTCGTCTTAAGGATTGCTATGCAGTCCCGGATCGGCATACTAGGTATGTCGCGACCATGGCGTTCTTTGGAACCAAAATGACAGAAGGATCCTCTGTACAAGAGCACTGGGTTAAAATGCTTACCCTGGTGGAAAAGCTCGAGGACCTAACGGCAGGTCTCGATAATGAAACGTACATAGATGTGATCCTTCAGTCACTCCCACCCTCCTTTGACCAATTTATTGTCAACTACAACATGAACGCACTTGAGAAGGGCATTCATGAGTTGATTAATATATTGGTGCAATACGAGGCAACGACTAAGAAGTCCATGTCTTCAGTATTGTTTGGAGGTGTTTCAACTTCCAAAACGAAAGGCAAAGGCGTCGGATGTTGGAAAAAGAAGAAAGGGAAGGGAAAGGCCGTCAAAGCAGCTACGAACACTAAGAGTGTTCCCATTGCCAAAGAGGGGAAAGGCAAAGGAAAGGGAAAGGTTGTCTCCAAGCAACAGTCGAAGGCATATGACATATGTATCAATTGCCATGAGAAAGGGCATTGGAAGAGAGAGTGCCCCAAGCTCTTCTCTAACCAAGGTATATTTGTGATTGAGGTTAATATGGTCACTAATTCTGCCTCTTGGGTATTAGATACCGGCTGTGGAGCTCACATTTGCAATGATTTACAGGTGCTGAAAAGAAGCAGAAAACTGGGTAGCGGGGAAATGATCCTGAAGCTTGAGAATGGCAAGGCCATCTCGGCGGAAGTAGTAGGATCTACTACTCTCGTAGTTAGTGATAGTATTAGCATAGAATTAGAGCAAGTTTATTTTGTACCTAGTATGATTAAAAACATTATTTCCATTCCATTGTTGGACAATAGTGGTTATGAGTTTATGATCAATAAAAATTGCTTTTATTTGATGAGGTGTGGAATTGCTCATCTACTTGGTACATTAAATAACGTGCTCTATATTTTGCAACAAACGAACTTCGTTCTTAACGCCTAACACAAACGTAAAATAGATAATAACGGGAACACACGACTGTGGCACGCTAGGCTAGGTCATATATCCCAAGATAGGATGAAAAGATTGGTAGACTCAAGGAACCTAGAGGTAGGGGACTTGAGTGAGCTACCAACTTGCGAGTCTTGTCTAAGAGGGAAAATGACCAAGAAGCCCTTTGTAGGACAAAGCAGGCTTGCCACAGGTCTGTTGGACTTGGTCCATACAGACGTCTGTGGACCACTAAGGACGCAGGCCCGAGGTGGGTTCTCCTACTTCATAACCTTTACCGATGATCATTCACGGTATGGCTATGTTTACCTGATGAGGTACAAGTCTGAAACTCTTGAGAGGCTTAAAGAATTCATACTTGAAGTGGAGAACCAGACCAACTGCAAAATTAAAGTCCTACGGTCAGACCGAGGCGGTGAATACCTTAGTACCGAGTTCCTTAATTATCTAAAAGAAAATGGTATAATATCTGAATGGACCCCTCCCGAGACACCACAATTGAATGGTGTCTCTGAAAGGAAGAATCGAACCTTGTTGGACATGGTTCGATCCATGATGAGTTTTACCAAATTACCCTTGTCCTTTTGGGCCAATGCGTTGGAAACGGCGGCCAAGTTGCTAAATTTGGCGCCTACCAGTGTATTGACCCAAACGCCATATGAGATATGGCACGGCAAGCCTACATCCTAAAACTACTTGAAAGTGTGGGGTAGCCCCGCATACGTCAAGAGGTTAGTGGGAGATAAGCTAGAATCCAGGTCTAGCTTATGCAGGTTCGTTGGATACCCTAAAGAAACTACGGGTTATTACTTTTATGAGCCCTTGGAACAAAAGGTGTTTGTTTCAAGGAATGCAGTATTCTTGGAGCAAGGCTTCCCAGAGGATGTCCAACCTGATGAGCTGATCCTTGAGGAATCAAGTGATGGAATCCAGCCATCAGAGGTAGCCGCGGAACCCTCACTTAAAGGATTCAGGATAGACACCCGTAGGGCTGACCAACCTCGAGAAGTCCAACATGCTAGGCATGAAGGACAGCCTCAGGAACAGCCAGCCCCAGTCCCTGAACCGACGGCTCCGATACAGTCAACGCCCAAAGTCACCACTGACGTTCCCGTCCTCCTTAGATCTACTAGAGAGTCCAGACCTCCAGTGAGATATAGCTTTCTAAATACGACTGGTCTTTTGGATAACGATCCTAAGACATATGGAGAAGCAATGTCTAACATCGACTCCGGGAAATGGCTTGAGGCCATGAAAACCGAAATGGACTCCATGAACGAGAACCAAGTCTGGAGACTTGTAGATCCACCGAAAAGTGTTAAGCCAGTGGGTTGTAAGTGGGTCTACAAGCGCAAACTTGGGATTGATGGAGAAGTCACAACCTTCAAGGCTAGGCTTGTAGCTGAAAGAAATCCGGTGGATCGTCCCGGGAATTGCGCGAATGCGGAAGCGCGGTAAAATAAACATATTAAAATAAAAGGCATGCTTTTAATTTAAAGAACACGCTCAAGGGGTGTGCCCTTGAGGTTCCCGGGCGTTCGGTGTATCTCATGATCATAAAACAATTAAAGAAATCATGGAGGCCATAGAGTTGAAAAATAAAAGAGGGACGAAAATCTTAAACGAGACCTACCCGTTGTCGTTTTCGTCTTCAACTGCTACTCGCGTTGTTCCCCGTTTTGCACCAAGACCTCGTTCTTGAGATCCTCCAAATCGTGACACACGATCCACCCACGTATTCTTGTACATCGTGCTAGCAACGAACAAGTATTATATTGGAGAGGATAGATCAACCACGCGTTATGAATTAACGGGATCGATCTTCCTTTGTTCAATTGTTCCAAGAACAAAAGAACAAGAAAATAATATTTTCTTGGTGAGAGAGAGAGAGAGGGGCGGACGAGAGAGGGGAGGAGAGAGTGTGTGTTTTGTGTGTGTTTTTCAAGAATCATCAATCTCACAAATGTTGGAAGCTAGAGGTTTATATAGAGGAAGAGTTTAATCCTCTTTAAACTCAAACTCTAAGTAACCTAATTTGACTAGGATTTTGACCTAGTTAAAGTCCTAGTCAAACTAGCGTTTGACCTAGTCAAACGAATCCAAGCCTTCCATCTCCCCTTTCGATCTCAACCGTTTATTTTAATTTAATGGAATATTTAAATCCTATTAAATATTCCAAAAGGCTAAAAGAATAAATATAACATTATAAATAAATATTATTATTTATTCTAAGCCCATTAAATCAACCCTTTTAATAAATCCTATTTATTAATTTAATTCCCTTTATCAAATAAAAGGAATTAATTTCTCCAAGAAAATATGGGACCCGATTAAATCTAATTTAATCATTCCTTTACTCCAATATTTAATTCCAAATTGAATACTAAGTGTGTGTGGATAGTGTGTGACTCTTTAGGTTCACCATTCAGCTACACTTCGTCGGATTCCTAGAATCCGTCCGTTACCATGGGTGGCCATCTAGCAACGATCCATGGCACTAGAGACTAGGTGAAATATTCGGGGATGAACATTTAGGCTCTAACAGTACACTTGTCCTTCTGTCTTCGGTCTCATCACTTAAGGTCTAGGGCACGGAAAATGCAGGTACCCATTTTGGACCTAAGTGTCGGTCTGTCCTTACTAAACGCCGCAAGGGAAACCTTTTCCCTTCTGTTCAGTCACTATGGCCACAGATTTCAGGGACAAGACACAGAGCATATATGAGACTCAACTGTCAACACCTTTTGACAGGAGACAGATCCTTTCTTGGAAACTACTGTCACTTTGTACACCCGAGCTGCACTAGACATGGCTTATGACTACTCAAGAGTATTTTGGCAATCTCTCACCATATATAAGATACAGACCTGATGCACAGGTAAAGTCAGCAGTTCCTCAAGTCAAAGGACTTGGCCTGTACTAAAAGAAATCCGGTGGATCGTCCCGGGAATTGCGCGAATGCGGAAGCGCGGTAAAATAAACATATTAAAATAAAAGGCATGCTTTTAATTTAAAGAACACGCTCAAGGGGTGTGCCCTTGAGGTTCCCGGGCGTTCGGTGTATCTCATGATCATAAAACAATTAAAGAAATCATGGAGGCCATAGAGTTGAAAAATAAAAGAGGGACGAAAATCTTAAACGAGACCTACCCGTTGTCGTTTTCGTCTTCAACTGCTACTCGCGTTGTTCCCCGTTTTGCACCAAGACCTCGTTCTTGAGATCCTCCAAATCGTGACACACGATCCACCCACGTATTCTTGTACGTCGTGCTAGCAACGAACAAGTATTATATTGGAGAGGATAGATCAACCACGCGTTATGAATTAACGGGATCGATCTTCCTTTGTTCCATTGTTCCAAGAACAAAAGAACAAGAAAATAATATTTTCTTGGTGAGAGAGAGAGAGAGGGGGCGGACGAGAGAGGAGAGGAGAGAGTGTGTGTTTTGTGTGTGTTTTTCAAGAATCATCAATCTCACAAATGTTGGAAGCTAGAGGTTTATATAGAGGAAGAGTTTAATCCTCTTTAAACTCAAACTCTAAGTAACCTAATTTGACTAGGATTTTGACCTAGTCAAAGTCCTAGTCAAACTAGTGTTTGACCTAGTCAAACGAATCCTAGCCTTCCATCTCCCCTTTCGATCTCAACCGTTGATTTTAATTTAATGGAATATTTAAATCCTATTAAATATTCCAAAAGGCTAAAAGAATAAATATAACATTATAAATAAATATTATTATTTATTCTAAGCCCATTAAATCAACCCTTTTAATAAATCCTATTTATTAATTTAATTCCCTTTATCAAATAAAAGGAATTAATTTCTCCAAGAAAATATGGGACCCGATTAAATCTAATTTAATCATTCCTTTACTCCAATATTTAATTCCAAATTAAATACTAAGTGTGTGTGGATAGTGTGTGACTCTTTAGGTTCACCATTCAGCTAGACTTCGTCGGATTCCTAGAATCCGTCCGTTACCATGGGTGGCCATCTAGCAACGATCCATGGCACTAGAGACTAGGTGAAATATTCGGGGATGAACATTTAGGCTCTAACAGTACACTTGTCCTTCTGTCTTCGGTCTCATCACTTAGGGTCTAGGGCACGGAAAATGCAGGTACCCATTTTGGACCTAAGTGTCGGTCTGTCCTTACTAAACGCCGCAAGGGAAACCTTTTCCCTTCTGTTCAGTCACTGTGGCCACAGATTTCAGAGACAAGACACAGAGCATATATGAGACTCAACTGTCAACCCCTTTTGACAGGAGACAGATCCTTTCTTGGAAGCTACTGTCACTTTGTACACCCGAGCTGCACTAGACATGGCTTATGACTACTCAAGAGTATTTTGGCAATCTCTCACCATATCTAAGATACAGACCTGATGCACAGGTAAACTCAGCAGTTCCTCAAGTCAAAGGACTTGGCCTGTACCGTTGGAACCGGGAATACACGTCATACCTTGCTGACCATACTCAAGGTCCTCCGTAAGACGGTTCCCGTGAGTCACCTTATTCAGCTGCTTCCCAGCACGCTGACCCACTAACACTGCTTAGACGACCTTCGTCACCCGTCGATGAAATACGACAGCAGATGCTTAGTGCAAGTCTCAAAGGGAATCCCGGTACCTGTTAGAATAGGTGACCAGAAAGTCAATGGTATTGGCTATTCTGAGAACCATTCGTCAATCTGTGAACAAGTAATATTATGTTAATGAATGTAGTAAGGATTCATAGGCATGAGTTTGTTGTACTTACTGCTTGCATCGTTACGATGTCACAACAAACGCCCACAGACTGAGATAACATTTCGGAAAATTGGAACTACGCTTGGAGGTAGGTTCAGAAATCAGTTTCGCCGAATCAGTCTGAAATACTCCAAGTCAAAGGAATCTCGAGACAGGGCATCGAGAATCCATTTGAGACTTGCACTAAGCATCTGCTGTCGGGTTTCATCGACGGGTGACGAGGATCGTCTAAGCAGTGTTAGTGGGTCGGCCTGCTGGGGAGCGGCCGACTGAGGTGACTCGCGAGAATCGTCATATGGAAGCCACTCGGGCTTGGTCGGTATGACTCGTATTCCCGGTTTCGATAGTACGGGATTAGTCCTCGGACTTGAGGATCACGGCAGTCCCCTACATACTAAGGTTGTATCTTGGTCTGGTGAAATTTGACCGATTATATTACATGGTCATCATAAGCCTCGTCCAGTGCAGTCGGAGTATGTAAGAACGGTGTATTCCAAGATAGGATCTCTCCCCTGTCAAAGGATATGACAGCAAGATCTCCTATGCGCTCGGAGATAGTTTAGACTCACAAAGTCTATGGCCATAGCACTTGATGTAGTGGGAAAGGATTTCCTACGTCGAGTTAAACCTATCTCGAGCATTATGCATAGTTGCCTAGTCAACGATGGGAACCGACCCCTAGACTAAAGGCCGGGAGACAGGCGACAGTAGGACCGTACCCGTACGTAACGAGCGTCGGTAGACCGCACCTGCGTATAACTCGGAGCCTAAATGTTCACACCATAAATTCACCTAGTCTCTAGTGCCATGGACCGTTGCTAGATGGCCACCCATGGTAACGGACTACTTTGGTTATGAAATAACAAAAAGTAGGTCCAAGTCTAGCTGAAAGGTGAACCTAAAGAGTCACACCCGCTACACTAAATGAAAGGGAATTAATTTGGAATTAATTCCGGGAGAAGGTTTAATTTAATGGAATTAAATTATACTTCTTGGAGATTCAAGCCTCGATGAATTATTTGGAATAATCGGGCTTGAGTTCATAAATTAGTTTTATGAATTTTGTAAAGCATGGGCTTTCCTTTCAATTAGATTAAAAGGGTGAATTAATTAGTGGGCTTGGTATATTAAATAGGATTTAATATAAAGTCCATGGGACTATTTAATTTAGAATTAAATAAGTCCTTTCCATTAATTAATTAATGGGCTTAGTATATTAAATATGATTTAATATAAAGTCCATGGGAATATTTAATTTAGAATTAAATAGACCCATTCCATAAAGCCCATCAAAATGGATGGACAAGATTTGATCTAGAGAATGATGAGATGAATGGCCATGATTAATTTGACTTAATCAAAGCCTAATTTGACTAGGATTTGACTAGGTCAAAATCCTAGTCAAAGTGTGTCTCTTTGGAAGAGTTTGAGAAGGAATAGGAATTCCATCTTCTATAAATACTTAAAAAACACACACTCACACCTAGTATTCTCTACAACTCTCATCTCTCAATTCTCCCTCAAATTTTCGTCCACCCCTATTTTTCACTCTCCAAGAATATTACTTTGTTCTTCTTGATTTATTCAAGTTAAGAACATAAGAGACATTGATTGCGTTAATTCATAGCGTGTATCGATGTCTCTTCTCCCCAAAATAATTTCTTGCTAGCACAAGGGTTGTTTGCTTTCCGGTGGAGCGAGTGAGATGATTTAGAGGGTCTCTTCTTTGAGATCTTGGTGCAAAACGGGGAACAATGTGTGTAGCCGAAACAAAGACAAAACTACAACCGGGTAGGTTCTTTAATTTCGTTTTTTGCGATTTCAATTCTATGGCCTCCATGTTGTGTTTTATTGAACATGAGATACACCAAACGTTCGGGAGAATCAAGGGCACACCCCTTGATTCGTTTATGTATATTATGCATAGTTTAAATTACATTTAATTATGCTTTGTAATTTTTATTACACACTATTTCGCGCTTCCGCTATTCGCGTTAATCTCCCGGGACGATCCACACATTCTTTCAGTGGTATCAGAGCCCGGTTCGGTGTATAGGCCTAGAATTCTATGTGCTATGTGCGTTTAAGCATGATAAACGTGTTTTAATTTACGTTTATAGCATGTTTATCATAGATATTTATTGGCGTTTAATTTTGCATGGGATTTTGGATCTTGGTTTTCTTGAATGTGATAATACATGTTCTAGGGTTGAATTTATCTTGTGGTTCAGAAAAATTGCATAAAACGTCGAAAAAGAGTGAAAAACGGCGAACCGGCAGCAGCAGCGGCACGCTGGCCGCGCGCGCAGGGCGCGGCCGGGCGCGCGTGCAGGCAGGGGCCTGCGCGCACCCGGCCAGCGCGCCCAGCGTCCGCGGACGGCGCGCGCGCTGTGCCGGCCGCGCGCGCAGGCATGGGCGCCTTGCGCGCGTGCGCACAAGCGCAAGCGCTAGGCGCGCGCACGGCATGCGCTGGGCGCGCGGGCTGTGCGCGCAGGCAGAGAAGCCTGCGCGCGCCTGGCCGGCCGGCTGTGCCGTTTTCCGTTTCTCTCCCGTTTTTGGCTCGTTTTTCAAAACTGTTTTTACTGAATTATTTTTTATGATATTTTCTGTATTATTCTGACCCCGTTGACTTAGAATATTTATTTTTGAGATTTGGAATTTCCTAAAATAAATATTGCTTGGTTGATGAGGAAAGGGTTTCCTAACAAGATTTAATTTTTGCAATGGTTGCACCAATGATCAAAATTCATATGTGAAATTTCGCAATAATTTCTGCGTTTTATGATGTTGGACATCATGTTTATTTTATGGCTTGAGTATGAGTAGATCTGACATGTATTAATATTGCACAAATTGTTGGATCTTGGAATTCTTGAATAAATGGGCATATTCTTGAATTGTTGATTTTTGTGTTTCAGAAAATTTGATTTTTCTGTATAAATCTGGGAATTTTTCTGAATTAATTAACTTGGGGCATTTTAATTTTGGTTGAGATTTTATATTTCATAGAATTAATATTGCCTTGTTAATTATGGAAAAGGATTTTCCAACAAAAATCGCTGTGCATAGGTTGCACCGTTATCCTATATTTGGTGTGAATATTTTACATGTAATCTCTACATTTATTTTATGGTATGGGTTATCATGGATGTTGGTATAGCATATTTTACGTGGGATATGTATTTGTGCTATTTGTGTTAATTGATTTGACAAAGGATGATCACAAAGCCCCTAGACCGCA
The DNA here is from genome assembly GCA_034509735.1 of Sesamum alatum. Taxonomy (NCBI): domain Eukaryota; kingdom Viridiplantae; phylum Streptophyta; class Magnoliopsida; order Lamiales; family Pedaliaceae; genus Sesamum; species Sesamum alatum. Next base: position 795,973 of record JACGWO010000013.1, read on the forward strand.
TGTATGGTTTATTTACATTTATTTGTTTGGTTGTGGCCTGTGTGCCTCTTTATTTTCCTCTCTGTCTCTCTTCTAGTGCCTTGGAATAATAAGGCTTTCTCTCTCCCTCCCAATGTACTCCCCCAAATGTTTAATTGGGGTTTCTTATTTTACGATGTAATGAGAGTAGAATTAGTGGTGAGGTTTTATTTTTTGTAGATAAAAGCTGCAAGAGAAGATAAGCCCAAGGTGTTGGAGGCCCATGGAGGTTGCCATCAGATGGCCCACGGAGGATCCATGGAGAAGAAGCCCGGTGTAGGCCCACGATGGAGAGCCCAAGAAGATAAAGAGGACTTACAAGGCCCATTGCATGTAATGGGTTATTAAATCTTGTAATAGTGTAGGGCCTACCCTTAGATTCACCATAGATCCACTGCGGGCTCAGTGGGTCGCATAGGTTTGGGCTTGTGATCATCCTACAGGGGCGTGCTAGGCTTTATTTTACATGCGATGCGTATTATATGCTTATGATTATTCTATATGCTTTATGTATGGTTACATTCACGCTTAGAATATTTCTGCCATAACGCATGCAATGCAATACTTAATATGTGATGAGGTCTCGTTCTATCAAAACTCTCACTTGGTTAAACCAAGTTAAATATAGACCCTTAATAAATGGACTAGGACTCTGGGAGTCTGTCCAAGCCTTCCATCCATGGCAAAAGTGAGGAAGATCTTTTAGGTCGATAGCGTTTCTCACGAGTCGTGGCACGACTATCGTGCTTAAAAGAAGCTGCACTTTGTCATGAACGATGAGTAGACTGCTGTTACCTGTCTCACGAGTCGTGGAGGTAGCAGTGAGTCTATGAATCGGTTGATTGGGTCGGGTCTAACGCCCGAATAACGTGATTCGCTTGGAGTCCTCGGGATCACGTGAAAGGGTGAGGCAATTATCTTGGGAATCTCGTGGAACGAGAATGGTATGGAATACTTCCCACGGGTTCTTTTCCCATGTGAATCGTAAAAGCGGGGTATGGGGGAGATCGCTGTGGATCCTGAGCCCACTAGGAAAGGATTTTCCGAAAACAACGTTTGAGAGTGCCGTGTTTTCGTAGAAATAGTGGGAGAGGTTAAGGACTAAAGACCGAGACTTAACCAAAATATTACTTCATTTTGCTTATTATTTTCTATTTTATATATTTGTGAATGTCTAAGAATCCACCAAACACATCACTAAGAGGCTCACTAAAAGGGAACCAATTACACGAATTGACTGCGAAATCTTAAGATGGTCTTAGATTTCTAGAACCTTAACTCACATAACCGGATGAGGATGTTCCTCAGCCCTTGCCGGAGGGGTCGACAACTAAGGTAACGCTTGGCGTTCAAAAGTTGAAGGATGACCACCGGCAAGTAGGATATAATGATGTTGGCTCAAACTATGCTTTCATTTGCATCATGTCTATATGGTCTTGGACCAGCATGTGGGGTAAAATGCAACGAAGGCATGTTTTGGAGCTAAGATGACGGAAGGGATGTCGGTACAAAGAACATGGAGTGATGATGCAATCCCTAGTGGAGAAGCTCAAAAGACCTCCACGTCAGTCTTGAAAAAGAGACGTACATTGACATGATCCTTTAGTCTCTTCCTCCCTCCAACGAACCATTAATTATCAACATGAATGAGCTTAGAAAAGATCTTCATAGGTTGGTAATTATGTTGGTCTAGTACGAAGCAATGATTGCAAAATCTGCGCCGTCGGTACTAGTAGGGGAGGCTTCAACCTCCATAGCGAAAGGCAAGGGTGCCAGACGCCAAAAGAGGAAGAAGGGTAAGGTAACATCAACTATTAAAAACACTTCAAACGTTGTTCCTTTACAACACTAGGTGGAGGTAAAGGAAAGAGCAAAAGGTTTCAACAGTCAAGTTCATAGATTTCCAAGAACGTAAGCATTTACTGTCGTAAAGAGGGCCATTGGAAAAGGGAGTATCCTGAACCTCTCTCCAATGTAGGTAAAATTTGATATTGAGTATTGACATGATCACCTTTACTCTATTTGGCATTTGATACCATTCCTATCACTAATCTGCGGGTGGTTTGCAGAAAGTGAATAAGGACTTAAAAGCCAAGAACAGTTCTAGGATTCAACAATGGCAAGGTCCATTGATGAAAAGGACTAGAGACTTGTTAGGCCCATAATCGTGATCATGTTAGGATAGTATAGGAAATTACGTAACCTAGCATGATCAAAAGTATGTCTCTTTGTTGGACAAAGGTTTTATTACATACATATTTGATCAAACAAAATTATTGAATATTGATTCATGTTTGCTAGTAGTTACACGTAAATTCCTAGAACATCATCCCATAAAAAGTTTATGGATACTCAAAATTTCAAATTATTTAAATGGATTAATCAAGACCAACTTATAGATTTGGCATCTACAACAGCTAGGACGTTTCTTCTTATTAAAAGATAAGTAAATTGGAAAGTTCGATGAATCTAGAAATAGATGATTCGAATTGACTAAATTTACAAGTCTTTTATAAAGAAGAAAGTCCAAAAGCTCCTTGTTGGACAAAGTAGGCTTGCCAAATAGTCTATTGGAAGGGATCCAATAAGACAACTGTAGGTTACTAATATACAAGACCATAAGAGGGTTCAAAGGTCTAAAAGTCCCATAGGAGGATTGGGAATTAGACTTGAGGTGGTGAACCATAAATGTTGCAAAATTGAACTTGTTTCGATAGGATCGAAAAGGCCGTGTATTTAGTGGGAGCTCTTGAGCATCCAAGTTGAGAATGGAATTCTCAATGAAACGTTTCCTGTAAAGGCCAAGTATGACGGTCTCTGATAAAGGGAACGATCGAATCTCGTTGGACGAAGATCGATCGAAGTTTCGCCCAATTACCTCAGCCCGTGTAGACGTAGACTCAAAATTGCCAACGTAAGGAACGTGGCACTTTGCTAGGAGTCACGCACAAGGAGCCACAGTTTGGCAAGCCTATGTCCCGACAAAGTTCTTGAGCATGTAGAAGGATCCTACATACGTCAAGGGACTAGTGGGAGACAAATTAGACTCGGTGTCTGGTTTGTGTAGGTTTACGACAGAATAATGCTAAACGTTGCTTATAATTGTATTTCTATCTTAAATTGATCATATTCCAAGTCCCCTTAAGAACGAACCCGAATGTCGTAAGAGGTACGAGTGATCGGGATATGGTCGGTCAAATTTGGCTAGTAATCCAAATGACCTGCGGAACGTGATGTTGGACATCATAGTAGGATTTATTGAGAGGAGCCATAGAATCCACTAGGAAATTCAAACAAGGTTTGAAGCACCGCATAACTAGAATATTTGTTTTGACGAGCTCATACGGAGCATGACTCGGTCTTAAACAACGTAGGTGATCAGTGGGAGTAGAAATGGCGTTCCAAGTGTTTAAGTGTGTAATATCTTGATTCATGGATGAATTCAAGACATTAGGAATCACTAAAACACAATTGTAACTCACGAAAATTCTCCATGACACTTTAAGGGTTCCCACATACATATCATGAATTGAGTTTTTTCAAAGACTCCGTCATGGTGGACTGATGAGAAAAACTCATATATGTAGAGGGACAAGTTGTTCGAGACTCAGTCATAGTAAAACTGATGAGAAAACTTGGATACTATGCATAAAGCATCAAGCCATTCAAGACTTAGTCACGGTGGACTAATGAGAAGGCTTGGATGTTGAGTATCCCCTACGTCTTAACCCTAGGCAAACATATGATATGTTTACTCGGTGCATAGGAACCGATGTTGAGAGTGCTTCTAGCATGGCTCAACATAAATCGGTAATGCACTGAGGGGTTGAAGACAGCAATCAAGAACGATCCTTAGTACCTGAATAAGGACTAAAGATGTGTTCATGATGCACCATCTGTTGAGAGTTGCTTTGGAAGGCTAAAGCGATACTAGCTTCTAGAGCATAAGTGAAAACCAGTTAGTCTCAAAGGTATGCACAGTTAGGCCCAATGACGAGTGCATCGGATAGTGGTCACTGATGAAGACCGCGTCCATAGGATGGACGTGGCGCCTAGCACGAGCAAGCCATGTTCGCCTATATGGCAGGAAACTTGGCTATGGGAGTATTGGCACGAGATCTCATCACAAGATCCACGAAAATATTCTTAGACAACCACCATCTATAGGAGGCAATGGTGGATAGAGGTAACACGGTTAGACCGCATTGCTTCGCAAGGAAATATAAGCGGACTCACAATACCTTAGTCGATATCGTAGATTACTCATACTCAGAGGATTCTGAACAAAGTGGGTAATTGACTTATTGGTCAAGTGGGAGATTGTTAGAATAGGTGACCAGAAAGTCAATGGTATTGGCTGTTCTGAGAACCATTCGTCAATCTGTGAACAAGTAATATTATGTTAATGAATGTAGTAAGGATTCATAGGCATGAGTTTGTTGTACTTACTGCTTGCATCGTTACGATGTCACAACAAACGCCCACAGACTGAGATAACATTTCGGGAAATTGGAACTACGCTTGGAGGTAGGTTCATGAAATCAGTTTCGCCGAATCAGTCTGAAATACTGCAAGTCAAAGGAATCTCGAGACAGGGCATCGAGAATTCATTTGAGACTTGCACTAAGCATCTGCTGTCGGGTTTCATCGACGGGTGACGAGGATCGTCTAAGCAGTGTTAGTGGGTCGGCCTGCTGGGGAGCGGCCGACTGAGGTGACTCGCGGGAATCGTCATATGGAAGCCACTCGGGCTTGGTCGGTATGACTCGTATTCCCGGTTCCGATAGTACGGGATTAGTCCTCGGACTTGAGGATCACGGCAGTCCCCTACATACTAAGGTTGTATCTTGGATCTGGTGAAATTTGACCGATTATATTACATGGTCATCATAAGCCTCGTCCAGTGCAGTCGGAGTATGTAAGAACGGTGTATTCCAAGATAGGATCTTGAAGGACAAGCGAATCCGCCCGGGAGCGCGAGCGGAAGCGAGAAAGCGTGGAAAGTGCGTAAATTTAAATCAAATTCAAAAAATAATCGAATCCCAAGGGGTGTACCCTTGGGTGCTCAACCGGGCGTTCGATGTAGGATGTGTAAATATTAAAACATATATTTAAACACATAGGGCATAGATACATAAATGAAATCAATCAAAGCGTAATAAACCGTTACCTTTGATTGTTTAGAGTATGCTCCCGGCTACTTGCGTTGTTCCTTCTCCGGAATGCTCACGAAATCCAAACGTATGGATTCTCCAAAGGTGATCCACACCACACCGGAAGAAACACACGTTCTTCTTGCTAGAAAAGAACGGGTATAGGAAGGAATTGGTTTAAGAGAAGAACACTATGAATTAGTGTTCTCTTAAACTTACTTTGTTCTTCTTCTTGATTCAAAATCAAGTGAAGAACACAAGTGTAAGAGAGGGAGGGAGCACGAAATTTTGAGAGAGAGGAGAGGATTTTTGTCTTCTCTTTTTCCTAGAAAAAGATGAATTATGAATCACTTATGCTAGGTGTTGTATATTCTAATATATATACATAATTAATGTGATTATTGGAATGTGTCTAGGTTCATCCAAGGATGTCTAGATTCATTCCAATCAATCACCATCAATTCTTCAATCAAGCCTACCAAAATTTATGGTATGATCAAATCATACCAAAAGGGAAGAGCATGATTGGAGTTGATTTGTCTCTTTCCAAAAGAGACAAGTCAACATACCACCTAGCATGAAACATGGCTGATTTTGCTTCCTCCAAGGGAGCATGTCGGCCATATTTAATTAAGGGAAGAAGTCCAACTTCTTCCTATTCCAAATTAGGAATTATTTCTCCTCTCGGGTATAATTTAACGGACCGGGTTTTATCGTAATCCAATTACGACGAACCCAATATTAAATCCAATTTAATGTCCACTTAAATTATTCCCGTTGATCTTTTAATCCAATTAAAAGATCCAACGTCTCAACATCTCAACTTTCCATATTTAATCGAAAATCCAATTTACCGATTAAATGAAAGCCCGATACAATATCGGCCCGTCCATCCAATGGACTTTCCCTTAAGTAATCCAATTACTTATTTTATCTTTCGAGATTGACTCCAAGTCGATCTCTCAACCTCCTCGGTGATTTATGTGTGACCCTTTAGGTTCACCCTCAGCTAGACTTGGGCCCGTGTCCCACAAGGGCCCGTTACCATGGGTGGCCGTCTAGCAACGGTCCATGGCACTAGAGACTAGGTGAATTGGCGTGAACATTTCGGTGCCGATTCCGTACGGGTACGATCCTTCCGTCTACCGTCTCCCGGCCTTAGTCTAGGGTATGGAATTGGGCATCGGTTCCCATCCTTGACTAGGCATCTATGCTTAATACTCGAGACTACGTATGCTACATTGCATCGACACAGGAAACCATTCCCTGTTCGACCAACCACTGTGGCCATAGCTTCAAACAGCATGTACGTGTCTCCGAGTGCATAGGAGATACCTCTGTCATATACTGACAGGGGACGGATTCTCTTCTTGGAATCCACCGTCCTCGCTACACATTCCGACTGCACTGGACAAGGCTTATAATGATCATCTTACAGAATGATCACCTCTCGCCAGATCCAAGATACAGCCGTCCTGTGCACGTGACTGCCATGATTCCTCAAGTCTGAGGATTACTCCCGTACTATCGGAATCGGGGAATCCAATCATACCGACCAAGCCTCCAAGGCTTCCATATGATGATCCCCGCGAGTCAGTCGAGTCGGCTCGACCCCAGTCGACCAACCCATCAAGATCGTGTAGGCGTCCCACGCTTGTGTCGATAAAACACGGCACTCATCCAATGAACACGACTCTTGACGCAAGTCTCCATAGGACTCTCGATGCCCTATCTCGAGGTCCTCGACTTGGAACGTTTCAGACCCAACTCTTAATCAGTTGGTTTCATGACCACCATCCAATGCGTGGCCCAACTGCACGAGTTGTTATCCATGGTCTGTGGGCTTTGTTGCGATATAAGTTAAATACCATTTTAACAAATGTAAGATGAGCGCAACAAAGAAGGTACCATTGGTGACGAACACTCATCTTATTCATCACATAATAATATTACATTCACATCAAGTTGTCGGATAGGTTTCAAATTGCCAAACCTATTGGCTTTCTGGTCACCTATTCCAACAATCTCCCACTTGACCTAAAGCCAATCACCCATTGACCTCGAACCTCTTATTCAGATGGTGAGTATGGGCAACTTGCGACATGGGCTTAGCAAGTGGATCTGCTATGTTTTCTGCGGAGCTGACTCGGTCCAACCGAACGTCACTCCTGCTATCCATCTCTCTAAGTAGATGGTAGCGTCTAAGAATATGCTTGGATCGTGATGAGATCTCGGTTCCTTTGCTAGCGCTATCGCCCCGTTGTTATCATGAAAGATAATTACAGGCTTAGCAGTGCTATGTACTACATCCAACCTTTGGATGTAGCTCATCAACCAAACCACTCCTTAGCAGCTTCCAAAGCCGCTATGTATTCAAAACTCTATGGTGGAGTCCGTCGTGGTAGCCTATTTGGAACTCTTCCAAGTAACCACGCCACCATTTAGTCTAAATACAAAACTATACTGAGACTTGGCATCATCGTCATTCGACTGGAAGCTAGCGTCGCTATAGCCTTCCAGTATCAACCCTCCACCGCCGTAGATCAAGAACATGTCCTTAGTCCTTTTCAGGTACTTTTGGATAGTCTTGACTGCACTCCAGTGATATCGGCTAGTTACGCTCATAGTGAAAGCTACATCAGGTCTAGTGCACTGAACAGCATATTGTATGCTGCCTACGGCTGAAGCATAGGGGATGTCCAACATCCTTTTAAGCTCCTCATCAGTCTTAGGAGACTGCTTCTTGGATATCTTAATTCCATGCCTCATAGGAAGGAATCCTCGTTTTGAGTTCTCCATCTTGAATCTCTTCAAGACTTTCTCAATGTACGAGGACTGGCTCATTCCTAACATCCTTCTAGATCTATCCCTGTAGATCTTGATGCCAAGGATGTAGGATGCCTCGCCCATATCCTTCATGGAGAATTGCGTTGACAACCAAGCTTTAGTGGTACCCAACATTTTAGCATCATTCCCAATGAGCAAGATGTCATCCACGTAAAGCACCAAAAATGCAACTGAGCTCCCACTGATCTTCTTGTATACACAAGGATCGGACTCGTTCTTGATGAAATCATATCCCGTATGACTTCATCAAAACGTATGTTCCAGCTTCAGGTTTAACCCCTTTTGGTGGATCTGCTAGGGTCCAAACCTTGTCTGTACCCATCGAGTCCATCTCGGATTTCATGGCCTCAAGCCACTTGTCCGAATCGATGTCCGACATCGCTTCTCCGTACGTCTTTGGATCATTATCCAACTGACCGGTCAGGCCCAGAAATCCATACCTATCAGGTGCATGGGATACTCTGGCCGACCTACGGAGGACTGGAACAATATCAGTGGGAACCACTGGCTCAGATGTCACTGCCGCCTCATGGGGTACCTCACTTGATTCCTGAAGGAGTACCTCATCGCGTCGACTATCCGATGGAAAACCTTTTTAAAAGAACACTGCGTTTTGCGAGATAAAAACCTTTTGCTCGAAGGGATCATAGAAATAATACCCCGCAGTTTCTTTCGGATAGCCGATAAACCTGCATAAACTAGACCTCGAGTCCAGTTTATCTCCCACTAATCTCTTGACATATGCGGGGCAAACCCCACACTTTCAAGTATTTCTAGGAGGCAGGCTTGCCATGCCATATCTCATATGGCGTCTGGGATACCTTTTTAGATGGCGCCAAGTTCAAAACTTTGGCCGCCGTCTCAAGAGCGTATCCCCAGAAGGAAAGGGGTAGTTCGGTAAAACTCATCATGGATCGGACCATGTCCAATAAGGTCCGATTCCTCCTTTCAGACACACCATTAAGCTGCGGTGTTCCAGGAGGGGTCCACTAAGAGAGAATCCCATTCTCTTTTAGATAATCAGTAAACTCACCACTCAAATACTCTCCACCTCGGTCCGACCGAAGGGCTTTGATCTTTCGACCGGTTTGGTTCTCTACTTCAAGTCTATATTCCTTAAACCTTCCAAAGGCTTCAGACTTGTACCTCATCAGGTAAACATAACCATACCGTGAGTTATCATCGATAAAGGTTATGAAGTACGAGTACCCTCCTCTGGCCTGAGTATTTAGTGGACCACAGACATCTGTATGGATCAAATCCAACAGACTACTGGCTAGCGTACTTTATCCAACAAAGGGTTTCTTGGTCATCTTTCCCTTTAGACAGGATTCGCAGGTCGGTAGGTTGTCCAAATCGTCTATTTCTAGACTCTTTGAGTCCACCAACTTTCTTATCCTATCTTTAGAAATATGATCTAACCTCGCATGCCAGATCTGTGCGTTATTATGATCATCACGTTTTCGTTTGTGTTCTGCAGTCATAATCCAATTAGACTGTTGAAGTATGTACAGACCGTTGACCAATGTACCAAGGAAATGAGAAATACCATCTTTGATAATGAAAAAACCGTTTTTATTGATGGTAAATTCATATCCCTCCTTATCAAGGACCGGGATGGAAACAATGTTTTTAATCATGCTAGGTACATAGAAACAGTCGTTCAGTACAATCCTAACATGACTACTAATGCTAACTCTATTGATCCTACGGCCTCCACAGCAATGGCCTTGCCATCGCCTAGCTCAGGATCATCTCATCCTTGGTTAGCCTTCTGCTTCTTTATAGTGCCTGCAGATCATTGCAGATGTGAGCACCACACCCGGTATCCAATACCCATGAAGCAGAATTAGTAATCATATTAACTTCAACCACAAACACACCTGGGTTGGAGAGGAGTTGTGGGCACTCCCTCTTCCAATGCCCTTTCCCTTGGCAATGCATGCAGACATCATTTGCCTTGGACCGCTGAGAACCACGGGCCTTCCCTTTCCCTTTGCTCGGTCCAACCGGAGCAACAGGGATGCCCGGAGCGTGAGCAGGGGCCACAACCGTCTTCCCTTTGCCCTTCTTCCTCTTCCAGCGTCCGGCCCTCTTGCCATTCGCTC
>JACGWO010000013.1:806598-882253 GCA_034509735.1 Sesamum alatum
CAGTCATAATCCAATTAGACTGTTGAAGTATGTACAGACCGTTGACCAATGTACCAAGGAAATGAGAAATACCATCTTTGATAATGAAAAAACCGTTTTTATTGATGGTAAATTCATATCCCTCCTTATCAAGGACCGGGATGGAAACAATGTTTTTAATCATGCTAGGTACATAGAAACAGTCGTTCAGTACAATCCTAACATGACTACTAATGGCTAACTCTATTGATCCTACGGCCTCCACAGCAACGGCCTTGCCATCGCCTAGCCTCAGGATCATCTCATCCTTGGTTAGCCTTCTGCTTCTTTGTAGTGCCCTGCAGATCATTGCAGATGTGAGCACCACACCCGGTATCCAATACCCATGAAGCAGAATTAGTAATCATATTAACTTCAACCACAAACACACCTGGGTTGGAGAGGAGTTGTGGGCACTCCCTCTTCCAATGCCCTTTCCCTTGGCAATGCATGCAGACATCATTTGCCTTGGACCGCTGAGAACCACGGGCCTTCCTTTCCCTTTGCTCGGTCCAACCGGAGCAACAGGGACGCCCGGAGCGTGAGCAGGGGCCACAACCGTCTTCCCTTTGCCCTTCTTCCTCTTCCAGCGTCCGGCCCTCTTGCCATTCGCCTTGGAGGTCGAAGCCTCTCCTATCAATACCGCTGGCGCCGACTTGTGGGTCGTTGCCTCGTATTGGACCAGCATGTTGATCAACTCATGAATAGACTTCTCAAGTCCGTTCATGTTGTAGTTTACAACAAACGGGTCATAGGATGGAGGAAAGCGACTGGAGGATCACGTCAATGTACGTGTCGTTGTTAAGCCCAGCTTTAAGGTCCTCGAGTTTCTCCACTAGGGAGAGCATCTTGACCCCATGACTCTGTACAGACGCTCCTTCAGCGAGCTTGGTGCCAAAGAATGCTTTTGTGGCGGCATATCTAATATGCCTATCCGGAACCGCATAAACCTCGTTCATGCGGAGCATTATGGCGGAGACGTTGTCCAGCCTCTCATACTGCTTCTGGATGTCGTTAGACATCGAAGCCAGTATGATACTGCGTACTTTCCGGTTGTCCTCATGCCATTTCTCGAACGTCAAACGTTCTTCAGGCGTGGACCCCTCCGGTAAGTTGCTCGGTGGCGGCTCGTCCAAGACGTAGCCTTGGTTCTCGAAAACCTAGGACAATCCTCAGGTTTCTCAGCCAGTCCGAGTAGTTCGTTCCGTTGAATTTGTTAGTCTCAAGAATCATGGTTAATGGGTTCTTAGACATATCTACATTATAAAAAAATGTAAAGCAAAAATTAGCAGATGATGGTAATATTATTATTCAAGTTGAAGACTTGGTCTTTTAGTCTTTAACCTCCCACTATTTATACGAAAGTCCCGCCACTCTCAAGCGGAGTTTCGGGAAACCATTTCCTAGTGGGCTTGGGATCCACAAGCGTAATCTCCATGCCCCGCTTTTACGATTCACATGAAGAAGACCTTGTGGGAGATATCCAATATCATTCTCATCCAATGAGATTCCCAAGATATTTTGCCTCACCTATTCACATGGTCCCGAGAACTCCAAGTGAACCATGTTACTCAGTGTTGGGCCCCACCCATCAACCAAATCATGCCTCAAACTGTCGCCCCCCACGACTCGTGAGACAGGGAAACAACGAGCGCAGTCTTTTTGTTCACAATAATAGTGCAGCTTTCCCCTAGTCCAAGTGTGCCACGACTCGTGAGACCACACTTGGGTAGTGGTAGCTTCCTCACCACATTGTTGTGGATGGAAGGCTCGGACAGACCAAAATACCATTTTGATCCAAGTCCGTTCTGGGCCTAATATTTAATTTGGTCCAACCAAATGAGAGTTTGTGTGTGACTGAGACCTCATCACATTATTGTGTTTTAGCATGCATAAATATCCAATATTTAAAGCGATAAATAAATACGCCGTATGCAGAAAGCATAGCATACCCCCTGTTAGGATGATCACAAGCCCAACCTATGCGACCCACTAAAGCCCGCAGTGAGTCTATGGTCTGTCTAGGGTGGTCCTAAATTATTACAATAGTAATATACCCATTGTCATTCCAATGGGCCTTGTAGTGCTCTTGTTTCACGCCTTGATGCTCCTCCTTGGGGTCTCCGACTCCAATTGCTTGTTTAAATTGAAACCTCACCAATCCTATCTACTCTCATTACAACTGAAAGTAATACATTGGTAATAAGGAAAACAAGCCTTAACATCATGAGGCTGAAAATACGGGAGATGATAGTCCCAAAAACAAGAGGCACGCAGGCCCCACCCAACAGAAAATAAAATAATCATACATTCATCCATACATAAGGTCTAGGGCTCTTGTGATCATCCCATGTTGATTCCATCAACTCACATATAACATAATTATTCCAAATAATCATGCAATAAAAACCAATGGAATATTCCAAATATCCAAGCGATGTCCAACACCACAAAAGCATAAACATATAAATAATATGCAAAATTCAAATTTCAAATTTAATGGACATTTTACACAATGCATCCAATGCATGTATTAATCCCAAATTAATTAAGCAAATTTAATTCAAGGAATAATCCAATTATCCCAAAATCAAAAAATGCAAAAATTAATATATTTTCAGAATATTGTGCAGAAAATACAGAAAATCGAATTTTTCCGGAAAAAGTCGAAAAAACGGCACAAAACGGCCCAGCCGTTGTGCTGGCCGGCCGCCCGCGCGCAGTGGCAGCGCGCGCGCGCGCGCAGCAGCAAGCGCGCGCCCTGCGCGCGCGCTGTGCCGCGCGCTGGCCCTCGGCCAGCAGCGGCTGGCTGCGCACAGCGTGCGCGCTGGCCGAAGCCCAGCGCGCAGGCACCCGCCTGCGCGCGGCCACTGCCGGCCCGACCAAATTTTTTTTTTTTTTTTTTTTTTTCAAAACTGTTTTCAGCACAATAACATTAATATTATTCTGAAAATAAGCATGCAATTTTAGATCCAATCTAACAAAATTAAGCATGCCAAAAGTCCATTAAATCCAAACAATTGAATCATCATATTATTGATATATTTATGTAATCTAACATGCCAATAAAGCCATTTAAAAGCAAGTAGATCATGCCAAACACATAGATCTATGCCCCTTACATCGAACCGGGCTCTGATACCACTTGAAGGACAAGCGGATCCGCCCGGGAGCGCGAGCGGAAGCGAGAAAGCGTGGAAAGTGCGTAAATTTAAATCAAATTCAAAAAATACGCGAATCCCAAGGGGTGTACCCTTGGGTGCTCAACCGGGCGTTCGATGTAGGATGTGTAAATATTAAAACATATATTTAAACACATAGGGCATAGATACATAAATGAAATCAATCAAAGCGTAATGAACCGTTACCTTTGATTGTTTAGAGTATGCTCCCGGCTACTTGCGTTGTTCCTTCTCCGGAATGCTCACAAAATCCAAACGTATGGATTCTCCAAAGGTGATCCACACCACACCGGAAGAAAACACACGTTCTTCTTGCTAGAAAGAACGGGTATAGGAAGGAATCGGTTTTAAGAGAAGAACACTATGAATTAGTGTTCTCTTAAACTTACTTTGTTCTTCTTCTTGATTCAAAATCAAGTGAAGAACACAAAGTGTAAGAGAGGGAGGGAGCACGAAATTTTGAGAGAGAGGAGAGGATTTTTGTCTTCTCTTTTTCCTAGAAAAAGATTGAATTATGAATCACTTATGCTAGGTGTTGTATATTCTAATATATATACATAATTAATGTGATTATTGGAATGTGTCTAGGTTTATCCAAGGATGTCTAGATTCATTCCAATCAATCACCATCAATTCTTCAATCAAGCCTACCAAAATTTATGGTATGATCAAATCATACCAAAAAGGGAAGAGCTTGATTGGAGTTGATTTGTCTCTTTCCAAAAGAGACAAGTCAACATACCACCTAGCATGAAACATGGCTGATTTTGCTTCCTCCAAGGGAGCATGTCGGCCATATTTAATTAAGGGAAGAAGTCCAACTTCTTCCTATTCCAAATTAGGAATTATTTCTCCTCTCGGGTATAATTTAACGGACCGGGTTTTATCGTAATCCAATTACGACGAATCCAATATTAAATCCAATTTAATGTCCACTTAAATTATTCCCGTTGATCTTTTAATCCAATTAAAAGATCCAACGTCTCAACATCTCAACTTTCCATATTTAATCGAAAATCCAATTTACCGATTAAATGAAAGCCCGATACAATATCGGCCCGTCCATCCAATGGACTTTTCCTTAAGTAATCCAATTACTTATTTTATCCTTCGAGATTGACTCCAAGTCGATCTCTCAACCTCCTCGGTGATTTGTGTGTGACCCTTTAGGTTCACCCTCAGCTAGACTTGGGCCCGTGTCCCACAAGGGCCCGTTACCATGGGTGGCCGTCTAGCAACGATCCATGGCACTAGAGACTAGGTGAATTGGCGTGAACATTTAGGCGCCGATTCCGTACGGGTACGATCCTTCCGTCTACCGTCTCCCGGCTTTAGTCTAGGGTATGGAATTGGGCATCGGTTCCCATCCTTGACTAGGCATCTATGCTTAATACTCGAGACTACGTATGCTTCATTGCATCGACACAGGAAACCATTCCCTGTTCGACCAACCACTGTGGCCACAGCTTCAAAAAGCATGTACGTGTCTCCGAGTGCATAGGAGATACCTCTGTCATATACTGACAGGGGACGGATCCTCTTCTTGGAATCCACCGTCCTCGCTACACATTCCGATTGCACTGGACAAGGCTTATAATGATCATCTTACAGAATGATCACCTCTCGCCAGATCCAAGATACAGCCGTCCTGTGCACGTGACTGCCATGATTCCTCAAGTCTGAGGATTACTCCCATACTATCGGAACCGGGGAATCCAATCATACCGACCAAGCCTCCAAGGCTTCCATATGATGATCCCCGCGAGTCAGTCCAGTCGGCTCGACCCCAGTCGACCAACCCATCAAGATCCTGTAGGCGTCCCACGCCTGTCGCCGATGAAACAGGCACTCATCCAATGAACACGACTCTTGACGCAAGTCTCAATAGGACTCTCGATGCCCTATCTCGAGGTCCTCGACTTGGAACGTTTCAGACCCAACTCTTAATCAGTTGGTTTCATGACCACCATCCAATGCGTGGTCTAACTGCACGAGTTGTTATCCATGGTCTGTGGGCTTTGTTGCGATATAAGTTAAATACCATTTTAACAAATGTAAGATGAGCGCAACAAAGAAGGTACCATTGGTGACGAACACTCATCTTATTCATCACATAATAATATTACATTCATATCAAGTTGTCGGATAGGTTACAAATTGCCAAACCTATTGGCTTTCTGGTCACCTATTCCAACAGATCTGTCCCCTGTCAAAGGATATGACAGCAAGATCTCCTATGCGCTCGGAGATGGTTTAGACTCACAAAGTCTATGGCCATAGCACTTGATGTAGTGGGAAAGGATTTCCTATGTCGAGTTAAACCTATCTCGAGCATTATGCATAGTTGCCTAGTCAACGATGGGAACCGACCCCTAGACTAAAGGCCGGGAGACAGGCGACAGTAGGACCGTACCCGTACGTAACGAGCGTCGGTAGGACCACACCTGCGTATAACTCGGAGCCTAAATGTTCACACCATAAATTCACCTAGTCTCTAGTGCCATGGACCGTTGCTAGATGGCCACCCATGGTAACGGTCCGGGAGAAGGTTTAATTTAATGGAATTAAATTATACTTCTTGGAGATTCAAGCCTCGATGAATTATTTGGAATAATCGGGCTTGAGTTCATAAATTAGTTTTATGAATTTTGTAAAGCATGGGCTTTCCTTTTAATTAGATTAAAAGGGTGAATTAATTAGTAGGCTTGGTATATTAAATAGGATTTAATATAAAGTCCATGGGACTATTTAATTTTAGAATTAAATAATCCGTTCTATGGAATTAATTAATGGGCTTGGTATATTAAATAGGATTTAATATAAAGTCCATGGGACTATTTAATTTAGAATTAAATAAGTCCTTTCCATTAATTAATTAATGGGCTTAGTATATTAAATATGATTTAATATAAAGTCCATGAGAATATTTAATTTAGAATTAAATAGGCCCATTCCATAAAGCCCATCAAAATGGATGGACAAGATTTGATCTAGAGAATGATGAGATGAATGGCCATGATTAATTTGACTTAATCAAAGCCTAATTTGACTAGGTCAAAATCCTAGTCAAAGTGTGTCTCTTTGGAAGAGTTTGAGAAGGAATAGGAATTCCATCTTCTATAAATACTTAAAAAACACACACTCACACCTAGTATTCTCTACAACTCTCATCTCTCAATTCTCCCTCAAATTTTCGTCCACCCCTATTTTTTCACTCTCCAAGAATATTACTTTGTTCTTCTTGATTTATTCAAGTTAAGAACATAAGAGACATTGATTGCGTTAATTCATAGCGTGTATCGATGTCTCTTCTCCCCAAAATAATTTCTTGCTAGCACAAGGGTTGTTTGCTTTCCGGTGGAGCGAGTGAGATGATTTAGAGGGTCTCTTCTTTGAGATCTTGGTGCAAAACGGGGAACAATGCGTGTAGCCGAAACGAAGACAAAACTACAACCGGGTAGGTTCTTTAATTTCGTTTTTTGCGATTTCAATTCTATGGCCTCCATGTTGTGTTTTATTGAACATGAGATACACCGAACGTCCGGGAGAATCAAGGACACACCCCTTGATTCGTTTATGTATATTATGCCTAGTTTAAATTCCATTTAATTATGCTTTGTAATTTTTATTACGCACTATTTCGCGCTTCCGCTATTCGCGTTAATCTCCCGGGACGATCCACACATTCTTTCAATACCCATTTTCGGGATTCCTTGACTTGGAGATTTCCGGACTGATTCGGTGAGACTGATTTCATGGACCTACCTCCAAGCGTAGTCCCAGTCCCCGAAATCGTTTCTCAGTCCGTGGGCTTTGTTTGCGTAGTGAACAGAAATGTAAATGCAGATAAGTGAACATAAACAAAGTATTGCCATATGAATTTTCACTTCTTTATTCATAAATATTTTATCAAATACCAAAGAATTGTCTAGACATAGGTTACATATTCCTGCCAAAATTGGCTTACATGGTCACCTATTCTAACAATCTCCTACTTGACCTTTAAGGCCAATTGCCCATATGCTTAATCCCCATCTTCTCAAGATGTTGCGTATGAGCGCTCTGCGACATAGGCTTTGTCAGCGGGTCTGCTGTGTCGTCTGCCGAGTTGACTCGGTCCATCCGGACGTCACCTCTTCCTACCATTTCTCTAAGAAGATGGTAGCGTCTAAGAATATGTTTGGAACGGTGATGAGATCACGGTTCCTTTGCTTGCGCTATAGCGCCGTTGTTATCACAGAAGATGACAACGGGCTCGGCGATGCTAGGCACCACACCCAACTCTTGGATGTAGTTTCTCATCCAAACCGCTTCCTTAGCAGCTTCTGAAGCTGCTATGTATTTAGCCTCTGTGGTGGAGTCAGCAATGGTTGCTTGCGTGGAACTTTTCCAAGCTACTACTCCTCCATTGAGTTTGAATACGTACCCCGATTGAGACTTGGCATCATCGTCATCAGACTGGAAGCTAGCGTCGCTAAAGCCTTCCAGAATTAGTTCTCCATTGCCATAGACTAGGAACATTTCCTTAGTCCTTCTTAGGTACTTAAGGATGCCCTTAACAGCATTCCAATGTGCCTCTCCTGCGCAGGACTGATATCTGCTTGTCACGCTCCAAGCGTACGCAATGTCAGGCCTAGTGTAGTGGACTGCATATTGTATGCTACCTACGGCGGAGGCATAGGGGATGACCTTCATCCTTTCAAGTTCCTCATCAGTCTGTGGGGACTGTTTCTTGGATAACTTGATCCCATGCCTCATTGGAAGGAATCCTCGTTTGGAGTTGTCCATTCGATATCTCTTTAGGACTTTCTCCATATACGAGTTTTGTGTGAGTCCTAACATCCTTTTAGATCTGTCCCTGACAATCTGGATGCCTAGAATGTAGGAGGCTTCACCCAAGTCCTTCATGGGAAACTGGGTTGACAACCATGCTTTTGTGTTTCCTAACATTCTGACATCATTACCAATGAGCAGAATGTCATCCACATAAAGCACTAGGAACACTATTGAGCTCCCACTGACCTTCTTGTATACACAAGGGTCGGATTTGTTTTTGATGAAGTCATAACCCCCGTATTACTTCATCAAATCGAATGTTCCAACTTCGGGAGGCTTGTTTGAGGCCATAGATGGACTTCTGGAGGCGACAGACTTTGTGTTCTTCTCCAGTGACCGTGAAACCCTGCGGCTGATCCATATAGATCTCTTCTTCAACGAAACCGTTGAGGAAGGCCGTTTTCACGTCCATCTGCCATATCTCATAGTCATACCATGCTGCTATGGCGAGCAGAATCCGAATGGACTTAGCCATGGCTACTGGCGAGTAGGTATCCTCAAAATCGACCCCGGGTCGTTGAGTGTATCCCTTAGCTACAAGCCTAGCCTTAAAGGTTGTGACTTCTCCATCAACGCCAAGTTTGCGCTTGTAGACCCACTTACAGCCCACTGGCTTAACACCTTTCGGTGGATCTACGAGACTCCAAACTTGGTTCTCGCTCATGGAATCCATTTCGGCTTTCATGGTCTCAAGCCAATTCCCGGAGTCGATGTCAGACATCGCTTCTCCATAAGTCTTAGGATCGTTATCCAAAAGATCGGTCGCACCTAGAAAGCCATATCTCACTGGAGGTCTGGTCTCTCTAGTGGACCTACGGAGAACGAGAACGTCAGTGGTGACTGTGGGAGCTGACTGTATCGGAGCCGACGGTTCAGGAACCGGGACTGGCTGTTCCTGAGGCTGTCCTTCATGCCTAGCATGTGGGACTTCTCGAGGTTGGTCAGCCCTTCGGCTGTTAATCCTGAATCCTCTAAGTGAGGGTTCCGCGGCTGTGTCTGATGGCTGGATTCCATCACTTGATTCCTCAAGGATCAGCTCATCAGGTTGGATATCCTCCGGGAAGCCTTGCTCCAAGAATACTTCATTTCTTGAAACAAACATCTTTTGTTCCAAGGGGTCATAAAAGTAATAACCCGCAGTTTCTTTAGGGTATCCAACGAACCTGCATAAGCTAGACCTAGATTCTAACTTATCTCCCACTAACCTCTTGACGTATGCAGGGCTACCCCACACTTTCAAGTAGTTGTAGGATGCAGGCTTGCCGTGCCATATCTCATATGGCGTTTGGGTCAATGTGCTAGTAGGCGCCAAATTCAATAATTTGGCCGCCGTTTCTAGTGCATAGCCCAAAACGATAAGGGCAATTTGGTAAAACTCATCATGGACCGAACCATGTCCAACAGGGTTCGATTCCTCCTTTCAGAGACACCATTTAACTGCGGTGTTCCTGGAGGTGTCCATTCTGATATTATACCATGTTCTTTTAGATAATCTAGGAACTCCGTACTAAGGTATTCACCGCCTCGGTCTGACCGAAGGATTTTAATTTTGCAGTTGGTTTGGTTCTCCACTTCAAGTCTGAATTCTTTAAACCTCTCAAGAGCTTCAGACTTGTACCTCATCAGGTAAACATAACCATACCGTGAATGATCATCGGTGAAGGTTATGAAGTAGGAGAACCCACCTCGGGCCTGCGTCCTTAGTAGTCCACATACGTCTGTATGGACCAAGTCCAACAGACCTGTGGCAAGCCTGCTTTGTCCTACAAAGGGCTTCTTGGTCATTTTCCCTCTTAGACAGGACTCACAAGTTGGTAGATCGCTCAAGTCCCCAACCTCTAGGTTCTTTGAGTCTACCAACCTTTTCATCCTATCCTGGGATACGTGACCTAGTAGACTTGTGGCAAGCCTGTTTTGTCCTACAAGGGGCTTCTGGGTCATTTTCCTTCTTAGACAAGATTCACAAGTTGGTAGCTCACTCAAGTCCCCTACCTCTAGGTTTCTTGAATCTACCAATCTTTCCATCCTGTCTTGGGATATGTGACCTAGCCTTGCGTGCCACAGTCGTGCGTTCCCGTTTATTATCTGTTTTACGTTTGGAGAGGAGTTTTGGGGTTACTCCTTCTTCCAATGCCCTTTCTCACGGCAATTGATACATATATCATATGCCCTCGACTGTTGCTTGGAGACAACCTTTCCCTTTCCTTTGATTTTCCCTCCTTTGGCAATGGGAACACTCTTAGTGTTCGTAGCTGCTTTGACGGCCTTTCCCTTCCCTTTCTTCTTCTTCCAATGTCCGGCACCCTTGCCTTTCGTATTAGAAGTCGAAGCACCTCCAAACAATACCGAAGGCGTGGACTTCTTAGTCGTTGCCTCGTATTGCACCAACATATTGATCAACTCATGAATGCCTTTCTCAAGTGCGTTCATGTTGTAGTTGACGATAAATTGGTCAAAGGAGGGTGGGAGTGACTGAAGGATCACATCTATGTACGTTTCATTATCGAGACCTGCCTTTAGGTCCTTGAGCTTTTTCCACCAGGGTAAGCATTTTAACCCCGTGCTCTTGTACAGAGGATCCTTCTGTCATTTTCGTTCCAAAGAACGCCTTGGTCGCGACATACCTAGTATGCCGGTCCGGGACCGCATAGCAATCCTTAAGGCGAGCCATGATGGAAGGGACATCGTCTAGCCTTTCATATTGCTTCTGAATCTCATTGGTCATCGAAGCAAGTATGATGCTACGGACCTTCCGGTTATCCTTATGCCAAGTCTCGAACGTCTCACGTTCTTCTGGCGTGGATCCTTCCGGTAAGGTCCTAGGGAGAGGCTCGTCCATGACGTAGCCTTGGTTCTCATAATCTAGGACTATCCTGAGATTACGCAACCAGTCGTTGCGATTGGTTCCATTGAATTGTTTTGTCTCAAATATGGTTAGTAGTGGGTTCTTAGACATTTTATAAACAGAACGCGCGATCAGTAGAAAATAAAGACGGTGGTTTTGATAAAATAATTAAATGCATGGACTTTAGTCATTTAATCCTCCCACTATTTATACGAAAACACGGTACTCTCAAACGTGATTTTCGGGAAATCCTTTCCAAGTGGGCTTGGGATCCACAGCGATTTTTCCCATACCCCGCTTTTACGATTCGCATGGAAAAGATCCTGTGGGAGGTATTCCATACCATTCTCGTTCCACGAGATTCCCAAGATTATTGCCTCACCCTTTCACATGATCCCGAGGACTCCAAGCGAATCATGTTAATTGGGTGTTAGACCCAACCCAATCGACCGAGCCACGGACCCACTGGTACCCCCACGACTCGTGAGACAGGTAGCAGCAACCCGCTTTTCGTTAATGACGTAATGCAGCTTCCCTTAAGTACAATAACGTGCCACGACTCGTGAGAACACGCTATTGACCTAAAGCAGCTTCCTCACTATGCCATGGATTGGAAGGCATGGACAAACTCCTAGAGTCTATGTCCACTTTGTCTAGGGTCTAATATTTTGGCATTGGTCCAACCAATGTGAGAGTAAGTAATGACCGAGATCTCAAATAAATATCTACACATTCATCCATAATGCGTAAATTAAACCATTCATAGCAGTTATATGATAAATAAACAATCCATTCATTCATCATCATAACCACATGCAAAATTAAAGCCTAGCACGCCCCTGTTGGATGATCACGAGCCCGAATCCTATGCGACCCACTGAGCCCGCAGTGGATCTATGGTCAATCTAGGGTTGGTCCTACACTATTACATTAATAGTAACCCAATCATCATGCTGATGGGCCTTGGTCTCTTTTTCTCTTTCTTCACTTCATGGAAAACACCAAGGGGCCTCCCGTCTGGGCTCTCCATGTGGTCCTTCCTTCTTCTCCACCAATTACAAAAAGGAAACCTCACTCCTAGTCTACTCTCATTACATATTAAAAAATAGAAACCCTAGCGAAAACCCGGGGGGAGTTTAAGGAGGGAGGTAGAATGCCTTATTATTCCAAGGCAACTAGAAAGAGAGAAGGAGAAAGCAGTAAAAGAGGCACACAGGCCCAACAGAAAATAAACCATACATCCGGTCTTAGGGCTCGCGATCATCCATTTCCATCCAACACACATAATCACATGATCCAATCACATAATTATATAATACCAACAACATATGATTTCCAATCATAAATATCCAAAATAATTAATGAATATGTGCACAACGTGTGAAAAAACAAAATACAAATATTGGTAATAATATTTTCTCGTTTTAGGAAAACCTTTCCTAATTATTTTAAGTAAAATAACCCCGGGATTCCGAATCCAATTTATTTTACTCCTAAAATAATGTCTTTAGAAAATAGGCATAATTGAACCAAAAAATAATTTTTCAGAATTAATTCAAAATTAAAACTGAAAACAATTAAAGAAATTAAAAGAAAAAATACTGCTAGGGTTTTGAAACCCTAGCAGCGGCAGCTGCCGCCGCCGCCGCCGCCGGCGGCGGCGGCTCGCCGGCACGCGCGCAGGGTAGCAGGCTCAGCCTGCCGCCCCTGCGCGCGCGCAGGCACGCCCTGGGCCTGCGCGCGCGCAGGCTCCCCTGCCTTGCGCGCGCGCTGGCCTGCTGGCTGCCGGCCGTGCCGTGCGCCGTGCGCGCGCAGACGCGCACTGGGCACTCCTGCCGGGTGCGCGCGCGCAGACTCCTCCGTCTGCGTGCGCGCGCGCCTGGCGGCGCTGCCCAGAGCCCGTCCGCACGCAGACCCGCAGGCGCACGGCCTTGCGCGCGCGCAGACACCCTTGTCTGCGTGCGCGCGCGCCTGCACGCAGCCTTCCTGGCTACGCGCTGCCCTCTCGCGGCCGGCTGGGCGGGCGCGCGCAGGCCTCCCTAGCCTGCGCGCGTCTGCCCTGCCGGTAGCGTGCAGTTGCGCGCGGCCAGCCCTCCCGGCTGGCCGGCTGCGTCGTTTCTCGTTTTCCGTTCAATTTTCCACCCCGTTTCCCAGGAAAAACAGAAAATTACCAACATTCATAAATACACACCAATTAAAAGCAATAAAACCGACATGCTTAAAATCAAGAACAATCAAGATTTAATTTAAAACATGCCAATATCACGTTTCATGCTTATAACGCACATAAACCCTAGGCCTATACACCAAACCGGGCTCTGATACCACTGAAAGAAATCCGGTGGATCGTCCCGGGAATTGCGCGAATGTGGAAGCGCGGTAAAATAAACATATATTAAATAAAAGGCATGCTTTTAATTTAAAGAACACGCTCAAGGGGTGTGCCCTTGAGGCACCCGGGCGTTCGGTGTATCTCATGATCATAAAACAATTAAAGAAATCATGGAGGCCATAGAGTTGAAAAAATAAAAGAGGGACGAAAATCTTAAACGAGACCTACCCGTTGTCGTTTTCGTCTTCAACTGCTACTCGCGTTGTTCCCCGTGTTGCACCAAGACCTCGTTCTTGAGATCCTCCAAATCGTGACACGTGATCCACCCACGTATTCTTGTACGTCGTGCTAGCAACGAACAAGTATTATATTGGAGAGGATAGATCAACCACGCGTTATGAATTAACGGGATCGATCTTCCTTTGTTCAATTGTTCCAAGAACAAAAGAACAAGAAAATAATATTTTCTTGGTGAGAGAGAGAGAGAGGGGCGGACGAGAGAGGGGAGGAGAGAGTGTGTGTTTTGTGTGTGTTTTTCAAGAATCATCAATCTCACAAATGTTGGAAGCTAGAGGTTTATATAGAGGAAGAGTTTAATCCTCTTTAAACTCAAACTCTAAGTAACCTAATTTGACTAGGATTTTGACCTAGTCAAAGTCCTAGTCAAACTAGTGTTTGACCTAGTCAAACGAATCCTAGCCTTCCATCTCCCCTTTCGATCTCAACCGTTGATTTTAATTTAATGGAATATTTAAATCCTATTAAATATTCCAAAAGGCTAAAAGAATAAATATAACATTATAAATAAATATTATTATTTATTCTAAGCCCATTAAATCAACCCTTTTAATAAATCCTATTTATTAATTTAATTCCCTTTATCAAATAAAAGGAATTAATTTCTCCAAGAAAATATGGGACCCGATTAAATCTAATTTAATCATTCCTTTACTCCAATATTTAATTCCAAATTAAATACTAAGTGTGTGTGGATAGTGTGTGACTCTTTAGGTTCACCATTCAGCTAGACTTGGTCGGATTCCTAGAATCCGTCCGTTACCATGGGTGGCCAACTAGCAACGGTCCATGGCACTAGAGACTAGGTGAAATATTCGGGGATGAACATTTAGGCTCTAACAGTACACTTGTCCTTCTGTCTTCGATCTCATCACTTAGGGTCTAGGGCATGGAAATGCAGGTACCCATTTTGGACCTAAGTGTCGGTCTGTCCTTACTAAACGCCGCAAGGGAAACCTTTTCCCTTCTGTTCAGTCAATGTGGCCACAGATTTCAGGGACAAGACACAGAGCATATATGAGACTCAACTGTCAACACCTTTTGACAGGAGACAAATCTTTTCTTGGAAACTACTGTCGCTTTGTACACCCGAGCTGCACTAGACATGGCTTATGACTACTCAAGAGTATTTTGGAAATCTCTCACCATATCTAAGATACAGACCTGATCCACAGGTAAACTCAGCAGTTCCTCAAGTCAAAGGACTTGGCCTGTACCGTTGGAACCGGGAATACACGTCATACCTTGCTGACCATACTCAAGGTCCTCCGTAAGACGGTTCCCGCGAGTCACCTCAGTCAGCTGCTTCCCAGCATGCTGACCCACTAACACTGCTTAGACGACCTTCGTCACCCATCGATGAAATACGACAGCAGATGCTTAGTGCAAGTCTCAAAGGGAATCCCGGTACCCATTTTCGGGATTCCTTGACTTGGGGATTTCCGGACTGATTCGGTGAGACTGATTTCATGGACCTACCTCCAAGCGTAGTCCCAGTCCCCGAAATCGTTTCTCAGTCCGTGGGCTTTGTTTGCGTAGTGAACAGAAATGTAAATGCAGATAAGTGAACGTAAACAAAGTATTGCCATATGAATTTTCACTTCTTTATTCATAAATGTTTTATCAAATACCAAAGAATTATCTAGACATAGGTTACATATTCCTGCCAAAATTGGCTTACATGGTCACCTATTCTAACATGTACCGTTGGAACCGGGAATACACGTCATACCTTGCTGACCATACTCAAGGTCCTCCGTAAGACGGTTCCCGCGAGTCACCTCAGTCAGCTGCTTCCCAGCACGCTGACCCACTAACACTGCTTAGACGACCTTCGTCACCCGTCGATGAAATACGACAGCAGATGCTTAGTGCAAGTCTCAAAGGGAATCCCGGTACCCATTTTCGGGATTCCTTGACTTGGATATTTCCGGACTGATTCGGTGAGACTGATTTCATGGACCTACCTCCAAGCGTAGTCCCAGTCCCCGAAATCGTTTCTCAGTCTGTGGGCTTTGTTTGCGTAGTGAACAGAAATGTAAATGCAGATAAGTGAACGTAAACAAAGTATTGCCATATGAATTTTCACTTCTTTATTCATAAATGTTTTATCAAATACCAAAGAATTGTCTAGACATAGGTTACATATTCCTGCCAAAATTGGCTTACATGGTCACCTATTCTAACATGTACCGTTGGAACCGGGAATACACGTCATACCTTGCTGACCATACTCAAGGTCCTCCGTAAGACGGTTCCCGCGAGTCACCTCGGTCAGCTGCTTCCCAGCATGCTGACCCACTAACACTGCTTAGACGACCTTCGTCACCCGTCGATGAAATACGACAGCAGATGCTTAGTGCAAGTCTCAAAGGGAATCCCGGTACCCATTTTCGGGATTCCTTGACTTGGGGATTTCCGGACTGATTCGGTGAGACTGATTTCATGGACCTACCTCCAAGCGTAGTCCCAGTCCCCGAAATCGTTTCTCAGTCCGTGGGCTTTGTTTGCGTAGTGAACAGAAATGTAAATGCAGATAAGTGAATGTAAACAAAGTATTGCCATATGAATTTTCACTTCTTTATTCATAAATGTTTTATCAAATACCAAAGAATTATCTAGACATAGGTTACATATTCCTGCCAAAATTGGCTTACATGGTCACCTATTCTAACATGTACCGTTGGAACCGGGAATACACGTCATACCTTGCTGACCATACTCAAGGTCCTCCGTAAGACGGTTCCCGCGAGTCACCTCAGTCAGCTGCTTCCCAGCACGCTGACCCACTAACACTGCTTAGACGACCTTCGTCACCCGTCGATGAAATACGACAGCAGATGCTTAGTGCAAGTCTCAAAGGGAATCCCGGTACCCATTTTCGGGATTCCTTGACTTGGATATTTCCGGACTGATTCGGTGAGACTGATTTCATGGACCTACCTCCAAGCGTAGTCCCAGTCCCCGAAATCGTTTCTCAGTCTGTGGGCTTTGTTTGCGTAGTGAACAGAAATGTAAATGCAGATAAGTGAACGTAAACAAAGTATTGCCATATGAATTTTTACTTCTTTATTCATAAATGTTTTATCAAATACCAAAGAATTGTCTAGACATAGGTTACATATTCCTGCCAAAATTGGCTTACATGGTCACCTATTCTAACAGTAGCCAAGGGATACACTTAATGACCCGGGGTCGATTTTGAGGATACCTACTCGCCAGTAGCCATGGCTAAATCCATTCGGATCCTGCTCGCCATAGCAGCATGGTATGAGTATGTGATATGGCAGATGGACGTGAAAACGGCCTTCCTTAACTGTTTCATTGAGGAAGAGAACTATATGGATCAGCCGGAGGGTTTCACAGTCATTGAAAAAGAACAGAAGGTCTGTCGTCTCCAGAAGTCCATCTATGGCCTCAAACAAGCATCCCGAAGTTGGAACATTCGCTTTGATGAAGTAATACGGGGCTATGACTTCATCAAGAACGAATCCGACCCTTGTGTATACAAGAAGGTCAGTGGAAGCTCTATAGTATTCCTAGTGCTTTATGTGGATGACACTCTACTCATTGGTAATGACGTTAGAATGTTGGGGGACACAAAAGCATGGTTGTCAACCCAATTTTCCATGAAGGACTTGGGTGAAGCCTCCTAAATCCTAGGCATCCAGATCGTCAGGAACAGATCTAAAAGGATGTTAGGGCTCACCCAAAACTTGTATATGGAGAAAATCCTAAAGAGATATCCAATGGACAACTCCAAACAAGGATTCATTCCCATGAGGCATGGGATCAACTTGTCCAAGAAACAGTCCTCGCAGACTGATTAGGAACTTGAAAGGATGAAAGTCATCCCCTATGCTTCTGCCGTAGGAAGCATCCAATATGCGGTCCACTGCACCAGGCCTGACATTGCTTACGCTTTGAGCGTAACAAGCAGATATCAGTCCTGCGCAGGAGAGGCACATTGGAATGCTGTTAAGGGCATCCTTAAGTACCTAAGGAGGAATAAGGAAATGTTGTTAGTCTATGGCAATGGAGAACTGATTCTGGAAGGCTTTAGCGATGCTAGCTTCCAGACTGATGACGATGATGCCAAGTCTCAATCGGGTTACGTATTCAAACTCAATGGAGAAGTAGTGGCATGGAAAAGTTCCAAGCAAACAACCACTACTGACTCCACCACAGAGGATGAATACATAGCAGCTTCAGAAGCTGCCAAGGAAGCGGTTTGGATGAGAAACTACATCCAAGAGTTGGGTGTAGTGCCTAGCATCGCCGAGCCCGTTGTCATCTACTGTGATAACAACGGTGCAATAGCGCAAGCAAAGAAACCGAGATCTCATCACCGTTCCAAACACATTCTTAGACGCTACCATCTTCTAAGAGAAATGGTAGGAAGAGGTGACATTCGGATGGACCGAGTCAACTCAGCAGACAACACAGCAGATCCGCTGACAAAGCCTATGTCGCAGAGCGCTCATACGCAACATCTTGAGAAGATGGGGATTAGACATATGGGCGATTGGCTTTAAAGGTCAAGTGGGAGATTGTTAGAATAGGTGACCATGTAACCAATCTTGGCGGGCAAAATGTAACCTATGTCTAGACAATTTCATTGTTTTGATAAAACTATTAATGAATAAAGAAGTGAAATTCATTCTGGCATTACTTTGTTTGCATTCACTTTACTACTTTATCTATCTGTTCACTACGCAAACAAAGCCCACGGACTGAAAGCCCATTTCGGGGACTGGGACTACGCTTGGAGGTAGATCCATGAAATCAGTCCCGCCGAATCACTCCGAAAAACTCCAAGTCAAGGAATCTCGAAAATGGGTACTGGAAATTCCCTTTGAGACTTGCACTAAGCATCTGCTGTCGTATTTCAGCGACGGGTGAGGAAGGTCGTCTAAGCAGTGTTAGTGGGTTAGCCTGCTGGGGAACAGCTGACTGAGGTGACTCGCGGGAACCGTCTTACGGAGGACCTTGAGTTGGCTCAGCAAGGTATGACGTGTATTCCCGGTTCCAATGGTACAGGACAAGTCCTTAGACTTGAGGAACTGCTGAGTTTACCTGTGTATCAGGTCTGTATCTTAGATATGGTGAGAGATTGCGAAGAAGCACTTGAGTAGTCATAAGCCATGTCTAGTGCAGCTCTGGTGTACAAAGTGACAGTAGTTTCCAAGAAAGGATCTGTCTCCTGTCAAAAGGCATTGATAGTTGAGTCTCACGTATGCTCTGTGTCTTGTCCCTAAAATCTGTGGCCACAGTAACTTAACAGAAGGGAAGGCTTCCCTTGCGGCGTTTAGTAAGGACAGACCGACACTGAGGTCCAAAATGGGTACCTGCATTTTCCGTGCCCTAGACCCTAAATGGTGAGACCGTAGACAGAAGGACAAGTGTACTGTTAGAGCCTAAATGTTCATCCTCGAAATTTCACCTAGTCTCTAGTGCCATGGACGGTTGCTAGATGGCCACCCATGGTAACGGATGGATTCTAGGTATCTGACCAAGTCTAGCTGAAAGGTGAACCTAAAGAGTCACACACAATCCACACACATCAAGTATTTAATTTAGAATTAAATATTGGAGAAAAGGAATGATTAAATTGGATTTAATCGGTCCTTTATTTTCTTAGGAGAATTAATTCCTTCTATTTGATAAAAGGAATTAATCTAATAAATTGGATTTATTAGAGGATTAATTTAATAGCCTAGAATAAATATTTATAATTTATTATATTTATTTATTTGGCCTTTCAAATATTTAATAGGATTTAAATATTCCATTAAATTAAATTAATGGTTGAGATTGAAAGGGAGAGATGGATGGCTAGGATTAATTTGACTAGGTCAAATACTACTTTGACTAGGTCAAAATCCTAGTCAAAATAGACCTCTTTAGAGTTGGAGCTTAAAGAGGATTAAACTCCTCCTCTATATATAGTCCTAGTCTTTCACTATTTGAAAAGTGATGAAATTCCAACACACACACACACACACACAAAATTCGGCTCTCTCCCTCTCCCCTCTCGTCCGCCCTCTCTCTCTCCTCAAAGAAAGAAAACACTTCTTGATTCTTTTGTTCTTGGAACATTAGATCAAAAAAAGTAGAATTAATACCATTATGTAATAACGTGTTATTAATTCATCCTCTCCAATATTATACTTGTTCGTTCGGTAGCACGACGTGCAAGATACGTGCGTGGATTGCGTATTACTGTTTGGAGAGTCTCAAGAACGAGACTTGGAGCAAATCGGGGAACAACGCGAGTAGCAGTTAGAAGACGAAAACGACAATCGGTAGGTTCTATTTTAATTTTTCGGTCCTTTTATTTTTAATCCTATGGCCTCCATGATTTGTTTGTGCTTTTAATTTCATGAGATACACCGAACACCCGGGAAAGTTCAAGGGCACACCCCTTGAACATGTTTATTTATTTTATCAAAGCATGTTTAATTTTCGTATTTTAATTTTATACTGCGCTTCCGCATTCGCGCTATTTTCCCGGGATGATCCACAATCTTTCATAAACACCGTTTTAACAAATGTGAAATGAGCGCAACAAAGTAAGCACCAGAAGTGATAAATACTCATTTTATTCATCACATAATAATATTACATTTATATCGAGTTGTATAATAGGTTACAAATCGCCAAACCTATTGGCTTTCTGGTCACCTATTCTAACATTTGGAACCTATGAATTAATTGTGATAAAATCATCAAAATCTTATATACATATATATATATATATACATATGTATAAAAATAATATTTAGTTACTTACTTGAGTTAACATAGAAGACACTGTGGGGAGTTGACCTATGAGCATTTTCAACTTCTGGCTTAAGAAAGTTAGCTTCTCCTTTTCTATCCTTAACTGCTCGTTTTTCCTGATTGAATCCATCCTGCATTTGTTTCATTTTTTCTCTTTCATATGTACACAAGAGAAAAAGTGTTACTTCTACTTATAAAGGTGTTATGTACAGATTACAATATTTGCCCACCAAGTACTTGACGGAAAGACAACACCAAGTTGCACAACTCAACATCAATTAACAAAATTGAAATGATTCTAACTCTCAAGTGGTAGCTACTTTAGTAAACAACATCAAGAAATTTAGTGAAATTATATAATTAAGTAAAAAACATATATCAGCAACGTAATTAATCTTTCATGCACTGCAATCAGCTAAACCTAAAAGAATATAAACTATTACTATAAAACTATTAGGTTTCTGCACATGTGCCTTCACTCATCAGAATTCGATACTGATTAATCATATATTTATGGTTATTTGTTGTGAACAACTCACCTCAATTTTTGAAGATGAGTTGCTGATTTCTTCAAAGAAGTGGGTTTCTGATTTCTTCTAAGGTTTCTCCGACACCATCACCACTTCTTCTAATAATGGAGAAAGATTTTTGCAAGGAAAGAATTGAGCATGAAAGAGGGTTTTTTGGCGAAGTGGGTCTTCTCTGACTGAATATGGAGACAGTGGTTACCTGAAGATGGAGAAATTGGTGGACACCAAGACGACGAGGGGGCGTACAGGCAGCTCCGGCGAAGAATTTCACGGCGACGGCAGAGTTTCTCCTTGTCTGAGAAAGAGAGAGTTTTTGTCGAAGAAATGTTGAAGGGAGAGGGGGTTTGTTTGAAATGTTGAAGGAGGGAGTTTTGTCTTTACAACAATTTTTTTTATTTGCTAAATATGTGTAGGTATTTTTCTTTTTTAAATTTTTTTGCAAAAATAAATTTGGAGGGAAACAAATTTTAGTTGGAGCCAATTTTTTTCCTACAATTAGTAAATATTTGTTGCAAAAACTCACTAAACGACGTCGTTTTATGGATTCCTTTTTCTTATAAAATACGACTGCTTTAGTAGCAAAATATAATGGTAGTAAAAGCACAAAACGATGTCGTTTTGTTTGGAACAATTGCATTGGGCTAAATTTTGTAGTAAAAGACAACATTTGTTATGGGGATTTTACTGTAGCAAAAAGTTTGGTAGCAAAAAGCATATTTTCTTGTAGTGAATGTTAGAATAGGTGACCAGAAAGCCAATAGGTTTGGCGATTTGTAACCTATCTGACAACTTGATGTAAATGTAATATTATTATGTGATGAATAAGATGAGTGTTCGTCACCAATGGTACCTTCTTTGTTGCGCTCATCTTACATTTGTTAAAATGGTGTCTAACTTATATCGGAACAAAGCACACAGACCATGGATAACAACTCGTGCAGTTGGGCCACGCATTGGATGGTGGTCATGAAACTAACTGATTAAGAGTTGGGTCTGAAACGTTCCAAGTTGAGGACCTCAAGACAAGGCATCGAGAGTTCTATTGAGACTTGCGTCAAGAGTTGTGTTCATTAGATGAGTGTCGTGTTTCATCGACGACAGGCGTGGGATGCCTACACGATCTTGATGGGTTGGTCGACTGGGGTCGAGCCGACTGGATTGACTCACGGGGATCATCATATGGGAGCCTTGAAGGCTTGGTCGGTAGGATTGGTTTTCCCCGGTTAAGATAGTACGGGAGTAATCCTCAGACTTGAGGGATCATGGCAGTCGCGTGCACATGACGACTGTATCTTGGATCTGGCGAGAGGTAATCATTCTGTAAGATGATTATCATAAGCCTTGTCCAGTGCAGTTGGAATGTGTAGCGAGGACGGTGCATTCCAAGAAGAGGATCTGTCCCCTGTCATGTGACAGAGGTATCTCCTATGCACTCGGAGACACGTTCATGCTGTTTGAAGCTGTGGCCACAGTGGTTGGTCGAACAGGGAATGGTTTCCTGTGTCGACGCAATGAAGGATACATGGTCTCGAGTATTAAGCAAAGATGTCTAGTCAAGGATGGGAACCGACGCCCAATTCCATACCCTAGACTAAGGCCGGGAGACGGTAGGCGGAAGGATCGTACCTGTACGGAATCGGCGCCTAAATGTTCATGCTAATTCACCTAGTCTCTAGTGCCATGGACCGTTGCTAGACGGCCACCCATGGTAACGGGCCCTTGTGGGACACGGGCCCAAGTCTAGTTGAGGGTGAACCTAAAGGGTCACACACAAATCACCGAGGAGGTTGAGAGATCGACTTGGAGTCAATCTCGAAGGATAAATAAGTAATTGGATTACTTAAGGGAAAGTCCATTGTGTTAGAATAGGTGACCAGAAAGTCAATGGTATTGGCTGTTCTGAGAACCATTCGTCAATCTGTTAACAAGTAATATTATGTTGATGAATGTAGTAAAGATTCATAGGCATGAGTTTGTTGTACTTACTGCTTGCATCGTTACGATGTCACAACAAACGCCCACAGACTGAAATAACATTTCGGGAAATTGGAACTACGCTTGGAGGTAGGTTCATGAAATCAGTTTCGCCGAATCAGTCTGAAATACTCCAAGTCAAAGGAATCTCAAGACAGGGCATCGAGAATCCATTTGAGACTTGCACTAAGCATCTGCTGTCATGTTTCATCGACGAGTGACGAGGATCGTCTAAGCAGTGTTAGTAGGTCGGCCTCCTGGGGAGCGGCCGACTGAGGTGACTCGGGGGAATCGTCATATGGAAGCTACTCGGGCTTGGTCGGTATGACTCGTATTCCCGGTTCTGATAGTACGGGATTAGTCCTCGGACTTGAGGATCACGGCAGTCCCCTACATACTAACGCTGTATCTTAGATCTGGTGAAATTTGACCGATTATATTACATGGTCATCATAAGCCTCGTCCAGTGCAGTCGGAGTATGTAAGAACGGTGAATTCCAAGATAGGATCTGTCCCCTGTCAAAGGATATGACAGCAAGATCTCCTATGCGCTCGGAGATGGTTTAGACTCACAAAGTCTATGGTCATAGCACTTGATGTAGTGGGAAAGGATTTCCTACGTCGAGTTAAACCTATCTCGAGCATTATGCATAGTTGCCTAGTCAACGATGGGAACCGACCCCTAGACTAAAGGCCGGGAGACAGGCGACAGTAGGACAGTACCCGTACGTATCGAGCGTCGGTAGGACCGCACCTGCGTATAACTCGGAGCCTAAATGTTCACACCATAAATTCACCTAGTCTCTAGTGCCATGGACCGTTGCTAGATGGCCACCCATGGTGACGAACTACTTTGGTTATGAAATAACGAAAGGTAGGTCCAAGTCTAGCTGAAAGGTGAACCTAAAGAGTCACACCCGCCACACCAAATGAAAGGGAATTAATTTGGAATTAATTTCGGGAGAAGGTTTAATTTAATGGAATTAAATTATACTTCTTGGAGATTCAAGCCTCGATGAATTATTTGGAATAATCGGGCTTGAGTTCATAAATTAGATTTATGAATTTTATAAAGCATGGGCTTTCCTTTTAATTAGATTAAAAGGGTGAATTAATTAGTGGGCTTGGTATATTAAATAGGATTTAATATAAAGTCCATAGGACTATTTAATTTAGAATTAAATAATCCCGTTCTATGGAATTAATTAATGGGCTTGGTATATTAAATAGGATTTAATATAAAGTCCATGGGACTATTTAATTTAGAATTAAATAAGTCCTTTCCATTAATTAATTAATGGGCTTAGTATATTAAATATGATTTAATATAAAGTCCATGGGAATATTTAATTTAGAATTAAATAGGCCCAATCCATAAAGCCCATCAAAATGGATGGACAAGATTTGATCTAGAGAATGATGAGATGAAGGTCCATGATTAATTTGACTTAATCAAAGCCTAATTTGATTAGGATTTGACTAGGTCAAAATCCTAGTCAAAGTGTGTCTCTTTGGAAGAGTTTGAGAAGGAATAGGAAATCCATCTTCTATAAATACTCAAAAAAACACACACTCACACCTAGTATTCTCTACAACTCTCATCTCTCTCAAATTTTCGTCCATCCCCTTCTTTTCTCTCCAAGAATTATACTTTGTTCTTCTTGATTTTATTCAAGTTAAGAACATAAGAGGCATTGATTGCGTTAATTCATAGCGTGTATCGATGTCTCTTCTCCCCAAATAATTTCTTGCTAGCACAAGGGTTGTTTGCTTTCCGGTGGAGCGAGTGAGATGATTTAGAGGGTCTCTTCTTTGACATCTTGGTGCAAAACGGGGAATAATGCATGTAGCCGAAATGAAGACAAAACTACAACCGGGTAGGTTCCTTAATTTCGTTTTTTCGGTTTCAATTCTATGGCCTCCATGTTGTGTTTTATTGAACATGAGATACACCGAACGCCCGGGAGAATCAAGGGCACACCCCTTGATTCGTTTATGTATGTTTTGCATTACTTAAATTCCTTTTAATTATGCTTTGTAATTTTATTACGCACTATTTCGCGCTTCCGCTATTCGCGTTAATCTCCCGGGACGATCCACCGATTTTATTTCAGTGTATCAGATCCCAGTTTGGTGTATAGGCCTAGAATTCTATGTGCTATGTGCGTTTAAGCATGATAAACGTGTTTTTAATTTACGTTTATAGCATGTTTATCGTAGATATTTATTGGCGTTTAATTTTGCATGGGATTTTGGATCTTGGTTTTCTTAAATGTGTTAATACATGTTCTAGGGTTTAATTTATCTTGTGGTTCAGAAAAATTGCATGAAAAGTCGAAAAAGAGTGAAAAACGGCGAACCGACAGCAGCAGCACGCTGGCCGCGCGCACAGGGGCGCGGCTGGGCGCGCGTGCAGGTAGGG
Organism: Sesamum alatum; assembly: GCA_034509735.1. Lineage (NCBI taxonomy): Eukaryota > Viridiplantae > Streptophyta > Magnoliopsida > Lamiales > Pedaliaceae > Sesamum > Sesamum alatum. The sequence continues at coordinate 831,818 of JACGWO010000013.1, forward strand.
GCCTGCGCGCGCCCGGTCAGCGCGCCCAGCGTGCGCGGACAGCGCGCGCAAGCGCAAGGCGCAGGCGAGCGCCCAGGCGCGGCCGTCTGCGCTGTGCGCGCAGGCAGAGGCGCCTGCGCGCGCACGCGCGCATGGCCTGCCCGCTGTGCCGTTTTCCGTTTCTCTCCCGTTTTTGGCTCGTTTTTCAAAACTGTTTTTACTGAATTATTTTTATGATATTTTCTGCATTATTCTGAACCTGTTGACTTAGAATATTTATTTTTGAAATTTGGAATTTCCTAAAATAAATATTGCTCGGTTGATGAGGAAAGGGTTTCCTAACAAGATTTAATTTTTGCAATGGTTGCACCAATGATCAAAATTCATATGTGAAATTTCGCAATAAATTTCTGCGTTTTATGATGTTGGACATCATGGTTATTTTATGGCTTGAGTATGAGTAGATCTGGACATGTATTAATATTGCACAAATTGTTGGATTTTGGAATTCTTGAATAAATGGGCATATTCTTGAATTGTTGATTTTTGTGTTTCAGAAAATCTGATTTTTCTGTATAATTTTGGGAATTTTTCTGAATTAATTAACTTGGGGCATTTTAATTTTGGTTGAGATTTTATATTTCATAGAATTAATATTGCCTTGTTAATTATGGAAAAGGTTTTTCCAACAAAAATCGTTGTGCATAGGTTGCACTATTATCCAATGTTTGGTGTGAATATTTTCATATAATTTCTACATTTATTTTATGGTATGGATTATCATGGATGTTTGAATAACATGTTTTACATGAGATATGTATTTGTGCTATTTGCGTTAATTGATTTGACAAAGGATGATCACAAAGCCCCTAGACCGCATGTATGGTTTATTTATATTTATTTGTTGGGTTGTGGCCTGTGTGCCTCTTTATTTTCCTCTCTGTCTCTCTTCTAGTTGCCTTGGAATAATAAGGCTTTCTCTCTCCCTCCTAATGTACTCCCCCCAAATGTTTAATTGGGTTTCTTATTTTATGATGTAAAGAGAGTAGAATTAGTGGTGAGGTTTTATTGTTTTGCAAATAAAAGCTGCAAGAGAAGACAAGCCCAAGGTGTTAGAGGCCCATGGAGGTTGCCATCAGATGGCCCACGGAGGATCCATGGAGAAGAAGCCCGGTGCAGGCCCACGATGGAGAGCCCAAGAAGATAAAGAGGACTTACAAGGCCCATTGCATGTAATGGGTTATTAAATCTTGTAATAGCGTAGGGCCTACCCCTAGATTGACCATAGATCCACTGCGGGCTCAGTGGTTCGCATAGGTTTGGGCTTGTGATCATCCTACAGGGGCGTGCTAGGCTTTATTTTGCATGCGATGCGTATTATATGCTTATGATTATTCTATATGCTTTATGTATGGTTACATTCACACTTAGAATATTTCTGCCATAACGCATGCAATGCAATACTTAATATATGTGATGAGGTCTCGTTCTATCAAAACTCTCACTTGGTTGAACCAAGTTAAATATAGACCCTTAATAAATGGACTAGGACTCTGGGAGTCTGTCCAAGCCTTCCATCCATGGCAAAAGTGAGGAAGATCTTTTAGGTCGATAGCGTGGTCTCACGAGTCGTGGCACGACTATCGTGCTTAAAAGAAGCTGCACTTTGTCATGAACGATGAGTAGACTGTTGTTACCTGTCTCACGAGTCGTGGAGGTAGCAGTGAGTCTATGAATCAGTTGATTAGGTCGGGTCTAACGCCCGAATAACGTGATTCGCTTGGAGTCCTCGGGATCACGTGAAAGGGTGAGGCAATTATCTTGGGAATCTCGTGGAACGAGAATGGTATGGAATACCTCCCACGGGTTCTTTTCCCATGCGAATCGTAAAAGCGGGGTATGGGGGAGATCGTTGTGGATCCTGAGCCCACTAGGAAAGGATTTCCCGAAAACAACGTTTGAGAGTGCCGTGTTTTCGTAGAAATAGTGGGAGAGGTTAAGGACTAAAGACCGAGACTTAACCAAAATATTACTTCACTCTGCTTATTATTTCTGCTTTACATATATGTTGTGAATGTCTAAGAATCCACCAAACACATCACTAAGAGGCTCATTAAAAGGGAACCAATTACACGGATTGACTGCGAAATCTTAAGATGGTCTTAGATTTCCAGAACCTTAACCCACATAACCGGATGAGGATGTTCCTCAGCGCTTGCCGGAGGGGTCGACAACTAAGGCAACGCTTGGCGTTCAAAAGTTGAAGGATGACCACCGGCAAGTAAGATATAATGATGTTGGCTCAAACTATGCTTCGTTTGCATCATGTCTATATGGTCCTGGACCAGCATGTGGGGTAAAATGCAACGAAGGCATGTTTGGAGCTAAGATGACGGAAGGGATGTCGGTACAAAGAACATGGAGTGATGATGCAATCCCTAGTGGAGAAGCTCAAAAGACCTCCACGTCAGTCTTAGAGACGTACATTGACATGATCTTTCAGTCTCTTCCTTCCTCCTACGAACCATTAATTATCAACATGAACGAGCTTAGAAAAGATCTTCATAGGTTAATAATTATGTTGGCCTAGTACGAGGCAACGATTGCAAAATCTACGCCGTCGATACTAGTAGGAGAGGCTTCAAACCTCCATGGTGAAAGGCAAAGGTGCCAGACGCCAAAAGAGGAAGAAGAGTAAGGTGACATCAACTATTAAGCACTTCAAGTGTTGTTCCTTTACAACACAAGGTGGAGGTAAAGGAAAGCGCAAAAGGTTCAAGCAGTCAAGTTCATAGATTTCTAAGAACGTAAGCATTCACTGTCGTAAAAGAGGGCCATTGGAAAGGGGAGTATCCTAAACCTCTCTCCAATGTAGGTAAAATTTGATATTGAGTATTGACATGATCACTTTTTGGTATTTGATACCGTTCCTATCACTAATCTGTGGGTGGTTTGCAGAAAGTGATTGAGGACTTAAAAGCCAAGAACAAGTTCTAGGATTCAACAATGGCAAGGTCCATTGATGAAAAGGACTAGAGGCTTGTTAGGCCCATAATCGTGATCATGTTAGTATAATATAGGAATTGCGTAACCTAGCATGATCAAAAGTATGTCTCTTTGTTAGACAAAGGTTTTATTACATACATATTTGATCAAACAAAATTATTGAATATTGATTCATGTTTGCTAGTAGTTAGACGTAAATTCCTAGAACACCATCCCATAAAAGGTTTATGGATACTCAAAATTCAAATTATCTAAATGGATTAATCAAGACCAACTTACAGATTTGGCATCTACAACAGCTAGGACGTTTCTTCTTATTAAAAGATAAGTAAATTGGAAAGTTCGATGAATCTAGAAATAGATGATTCGAATCGACTAAATTTACAAGTCTTTGTATGAAGAAGAAAGTCCGAAAGCTCTTTGTTGGACAAAGTAGGCTTGCCAAAGAGTCTATTGGAAGGGAGCCAATAAGACAACTGTAGGTTACTAATACACAAGACCATAAGAGGGTTCAAAAGTCTAAAGGTCCTATAGGAGGTTTGAGAATTAGACTTAAGGAGGTGAACCATAAATGGTTGCAAAATTAAACCTGTTTCCATAGGATCGAAAGGCCATGTATTTAGTGGGAGCTCTTGAGCATCCAAGTTGAGAATGGAATTCTCAATGAAACGTTTCCTATAAAGGCCAAGTATGACAGTCTCTGATAAAGGGAACGATCGAATCTCGTTAGACGAAGATCGATCGAAGTTTCGCCTAATTACCTTAGCCCGTGTAGACGTAGACTCAAAATTGCCAACGTAAGAAACATGGCACTTTGCTAGGAGTCACGCACAAGGAGCCACAGTTTGGCAAGCCTATATCCCGACAAAGTCCTTGAGCATGTAGAAGGATCCTACATACGTCAAGGGACTAGTGGGAGACAAATTAGACTCGGTGTCTGGTTTGTGTAGGTTTACGACAGAATAATGCTAAACGTTGCTTATAATTACATTTCTTACTTAAATTGATCATATTCCAAGTCCCCTTAAGAACAAACCCGAATGTCGTAAGAGGTACGAGTGATCGGGATATGTTCGGTCAAATTTGGATAGTAATCCAAATGACCTGCGGAATGTGATGTTGGACATCGTAGTGGGATTTATGGAGACGAGCCATAGAATCCACTAGGAAATTCAAACAAGGTTTGAAACACCGCATAACTGGAATATTCGTTTTGATGAGCTCATACGGAGCATGACTCGGTCTTAAACAACGTAGGTGATCAGTGGGAGTAGAAATGGCGTTCCAAGTGTTTAAGTGTGTAATATCTTGATTCATGGATGAATTCAAGGCATTAGGAATCACTAAAACACAAATCGTAACTCACGAAAATTCTCCATGACATTTTAGGGTTCCACATACATATCATGAATTGAGCTTTTCAAAGACTCAGTCATGGTAGACTGATGAGAAAAACTCATATATGTAGAGGGACAAGTTGTTCGAGACTCAGTCATAGTAAGACTGATGAGAAAACTTGGATACTATGCATAAAGCATCAAGCCATTCAAGACTTAGTCACGGTGGACTAATGAGAAGGCTTGGATGTTGAGTATCCCCTACGTCTTAACCTTAGGCAAACATATGATATGTTTACTCGGTGCATAAGGAACCGATGTTGAGAGTGCTTCTAGCATGGCTCAACATAAATCGGTAATGCACTGAGGGGTTGAAGACAGCAATCAAGAACGATCCTTAGTACCTGAATAAGGACTAAAGATGTGTTCATGATGCACCGTCTGTTGAGAGTTGTTTTGGAAGGCTAAAGCAATACTAGCTTCCAGAGCATAAGTGAAAACCAGTTAGTCTCAAAGGTATGCACAGTCAGGCCCAATGACGAATGCATCGGATAGTGGTCACTGATGAAGACCGCGTCTATAGGATGGACGTGGCGCCTAGCACGACCAAGCCACGTTCGCCTATATGGCAGGCAACTTGACTATGGGAGTATTGGCACGAGATCTCATCACAAGATCCACGAAAATATTCTTAGACAACCACCATCTCTAAGAGGCAATGGTGGATAGAGGTAACACGGTTAGACCGTATTGCTTCGCAAGGAAATATAAGCGGACTCACAATACCTTAATCGGTATCGTAGATTACTCATACTCAGAGGATTCTGAACAAAGTGGGTAATTGACTTATTGGTCAAGTGGGAGATTGTTAGAATAGGTGACCAGAAAGTCAATGGTATTGGCTGTTCTGAGAACCATTCGTCAATCTGTGAACAAGTAATATTATGTTGATGAATGTAGTAAGGATTCATAGGCATGAGTTTGTTGTACTTACTGCTTGCATCGTTATGATGTCACAACAAACGCCCACAGACTGAAATAACATTTCGGGAAATTGGAACTACGCTTCGAGTTAGGTTCATGAAATCAGTTTCGTCGAATCAGTCTGAAATACTCCAAGTCAAAGGAATCTCGAGACAGGGCATCGAGAATCCATTTGAGGCTTGCACTAAGCATCTGCTGTCGTGTTTCATCGACGGGTGACGAGGATCGTCTAAGCAGTGTTAGTGGGTCGGCCTCCTGGGGAGCGGCCGACTGAGGTGACTCGCGGGAATCGTCATATGGAAGCTACTCGGGCTTGGTCGGTATGACTCGTATTCCCGGTTCCGATAGTACGGGATTAGTCCTCGGACCTGAGGATCACGGCAGTCCCCTACATACTAAGGTTGTATCTTGGATCTGGTGAAATTTGACCGATTATATTACATGGTCATCATAAGCCTCGTCCAGTGCAGTCGGAGTATGTCAGAATGGTGAATTCCAAGATAGGATCTGTCCCCTGTCAAAGGATATGACAGCAAGATCTCCTGTGCGCTCGGAGATGGTTTAGACTCTCACAAAGTCTATGGCCATAGCACTTGATGTAGTGGGAAAGGATTCCCTACGTCGAGTTAAACCTATCTTGAGCATTATGCATAGTTGCCTAGTCAACAATGGGAACCGACCCCTAGACTAAAGGCCGGGAGACAGGCGACAGTAGGACCGTACCCGTACGTATCGAGCGTCGGTTGGACCGCACCTGCGTATAACTCGGAGCCTAAATGTTCACACCATAAATTCACCTAGTCTCTAGTGCCATGGACCGTTGCTAGATGGCCACCCATGGTAACGGACTACTTTGGTTATGAAATAACAAAAGGTAGGTCCAAGTCTAGCTGAAAGGTGACCCTAAAGAGTCACACCCGCTACACCAAATGAAAAGGGAATTAATTTGGAATTAATTCCGGGAGAAGGTTTAATTTAATGGAATTAAATTATACTTCTTGGAGATTCAAGCCTCGATGAATTATTTGGAATAATCGGCTTGAGTTCATAAATTAGATTTATGAATTTTATAAAGCATGGGCTTTCCTTTTAATTAGATTAAAAGGGTGAATTAATTAGTGGGCTTGGTATATTAAATAGGATTTAATATAAAGTCCATGGGACTATTTAATTTAGAATTAAATAATCCCGTTCTATGGAATTAATTAATGGGCTTGGTATATTAAATAGGATTCAATATAAAGTCCATGGGACTATTTAATTTAGAATTAAATAAGTCCTTTCCATTAATTAATTAATGGGCTTAGTATATTAAATATGATTTAATATAAAGTCCATGGGAATATTTAATTTAGAATTAAATAGGCCCATTCTATAAAGCCCATCAAAATGGATGGGCAAGATTTGATCTAGAGAATGATGAGATGAGGGGCCATGATTAATTTGACTTAATCAAAGCCTAATTTGACTAGGATTTGACTAGGTCAAAATCCTAGTCAAAGTGTGTCTCTTTGGAAGAGTTTGAGAAGGAATAGGAATTCCATCTTCTATAAATACTCAAAAAAACACACACTCACACCTAGTATTCTCTACAACTCTCATCTCTCATCTCTCTCAAATTTTCGTCCATCCCCTTCTTTTCTCTCCAAGAATTATACTTTGTTCTTCTTGATTTTATTCAAGTTAAGAACATAAGAGACATTGATTGCGTTAATTCATAGCGTGTATCGATGTCTCTTCTCCCCAAATAATTTCTTGCTAGCACAAGGGTTGTTTGCTTTCCGGTGGAGCGATTTAGAGGGTCTCTTCTTTGAGATCTTGGTGCAAAACGGGGAACAATGCATGTAGCCGAAACGAAGACAAAACTACAAGCGGGTAGGTTCCTTAATTTCGTTTTTTTCGGTTTCAATTCTATGGCCTCCATGTTGTGTTTTATTGAACATGAGATACACCGAACGCCCGGGAGAATCAAGGGCACACCCCTTGATTCGTTTATGTATGTTTTGCATTATTTAAATTCCTTTTAATTATGCTTCGTAATTTTATTACGCACTATTTCGCGCTTCCGCTATTCGCGTTAATCTCCCGGGACGATCCACACAATCTTTCACATTGGATGGACGGGCCATATTGTATCGGGCTTTCATTTAATCGGTAAATTGGATTTTCGATTAAATAGGGAAAGTTGAGACGTTGAGACGTTGGATCTTTTAATTGGATTAAAAGAACAACGAAAATAATTTAAATGGACATTAAATTGGATTTAATGTTGGGTTCGTCGTAATTGGATTACGATAAAACCCGGTCCGTTAAATTATACCCGGGAGGAGAAATAATTCCTATTTTGGAATAGGAAGAAGTTGGACTTCTTCCCTTATTTAAAAATGGCTGACATGCTTCCTTGGAGGAAGCAAAATCAGCCATGTTTCATGCTAGGTGGTATGTTGACTTATCTCTTTAGGAAAGAGACAAATCAACTCCAATCAAGCTCTTCCCTTTTGGTATAATTTGATCATACCATAAATTTTGGTACGCTTGATTGAAGAATTGATGATGATTGATTGGAATGAATCTAGACATCCTTGGACACATTCCAATAACCACATTAATTATGTATATATATTAGAATATACAACACCAAGCATATGTGATTCATTATTCATCTTTTTCAAGGAAAAAGAGAAGACAAAATCCCTCTCCTCTCTCTCATCTCTCGGCCCTCTCTTACACTTGTGTTCTTCACTTGATTTTGAATCAAGAAGAAGAACAACATAAGTTTAAGAGAGCACTAATTCATAGTGTTCTTCTCTTAAACCGATTCCTTCTTAAAACCCGTTCTTTTCTAGCAAGAATAACGTGTGTTTCTTCCGGTGTGGTATGGATCACCTTTGGAGAATCCGTAAGTTTGGATTTCGTGAGCATTCTGGAGAAGGAACAACACAAGTAGCCGGGAGCATACGCTAAACAATCAAAGGTAACGGTTTATTACGCTTTGATTGATCATATGTATTTATCTATGCTCTATGTGTTTAATATTCATTTCTAATATTTACACATCCTACATCGAACGCCCGGTTGAGCACCCAAGGGCACATCCCTTGGGATTCGTATTTTAAATTAGGTTTGATTTAATTTACACACTATTTCCTCGCTTTCTCGCTTCCGCTCGCCCTCCCAGGCGGATACGCTTGTCCTTCAGTGAATTGTTAGAATAGGTGACCATGAAGCCAATCTTATTAGGCGAACTGTAACCTATGTCTGAACAATTTCAAAGTTCTAATAAACCTTGATGAATAAGAAAGTGATGTTCATCTGGCTCATACTTTGTCTGTGTTCACTTTTACTGCTTTATAACTGTTCACTATACAAACAAAGCCCACAGACTGAGATCACATTTCGGGGGCTGGAACTAGGCTTGGAGGTAGGTTCATGAAATCAGTTTCGCCGAATCAGTCTGAAAAATAGGTATCGAGAATCCACTTGAGGCTTGCACTAAGCATCTTCTGTCGTGTTTCATCGACGGGTGACGAGGATTGTGTATGCAATGTTAATGGATCAGCTTGCTAGGGAGTAGCTGACTGAGGTGACTCGCGGGAACCGTCTTACGAGGACCTTGAGTAGGGTTGGATAGGTATGACAAGAGTTGAAGAATTGCTAAATTTACCTGTACACCATTTCTGTATCTTAGGTATGGTGAGAGATTACCAAAACACAATCGCTGAGTAGTCATAAGCCATATCTAGTGCAGCCATGATGTGCAACGTGACAGTAGTTTCCAAAGAGGATCTGTCTCCTGTCAAGAGCGTTGACAGTAATGTTTCACAATACTCTGAGTCTTGTCCCTAAAATATGTGGCCACAGTAACTGAACAGAAGTGAAGTATTCTCTGCGGCGTTTAGTGTAGGACAAGCCGACACTTAGGTCCAAGATGGGTACCTACGTATCCGTGCCCTAGACCCTAGGTGGCGAGACTGTAGACAGAAGGATAGATGTACTGAGAGCCTAAATGTTCACCCCCCACGCACATTCACCTAGTCTTTAGTGCCATGGACCGTTGCTAGACGGCCACCCATGGTGACGGACGGATTCTAGGAATCCGACCAAGTCTAGCTGAAGGTGAATCTAAAGAGTCACACACAATCCGCACACATAACGTATTTAATTTAGAATTAAATATTTGGAGAGAGATCGAACGATTAAATTAGATTTAATTGGATCTTTCTTATCTTGGGAAAATTAATTCCTTTTATTAGATGAAAGGAATTTATCTAATAAATTAGATTTATTGGAATTTAATTTAATGGGCTTAAACTAAATATTAATATTTTATTTTATTTATTTCTTGCCCTTTGGATTATTTAAATTGGATTTAAATATTCCATTAAATTAATCAGTGGCGGAGGCTAAAGATGGGAGTCTTCCAAAGAGTGGGAACTAGAAGAGGAATAGGATTCCTCCTCTATATATATGCCTAACTCTTCACTTTGAAAAAAGATGATGAAATTAAAAAAAAACCAGATACACACACACACACCATCATCGCCACTCCTCTCTCTCTCGGTCACTCCGCTTCCCCTTTCCCAAGACATTCTCTTTTGTTCTCTTGTTTCATACAATTGAACTAAAGGAGAATTTATCTCGTTAATTGATAGCGTTTGATCAATCCGTCCTCTCCAAATCAAATACACATGGTTTTCAATAGCACGAGGATCAAGATACATTGGCGAATTGCGTGTACGAATTAGGGGGTCTCAATATGAGATCTTTGAGCAAAACGGGGAACAACACGAGTAGCGGTTCAAAGACAAAACGACAACCGGGTAGGTTTTTCATTTTCGTTGATTCCGTCTTTTAAATCCTATGGCCTCCATGAATTTCTTTATTTGTTTCATTCATGAGATACATCGAATTCCCGGGGGTTCAACGGAACACCCCTTGACCATTTATATTTAATTCTTGTTTATGACATGTTTTAAATTATTGCATTTTTATTATATCGCGCTTCCGCATTCGCGTTACTCCCGGGACGATCCACACGCCTTCGCTAGGCCTTCAGTGGTATCAGAGCCCGATTCGGTGTATAGGCCTAGGGTTTTGCGTGTGTTTGAAGCATGAAACTTGTAAAGCATGATATATGTGTTTCTTGATTTTTAAATTATCAAGCATGTTGTTTTCATGTCGTTTAACTGTGTATGAGTTCCTGGTATTATTGGTGTTTCTTGGTTTTCTTGGAAAACGGTGTAGAAAAATAAAACGGGATGAAAAACGCATCATGCGGCAGCCGGAGGCTCACCGGCGCGCGCGCGCAGGCAAGGGAGCCTCCGCGCGGCAGCCCCGTCAGGCACGCACAGAGCGCGCGTGCTTGCAGCCGCTGTGCGCATTGTCGGACGCACATGCCGACGCATGGCCGAGCCCGCGCACAAGCAGGCAACGGAGCCCGTGCGCGCGCGTCAAGGGCGCTCCCGCGGCCGGTACACGGCCAAGCAAGCCGCGCGCGCACGCACGCATAAGCCAGCACCGCCAGGCGTGCACACAAGCAGGCATCGGAGCCTGTGCGTGCGTGCCCAGCAGACGCGCCCAATGCGCATGTGCGCGCGCAGACCGTGTGCAGGATGCACGCGCAGGCGGCACAGCAGGGTGGCGCGCACAGGCAAAGGAGCCTGGGCACGGCTGCCCCGCCAGGCGCACACGCAAGCAGGCAGGGGCCTGCACGAGCACGGGCGGCAGGCCAAGCCTGCTGGCCCGCGTGCGACGGTAGGCGCCGCTGATGGCGGCTGCCGCTAATTGGTTTATGTTTTTCATGTTCTTTAATTTTTTGGATAATTTCTGAAAAATTTATTTTATTTTATTTTACATGTTTTCTGGAGAACATTATTTGGAAAGTTGTTATATTGGATTTAGAATCCTGACATTTTATTTTGAAATAATGAGGAAAGGATTTCCTAAACAAGAAAGGGGATTGCCAATATTATGCCAAGTTTACATACATGACCCGTTTCTCTCGTTTTATTATGGATGATGTGATTGGATATCATGGATTATGTACATGCGTTTATGTGATTGGATATCATGTAATTATGTGCGTTGATTGAGAACGGATGATCATAAGCCCTACACCACATGTATAGTTTAAATTTATGTTGGGCCTGTGTGCCTCTTTTATTTTCTCCTCCTTCTTTTCTTGTATCCTTAGAATAATAAGGCATTCTATCTCTCTCATGTTGTAGTCCCCTCGGGTTTCCGCTGGGATTTCTTTTTAAATGTGTAATGAGAGTAGTATAGGGGTGAGGAATTATTTTATTTTATAGGTGGAGATGAAGGATGGCCCAAATGGAGAGCCCAGAATAATGAATCCAAGGCGTTCCATGGAGACTTGAAGGAGAAAGAGACCAAGGCCCATCAACATGTTGATTGGGTTTCTATTATTAAATGTAATAGTATAGGACCAACCCTCGATTTGAAAGAAATCTGGTGGATCGTCCCGGGAATTGCGCGAATGCGGAAGCGCGGTAAAATAAACATATTAAATAAAAGGCATGCTTTTAATTTAAAGAACACGCTCAAGGGGTGTGCCCTTGAGGTTCCCGGGCGTTCGGTATATCTCATGATCATAAAACAATTAAAGAAATCATGGAGGCCATAGAGTTGAAAAAATAAAGAGGGACGAAAATCTTAAACGAGACCTACCCGTTGTCGTTTTCGTCTTCAACTGCTACTCGCGTTGTTCCCCGTTTTGCACCAAGACCTCGTTCTTGAGATCCTCCAAATCGTGACACACGATCCACCCACGTATTCTTGTACGTCGTGCTAGCAATGAACAAGTATTATATTGGAGAGGATAGATCAACCACGCGTTATGAATTAACGGGATCGATCTTCCTTTGTTCAATTGTTCCAAGAACAAAAGAACAAGAAAATAATATTTTCTTGGTGAGAGAGAGAGAGAGGGGCGGACGAGAGAGGGGAGGAGAGAGTGTGTGTTTTGTGTGTGTTTTTCAAGAATCATCAATCTCACAAATGTTGGAAGCTAGAGGTTTATATAGAGGAAGAGTTTAATCCTCTTTAAACTCAAACTCTAAGTAACCTAATTTGACTAGGATTTTGACCTAGTCAAAGTCCTAGTCAATCTAGTGTTTGACCTAGTCAAATGAATCCTAGCCTTCCATCTCCCCTCTCCATCTCAACCGTTGATTCTAATTTAATGGAATATTTAAATCCTATTAAATATTCCAAGAGGCTAAAAAGAATAAATATAATATAATAAATAAATATTATAATTTATTCTAAGCCCATTAAATCAACCCTTTTAATAAAATCCTATTTATTAATTTAATTCCTTTTATCAAATAGAAGGAATTAATTTCTCCAAGAAAAATATAGGACCCGATTAAATCTAATTTAATCATTCCTTTACTCCAATATTTAATTCCAAATTAAATACTAAGTGTGTGTGGATAGTGTGTGACTCTTTAGGTTCACCATTCAGCTAGACTTGGTCGGATTCCTAGAATCCGTCCGTTACCATGGGTGGCCATCTAGCAACGGTCCATGGCACTAGAGACTAGGTGAAATATTCGGGGATGAACATTTAGGCTCTAACAGTACACTTGTCCTTCTGTCTTCGGTCTCATCACTTAGGGTCTAGGGCACGGAAAATGCAGGTACCCATTTTGGACCTAAGTGTCGGTCTGTCCTTACTAAACGCCGCAAGGGAAACCTTTTCCCTTCTTTTCAGTCACTGTGGCCACAGATTTCAGGGACAAGACACAGAGCATATATAAGACTCAACTGTCAACACCTTTTTGACAGGAGACAGATCCTTTCTTGGAAACTACTGTCACTTTGTACACCCGAGCTGCATTAGACATGACTTATGACTACTCAAGAGTATTTTGGCAATCTCTCACCATATCTAAGATACAGACCTGATGCACAGGTAAACTCAGTAGTTCCTCAAGTCAAAGGACTTGGCCTGTACCGTTGGAACCGGGAATACACGTCATACCTTGCTGACCGTACTCAAGGTCCTCCGTAAGACGATTCCCGCGAGTCACCTCAGTCAGCTGCTTCCTAGCACGCTGACCCACTAACACTGCTTAGACGACCTTCGTCACCCGTTGATGAAATACGACAGCAGATGCTTAGTGCAAGTCTCAAAGGGAATCCCGGTACCCATTTTCGGGATACCTTGACTTGGAGATTTCCGGACTGATTCGATGAGAGTGATTTCATGGACCTACCTCCAAGCGTAGTCCCAGTCCCCGAAATCGTTTCTCAGTCCGTGGGCTTTGTTTGCGTAGTGAACAGAAATGTAAATGCAGATAAGTGAACGTAAACAAAGATTGCCATATGAATTTTCACTTCTTTATTCATAAATATTTTATCAAATACCAAAGAATTGTCTAGACATAGGTTACATATTCCTGCCAAAATTGGCTTACATGGTCACCTATTCTAACAAGATTGACCATAGATCCACCGCGGGCTCAGTGGGTCGTATAGGATTCGGGATTGTGATCATCCAGCAGGGGCATGCTACGCGTTAATTTTGCATGTGGCTCCTATGGTGAATGAATGGTTTATTTATCATACTATTTCTATGGGATGCAAACCTTTATTATGCATTATGTATGTATGTATGTATGGGATCTCGATCATTTCAACTCTCACTTGGTTGGACCAAAGTTTAAAATATTAGACCCTTCATAAATGGACTTGGAGTCTAGTAGTTCGTCCATACCTTCTATCCATGGCAAAGTGAGGAAGCTAGTTTAGGTCGATAGCGTGGTCTCACGAGTCGTGGCACGTCTATCGTGCTTAAAAGAAGCTGCACTTTGTCATGAACGAGGAGTAGACTGTTGTTACCTGTCTCACGAGCTGTGGAGGTAGCAGTGAGTCTATGAATCGGTTGATTGGGTCGGGTCTAACGCCTGAATAACGTGATTCGCTTGGAGTCCTCGGGATCACATAAAAGGGTGAGGCAATTATCTTGGGAATCTCATGGAACGAGAATGGTATGGTATACCTCCCACAGGATTTTTTTCCATGTGAATCGTAAAAGTGGGGTATGGGGAAATCGCTGTGGATCCCAAGCCCACTAGGAAAAGGATTTCCCGAAAACAACGTTTGAGAGTGTCGTCTTTTCGTATAAAATAGTGAGAGCATTAAATGACTAAAGTCCAAGCATTTAATTTTGTTAAAACTTTCATTTTTATTCTGTTGATCGTAGTTCTGTTCTTTAAATGTAGATTTAAAAGTGTCTAAGAACCCATTATCAACCATACTTGAGACCAACAAGTTTAATGGAACCAATTACAACATCTGGTTGTCGAATCTGAGGATAATCGTCGATTACAAGAACCAAGGCTATGTCATGGACGAGTCGTTTCCTAGGACCTTATCGGAAGGATCTATGCCAGAAGAACGTGAGACGTTCGAGACTTGGCATAAGGATAACCGGAGAGTCCAAAGCATCATACTTGCCACTATGACGAATGAGATTCAAAAGCAGTATGAAAGGCTAGACAATGTCCCTTCCATTATGGGTCACCTGAAGGATTGCTATGCGGTCCCGGACCGACATCTAAGGTATGTCGCAATGAAGGCGTTCTTTGGAACTAAAATGACCGAAGGGTCCTCTGTACAAGAGCATGGGGTCAAGATGCTTACCTTGGTGGAAAAGCTTGAAGACCTCAAAGCGGCGCTCGGTAACGAGACGTACATTGATGTGATCCTTCAATCTCTCCCACCCTCCTTCGACGAATTCATTGTTAACTACAATATGAAGCAACGACCAAAAAGTCTACGTCGTCCGTGTTGTTTGGAGATGCTTCAACTTCCAAAACGAAAGCAAGGGCGCCGGACGTTGGAGAAGGAAGAAGGGAAAGGGAAACACCGTCAAAGCAGCTACCAACACTAAAAGTGTTCCCATTGCCAAAGTGGGTAAAGACAACGGGAAAATGAAGGTTGACTCAAAGCAACAGTCGAGGGCAAATGACATATGTATTCATTGCCGTGAGAAAGGGCATTTGAAGAGGGATTGACCCAAACTCCTCTCCAAGCAAGGTAACTTTGTGATTGAGGTTAATATGGTTACTAACACTGCCTCTTGGGTATTGGATACCGGCTGTGCAGCTCACATTTGTAATGATTTGCAGGTACTGAAAAGTAACAGTGATATGGTCCTAAAGCATGGAAATGGCAAGGCCATCTCGGCAGAAGCAGTAGGATCCGCCACCCTAGTAGTTAGTGATCGTATCCATATAGAATTAAAGTAAGTTTATTATGAACCTAGCATGATTAGAAACATCATTTCCATTTTGTTGTTAGACAATAGTGGACATGAGTTTACAATCAATAAAAATTGCTTTTATTTGATGAAAGGTGGAATTGCTCATCTGCTTGGTACGCTTAATAATGGTCTCTATATCTTGCAACAAGCGAATTTTTTTCTAAACACTCAACACAAACATAAAATAGATGATAACGGGAATGCACAACTGTGGCACGCAAGGCTAGGTCACATCTCCCAAGATAAGATGAATAAATTGGTGGACTCAAAGAACCTAGAGGTTGGGGACTTGAGTAAACTACCAACTTGTAAATCCTATCTCAGAGGGAAAATGACCAAGAAGCCCTTTGTAGGACAAAGCAGGCTTCCTACAGGTCTGTTGGACTTGGTCCATATAGACGTATGTGGATCACTGAGGACGCAAGCCCGAGGTGGGTTCTCCTACTTCATAACCTTCATCGATGATCATTCACGGTATGGTTATGTATACCTAATGAGGTACAAGTCTGAAGCTCTTGAGAGGTTTAAAGAATTCAGGCTTGAAGTTGAGAACCAAACCGGCTGCAAAATTAAAGTCCTACGGTCAGACCGAGGTGGAGAATACCTTAGTACTGAGTTCCTTAATTATCTTAAAGAAAACAGTATAATCTCTGAATGGACACCTCCCGGGATACCACAGTTAAATGGGGTCTCTGAAAGGAGGAATCGAACCCTGTTAGACATGGTCCGATCCATGATGAGTTTTACCAAATTGCCATTGTCCTTTTGGGGCTATGCATTGGAGACTGCGGCCAAATTATTAAACTTGGCACCAACCAGTGTATTGACCCAAACTCCATATGAGATATGGAATGGCAAGCCTGCGTCCTACAACTACTTGAAAGTGTGGGTAGCCCTGCATACGTCAAGAAGCTAGTGGGAGACAAGCTAGAATCAAAGTCTAGTTTGTGTAGGTTCGTTGGATACCCTAAAGAAACTGCAGGCTATTATTTCTGTGACCGTTGGGAACAAAAGGTGTTTGTTTCAAGGAATGCAGTATTCTTGGAACAAGGATTTCCAGAAAGTGTCCAACCTGATGAGTTGATCCTGGAGGAGTCAAGTGATGCAAATCAGTCATCAGCAGAAGCCGCGGATGCCTCACTAAGAGGATTCAGGATAAATACCCAGAAGGGTGAACAACCTCGAGAAGTTCAGCATGCTAGGCATGACGAACGACCTCAGGAAGAGCCATCCCCGGTACCTGAACCGCCAGCTCATATTCTGTCAACGCCCACAATCACTACTGACGTTCCCGTTCTCCGTAGGTCAGCTAGAGAGTCTCGTCCTCCCATGAGGTATGGCTTTCTATACGCGACCAGTCAATTGGATAAGGATCCTAAGACTTACAGGGAAACGATGTCTGACATCGACTCCGGGAGATGGCTTGAGGCCATGCAAATCGAAATGGACTCCATGAGTGAGAACCAAGTCTGGACACTTATAGACCCACCCAAAGGGGTTAAGCCAAATGGGTCTATAAGCGCAAACTTGACATTGATGGAGAAGTCACAACCTTCAAGGCTAGGCTAGTGGCAAAAGGGTACACTCAACGACCCGGGGTCGACTTCGAGGATACCTATTCACCGATAGCCATGGCTAAGTCCATTCAGATCTTGCTTGCCATAGCAGCATGGTATGACTATGAGATATGGCAGATGGACGTGAAAATGGCTTTCCTCAATGGTTTCGTTTAGGAAAAGATCTACATGGATGAGCCGGGGGGATTCACGGCCACCGGAGAAGAGCAGAAAGTCTGTCGTCTCCAGAAGTCCATCTATGGCCTCAAACAAGTATCCCGAAGCTGGAACATTCGCTTTGATGAAGTCATTGAAGGACAAGCGGATCCGCCCGGGAGCGCGAGCGGAAGCGAGAAAGCGAGAAATAGCGTAAATTTAAATCAAATTCAAAATACGCGAATCCCAAGGGGTGTACCCTTGGGTGCTCAACCGGGCGTTCAATGTAGGATGTGTAAATATTAAAACTGAAGGACAAGCGGATCCGCCCGGGAGCGCGAGCGGAAGCGAGAAAAGCGAGAAAAGTGCGTAAATTTAAATCAAATTCAAAATACGCGAATCCCAAGGGGTGTACCCTTGGGTGCTCAACCGGGCGTTCAATGTAGGATGTGTAAATATTAAAACTGAAGGACAAGCGGATCCGCCCGGGAGCGCGAGCGGAAGCGAGAAAAGCGAGAAAAGTGCGTAAATTTAAATCAAATTCAAAATACGCGAATCCCAAGGGGTGTACCCTTGGGTGCTCAATCGGGCGTTCGATGTAGGATGTGTAAATATTAAAACATATATTTAAACACATAGGGCATAGATATACGAAATGAAATCAATCAAAGCGTAATAAACCGTTACCTTTGATTGTTTAGCGTATGCTCCCGGCTACTAGCGTTGTTCCTTCTCCGGAATGCTCACGAAATCCAAACGTATGGATTCTCCAAAGGTGATCCACACCACACCGGAAGAAACACACGTTCTTCTTGCTAGAAAAGAACGGGTTTAGGAAGGAATCGGTTTAAGAGAAGAACACTATGAATTAGTGTTCTCTTAAACTTACTTTGTTCTTCTTCTTGATTCAAAATCAAGTGAAGAACACAAGTGTAAGAGAGGGAGGGAGCACGAAATTTTGAGAGAGAGGAGAGGATTTTTGTCTTCTCTTTTTCCTAGAAAAAGATGAATAATGAATCACTTATGCTAGGTGTTGTATATTCTAATATATATACATAATTAATGTGATTATTGGAATGTGTCTAGGTTCATCCAAGGATGTCTAGATTTATTCCAATCAATCACCATCAATTCTTCAATCAAGCCTACCAAAATTTATGGTATGATCAAATCATACCAAAAGGGAAGAGCTTGATTGGAGTTGATTTGTCTCTTTCCAAAAGAGACAAGTCAACATACCACCTAGCATGCAACATGGCTGATTTTGCTTCCTCCAAGGGAGCATGTCGGCTATGTTTAATTAAGGGAAGAAGTCCAACTTCTTCCTATTCTAAATTAGGAATTATTTCTCCTCTCGGGTATAATTTAACGGACCGGGTTTTATCGTAATCCAATTACGACGAACCCAATATTAAATCCAAGTTAATGTCCACTTAAATTATTCCCGTTGATCTTTTAATCCAATTAAAAGATCCAACGTCTCAACATCTCAACTTTCCATATTTAATCGAAAATCCAATTTATCGATTAAATGAAAGCCCGATACAATATCGGTCCGTCCATCCAATGGACTTTCCCTTAAGTAATCCAATTACTTATTTTATCCTTTGAGATTGACTCCAAGTCGATCTCTTAACCTCTTCGGCGATTTGTGTGTGACCCTTTAGGTTCACCCTCAGCTAGACTTGGGCCCGTGTCCCACAAGGGCCCGTTACCATGGGTGGCCGTCTAGCAACGGTCCATGGCACTAGAGACTAGGTGAATTGGCGTGAACATTTAGGCGCCGATTCCGTACGGGTACGATCCTTCCGTCTACCGTCTCCCGGCCTTAGTCTAGGGTATGAAATTAGGCGTCGGTTCCCATCTTTGACTAGGCATCTATGCTTAATACTCGAGACTACGTATGCTTCATTGCATCGACACAGGAAACCATTCCCTGTTCGACCAACCACTGTGGCCACAGCTTCAAACAGCATGAACGTGTCTCCGAGTGCATAGGAGATACCTCTGTCACATACTGATAGGGGACGGATCTTCTCCTTGGAATCCACCGTCCTCGCTACACATTCCGACTGCACTGGACAAGGCTTATGATAATCATCTTACAGAATGATTACCTCTCGCCAGATCCAAGATACAGCCGTCCTGTGCACGCGACTGCCATGATCCCTCAAGTCTG
Organism: Sesamum alatum; assembly: GCA_034509735.1. Taxonomy (NCBI): domain Eukaryota; kingdom Viridiplantae; phylum Streptophyta; class Magnoliopsida; order Lamiales; family Pedaliaceae; genus Sesamum; species Sesamum alatum. The sequence goes on from JACGWO010000013.1 coordinate 851,306, forward strand.
AGGATTACTCCCGTACTATCGGAACTGGGGAAAACCAATCATACCGACCAAGCCTCCAAGGCTTCCATATGATGATCCCCGCGAGTCAGTCCAGTCGGCTCGACCCCAGTCGACCAACCCATCAAGATCGTGTAGGCGTCCCACGCCTGTCGCCGATGAAACACGGCACTCATCCAATGAACACGACTCTTGACGCAAGTCTCAATAGGACTCTCGATGCCCTGTCTCGAGGTCCTCGACTTGGAACGTTTCAGACCCAACTCTTAATCAGTTGGTTTCATGACCACCATCCCATGCGTGGCCCAACTGCACGAGTTGTTATCCATGGTCTGTGGGCTTTGTTGCGATATAAGTTAAACAACCTTTTAACAAACGTAAGATGAGCGCAACAAACAAGGTACCATTGGTGACGAACACTCATCTTATTCATCACATAATAATATTACATTCACATCAAGTTGTCGGATAGGTTACAAATTGCCAAACCTATTGGCTTTCTGGTCACCTATTCCAACAATCTCCCACTTGACCTAAAGCCAATCACCCATTGACCTCGAACCTCTTATTCAGATGGTGAGTTTGGGCAACTTGCGACATGGGCTTAGCAAGTGGATCTGCTATGTTTTCTGCGGAGCTGACTCGGTCCAACCGAACGTCAGTCCTGCTATCCATCTCTCTCAGTAGATGGTAACGTCTAAGAATATGCTTGGATCGTGATGAGATCTCGGTTCCTTTGCTAGCGCTATCGCCCCGTTGTTATCATGAAAGATAATTACAGGCTTAGCAATGCTAGGTACTACATCCAACCCTTGGATGTAGCTCATCAACCAAACCACTCCTTAGCAGCTTCCAAAGCCGCTATGTATTCAAAACTCTATGGTGGAGTCCGTCGTGGTAGCCTATTTGGAACTCTTCCAAGTCACCATTTAGTCTAAATACAAAACCATACTGAGACTTGGCATCATCGTCATTCGACTGGAAGCTAGCGTCGCTATAGCCTTCCAGTATCAACCCTCCACCGCCGTAGATCAAGAACATGTCCTTAGTCCTTTTCAGGTACTTTTGGATAGTCTTGACTGCACTCCAGTGATATCGACTAGTTACGCTCAAAGCGAAAGCCACATCAGGTCTAGTGCACTGAACAGCATACTGTATGCTGCCTACGGCTGAAGCATAGGGGATGTCCAACATCCTTTTAAGCTCCTCATCAGTCTTAGGAGACTACTTCTTGGATAACTTAATTCCATGCCTCATAGGAAGGAATCCTCGTTTTGAGTTCTCCATCTTGAATCTCTTCAAGACTTTCTCAATGTACGAGGACTGGGCCATTCCTAACATCCTTCTAGATCTATCCTTGTAGATCTTGATGTAGGATGCCTCGCCCATATCCTTCATGGAGAATTGCATTGACAGCCAAGCTTTAGTGGTACCCAACATCTTAGCATCATTCCCAATGAGCAATATGTCATCCACGTAAAGCACCAGAAACGCAACTGAGCTCCCACTGATCTTCTTGTATACACAAGGATCGGACTCGTTCTTGATGAAATCATATCCCCGTATGACTTCATCAAAACTTATGTTCCAGCTTCGGGTTTAACCCCTTTTGGTGGATCTGCTAGGGTCCAACCTTGTTTGTACCCATTGAGTCCATCTCGGATTTCATGGCCTCAAGCCACTTGTCCGAATCGATGTCCGACATCGCTTCTCCGTACGTCTTTGGATCATTATCCAACTGACCGGTCAGGCCCAGAAATCCATACCTATCAGGTGCATGGGATACTCTGGCCAACCTACGGAGGACTGGAACAATATCAATGGGAACCACTGGCTCAGATGTCACTGCCGCCTCATGGGGTACCTCACTTGATTCCTCAAGGAGTACCTCATCGCGTTGACTATCCGATGGAAAACCTTTTTCCAAGAACACTGCGTTTCGCGAGACAAAAACCTTTTGCTCGGAGGGATCATAGAAATAATACCCTGCAGTTTCTTTTGGATAGCCGATGAACCTGCATAAACTAGACCTCGAGTCCAGTTTATCTCCCACTAATCTCTTGACATATGCGGGGCAACCCCACACTTTCAAGTATTTGTAGGAGGCAGGCTTGCCATGCCATATCTCATATGGCGTCTGGGATACCATTTTAGATGGCGCCAAGTTCAAAACTTTGGCCGCCGTCTCAAGAGCGTATCCCCAAAAGGAAAGGGGTAGTTCGGTAAAACTCATCATGGATCGGACCATGTCCAACAGGGTCCGATTCCTCTTTCAGACACACCATTAAGGTGCGGTGTTCGAATGAGGGGTCCACTGAGAGAGAATCCCATTCTCTTTTAGATAATCAGTAAACTCACCACTCAAATACTCTCCACCTCGGTCCGACCGAAGGGCTTTGATCTTTCGACCGGTTTGGTTCTCTACTTCAAGTATGTATTCCTTAAACCTTCCAAAGGCTTCAGACTTGTACCTCATCACGTAAACATAACCATACCGTGAGTGATCATCGGTAAAGGTTATGAAGTACGAGTACCCACCTCTAGCCTGAGTATTTAGTGGACCACAGACATCTGTATGGATCAAATCCAACAGACCACTGGCTAGCGTACTTTGTCCAACAAAGGGTTTCTTGGTCATCTTTCCCTTTAGACAGGATTCGCAGGTCGGTAGGTTGTCCAAATCGTCTATTTCTAGGCTCTTTGAGTCCACCAACCTTCTTATCCTATCTTTAGAGATATGACCTAACCTTGCATGCCATATCTGTGCGTTATTATGATCATCACGTTTTCGTTTGTGTTCTGCAGTCATAATCCAATTAGACTGTTGAAGTATGTACAGACCGTTGACCAATGTACCAAGCAAATGAGAAATACCATCTTTGATAATGAAACAACCGTTTTTATTGATGGTAAATTCATATCCCTCCTTATCAAGGACCGGGATGGAAACAATGTTTTTAATCATGCTAGGTACATAGAAACAGTCGTTCAGTACAATCCTAACATGACTACTAATGGCTAACTCTAGTGATCCTACGGCCTCCGCAGCAACGGCCTTGCCATCGCCTAGCCTCAGGATCATCTCATCCTTGGTCAGCCTTCTACTTCTTTGCAGTGCCTGCAGATCACTGCAGATGTGAGCACCACACCCGGTATCCAATACCCATGAAGCAGAATTAGTAATCATATTAACTTCAACCACAAACACACCTGGGTTGGAGAGGAGTTGTGGGCACTCCCTCTTCCAATGCCCTTTCCCTTGGCAATGCATGCAGACATCATTTGCCTTGGACCGCTGAGAACCACGGGCCTTCCCTTTCCCTTTGCTCGGTCCAACCGGAGCAACAGGGACGCCCGGAGCGTGAGCAGGGGCCACAACCGTCTTCCCTTTGCCCTTCTTCCTCTTCCAGCGTCCAGCCCTCTTGCCATTCGCCTTGGAGGTCGAAGCCTCTCCTATCAATACCGTCGGCGCCGACTTGTGGGTCGTTGCCTCGTATTGGACCAGCATGTTGATCAAACTCATGAATAGACTTCTCAAGTCCGTTCATGTTGTAGTTTACAACAAACGGGTCATAGGATGGAGGAAGCGACTGGAGGATCACGTCAATGTACGTGTCATTGTTAAGCCCAGCTTTAAGGTCCTCGAGTTTCTTCCACTAGGGAGAGCATCTTGACCCCATGACTCTGTACAGACGCTCCTTCAGCGAGCTTGGTACCAAAGAATGCTTTTGTGGCGGCATATCTAATATGCCTATCCGGAACCGCATAAACCTCGTTCATGCGGAGCATTATGGCGGAGACGTTGTCCAGCCTCTCATACTGCTTCTGGATGTCGTTAGACATCGAAGCCAGTATGATACTGCGTACTTTCCGGTTGTCCTCATGCCATTTCTCGAACGTCAAACGTTCTTCAGGCGTAGACCCCTCCGGTAAGTTGCTCGGTGGCGGCTCGTCCAAGACGTAGCCTTGGTTCTCGAAACCGAGGACAATCCTCAGGTTTCTTAGCCAGTCCGAGTAGTTCGTTCCGTTGAATTTGTTAGTCTGAAGAATCATGGTTAACGGGTTCTTAGACATATCTACATTATTGAAAATGTAAAGCAGAAATTAGCAGATGATGGTAATATTATTGTTCAAGTTGAAGACTTGGTCTTTTAGTCTTTAACCCTCCCACTATTTATACGAAAGTCCGCCACTCTCAAGCGGAGTTTCGGGAAACCATTTCCTAGTGGGCTTGGGATCCACAAGCGTAATCTCCATGAAGAAGACCTCGTGGGAGACCTCTAAGAGATCTCGGTCATACACAAACTCTCATTTGGTTCGACCAAATTAAATATTAAAAGCGGGGCATGGAGATTACGCTTGTGGATCCCAAGCCCACTAGGAAATGGTTTCCCGAAACTCCGCTTGAGAGTGGCGGACTTTCGTATAAATAGTGGGAGGGTTAAAGACTAAAAGACCAAGTCTTCAACTTGAACAATAATATTACCATCATCTGCTAATTTCTGCTTTACATTTTCAATAATGTAGATATGTCTAAGAACCCGTTAACCATGATTCTTCAGACTAACAAATTCAACGGAACGAACTACTCGGACTGGCTAAGAAACCTGAGGATTGTCCTCGGTTTCGAGAACCAAGGCTACGTCTTGGACGAGCCGCCACCGAGCAACTTACCGGAGGGGTCTACGCCTGAAGAACGTTTAACGTTCGAGAAATGGCATGAGGACAACCGGAAAGTACGCAGTATCATACTGGCTTCGATGTCTAACGACATCCAGAAGCAGTATGAGAGGCTGGACAACGTCTCCGCCATAATGCTCCGCATGAACGAGGTTTATGCGGTTCCGGATAGGCATATTAGATATGCCGCCACAAAAGATTTCTTTGGCACCAAGCTCGCTGAAGGAGCGTCTGTACAGAGTCATGGGGTCAAGATGCTCTCCCTAGTAGAGAAACTCGAGGACCTTAAAGTTGGGCTTAACAATGACACGTACATTGACGTGATCCTCCAATCGCTTCCTCCATCCTATGACCCGCTTGTTGTAAACTACAACATGAACGGACTTGAGAAGTCTATTCATGAGTTGATCAACATGCTGGTCCAATACGAGGCAACGACCCACAAGTCGGCGCCGGCGCTATTGATAGGAGAGGCTTCAATCTCCAAGGCGAATGGCAAGAGGGCCGGATGCTGGAAGAGGAAGAAGGGCAAAGGGAAGACGGTTGCGGCCCCTGCTCGCGCTCCGGGCGTCCCTGTTGCTCCGGTTGGACCGAGCAAAGGGAAAGGGAAGGCCCGTGGTTCTCAGCGGTCCAAGGCAAATGATGTCTGCATACATTGCCAAGGGAAAGGGCATTGGAAGAGGGAGTGCCCACAACTCCTCTCCAACCCAGGTGTGTTTGTGGTTGAAGTTAATATGATTACTAATTCTGCTTCATGGGTATTGGATACCGGGTGTGGTGCTCACATCTGCAATGATTTGCAGGCACTGCAAAGAAGCAGAAGGCTAACCAAGGATGAGATGATCCTGAGGCTAGGCGATGGCAAGGCCGTTGCTGCGGAGGCCGTAGGATCACTAGAGTTAGCCATTAGTAGTCATGTTAGGATTGTACTGAACGACTGTTTCTATGTACCTAGCATGATTAAAAACATTGTTTCCATCCCGGTCCTTGATAAGGAGGGATATGAATTTACCATCAATAAAAACGGTTTTTTCATTATCAAAGATGGTATTTCTCATTTGCTTGGTACATTGGTCAACGGTCTGTACATACTTCAACAGTCTAATTGGATTATGACTGCAGAACACAAACGAAAACGTGATGATCATAATAACGCACAGATATGGCATGCGAGGTTAGGTCATATCTCTAAAGATAGGATAAGAAGGTTGGTGGACTCAAAGAGTCTAGAAATAGACGATTTGGACAACCTACCGACCTGCGAATCCTGTCTAAAGGGAAAGATGACCAAGAAACCCTTTGTTGGACAAAGTACGCTAGCCAGTGGTCTGTTGGATTTGATCCATACAGATGTCTGTGGTCCACTAAATACTCAGGCTAGAGGTGGGTACTCGTACTTCATAACCTTTACCGATGATCACTCACGGTATGGTTATGTTTACCTGATGAGGTACAAGTCTGAAGCCTTTGGAAGGTTTAAAGAATACAGACTTGAAGTAGAGAACCAAACCGGTCGAAAGATCAAAGCCCTTCGGTCGGACCGAGGTGGAGAGTATTTGAGTGGTGAGTTTACTGATTATCTAAATGAGAATGGGATTCTCTCTCAGTGGACCCCTCCTGGAACACCGCACCTTAATGGTGTGTCTGAAAGGAGGAATCGGACCTTGTTGGACATGGTCCGATCCATGATCAGTTTTACCAACTACCCCTTTCCTTCTGGGGATACGCTCTTGAGACGGCGGCCAAAGTTTTGAACTTGGCGCCATCTAAAAGGGTATCCCAGACGCCATATGAGATATGGCATGGCAAGCCTGCCTCCTACAAATACTTGAAAGTGTGGGGTTGCCCCGCATATGTCAAGAGATTAGTGGGAGATAAACTGGACTCGAGGTCTAGTTTATGCAGGTTCATCTGCTATCCGAAAGAAACTGCGGGGTAGTATTTCTATGATCCCTCCGAGCAAAAGGTTTTTGTCTCGCGAAACGCAGTGTTCTTGGAAAAAGGTTTTCCATCGGATAGTCGACGCGATGAGGTGCTCCTTGAGGAATCAAGTGAGGAACCCCAAGAGGCGGCAGTGACATCTGAGCCTGAAGTTCCCACTGATATTGTTCCAGTCCTTCGTAGGTCGGCCAGAGTATCCCATGCACCTGATAGGTATGGATTTCTGGGCCTGACCGGTCAGTTGGATAATGATCCAAAGATGTACGGAGAAGCGATGTCGGACATCGATTCGGACAAGTGGCTTGAGGCCATGAAATCCGAGATGGACTCGATGGGTACAAACAAGGTTTGGACCCTAGCAGATCCACCAAAAGGGGTTAAACCCGAAGCTGGAACATAAGTTTTGATGAAGTCATACGGGGATATGATTTCATCAAGAACGAGTCCGATCCTTGTGTATACAAGAAGATCAGTGGGAGCTCAGTTGCGTTTCTGGTGCTTTACGTGGATGACATCTTGCTCATTGGGAATGATGCTAAGATGTTGGGTACCACTAAAGCTTGGCTGTCAATGCAATTCTCCATGAAGGATATGGGCGAGGCATCCTACATCCTTGGCATCAAGATCTACAGGGATAGATCTAGAAGGATGTTAGGAATGACCCAGTCCTCGTACATTGAGAAAGTCTTGAAGAGATTCAAGATGGAGAACTCAAAACGAGGATTCCTTCCTATGTGGCATGGAATTAAGTTATCCAAGAAGTAGTCTCCTAAGTCTGATGAGGAACTTAAACGGATGTTGGACATCCCTATGCTTCAGCCGTAGGCAGCATACAGTATGTTGTTCAGTGCACTAGACTTGATGTGGCTTTCGCTTTGAGCGTAACTAGTCGATATCAGTCGTGTGCCCGGAAGGCATACTGGAGTGCAGTCAAGACTATCCTGAAGTACCTGAAAAAGGACTAAGGACATGTTCTTGATCTACGATGGTGGAGAGTTGATACTGGAAGGCTATAGCGACGCTAGCTTCCAATCGGATGACGATGATGCTAAGTCTCAGTATGGTTTTGTATTTAGACTAAATGGTGGCGTGGTTAATTGGAAGAATTCCAAGTAGGCTACCAACGGCGGACTCCACCATAGAGTTTTGAATACATAGCGGCTTTGGAAGCTGCTAAGGAGTGGTTTGGTTGATGAGCTACATCCAAGGGTTGGATGTAGTACCTAGCATTGCTAACCCTGTAATTATCTTTCATGATAACAACGTGGCGATAGCGCTAGCAAACCAACCGAGATCTCATCACGATCCAAGCATATTCTTAGACGCTACCATCTACTTAGAGAGATGGATAGCAGGACTGACGTTCGGTTGGACCGAGTCAGCTCCGCAGAAAACATAGCAGATCCACTTGCTAAGCCCATGTCGCAAGTTGCCCATACTCACCATCTGAATAAGAGGTTCGAGGACAATGGGTGATTGGCTTTAGGTCAAGTGGGAGATTGTTGGAATAGGTGACCAGAAAGCCAATAGGTTTGGCAATTTGTAACCTATCCGACAACTTGATGTGAATGTAATATTATTATGTGATGAATAAGATGAGTGTTCGTCACCAATGGTACCTTCTTTGTTGCGCTCATCTTACATTTGTTAAGCCCACAGACCATGGATAACAACTCGTGCAGTTGGGCCACGCATTGGATGGTGGTCATGAAACCAACTGATTAAGAGTTGGGTCTGAAACGTTCCAAGTCGAGGACCTCGAGACAGGGGCATCGAGAGTCCTATTGAGACTTGCGTCAAGAGTCGTGTTCATTGGATGAGTGTCGTGTTTCATCGGCGACAGGCGTGGGACTCCTACACGATCTTGATGGGTTGGTCGACTGGGGTCGAGCCGACTGGACTGACTCGTGGGGATCATCATATGGAAGCCTTGGAGGCTTGGTCGGTATGATTGGTTTTCCCCGGTTCCGATAATACGGGAGTAATCCTCAGACTTGAGGAATCATGGCAGTCACGTGCACAGGACGGTTGTATCTTGGATCTGGCGAGAGGTGATCATTCTGTAAGATGATTATTATAAGCCTTGTCCAGTGCAGTCAGAATGTGTAGCGAGGACGGTGGATTCCAAGAAGAGGATCCGTCCCCTGTCAGTATGTGACAGAGGTATCTCCTATGCACTCGGAGACACGTTCATGCTGTTTGAAGCTGTGGCCACAGTGGTTGGTCGAACAGGGAATGGTTCCCTGTGTCGACGCAATGAAGCGTACGTGGTCTCGAGTATTAAGCATAGATGCCTAGTCAAGGATGGGAACCGACGCCCAATTCCATACCCTAGACTAAGGCCCGGAGACGGTAGACGGAAGGATCGTACCCGTACGGAATCGGCGCCTAAATGTTCACGCCAATTCACCTAGTCTCTAGTGCCATGGACCGTTGGTAGACGGCCACCCATGGTAACGGGCCCTTGTGGGACACGGGCCCAAGTCTAGCTGAGGGTGAACCTAAAGGGTCACACACAAATAACCGAGGAAGTTGAGAGATCGACTTGGATTCAATCTCGAAGCATAAATTAAGTAATTGGATTACTTAAGGGAAAGTCCATTGGATGGACGGGCCGATATTGTATCGGGCTTTCATTTAATCGGTAATTTGATTTTCGATTAAATATGGAAAGTTGAGATGTTGAGACGTTGGATCTTTTAATTGGATTAAAATATGAACGGGAATAATTTAAGTGGACATTAAATTGGATTTAATATTGGGTTCGTCGTAATTGGATTACGATAAACCCGGTCCGTTAAATTATACCCGAGAGGAGAAATAATTCCTAATTTGGAATAGGAAGAAGTTGGACTTCTTCCCTTAATTAAACATGGCCGACACGCTCCCTTGGAGGAAGCAAAATCAGCCATGTTTCATGCTAGGTGGTATGTTGACTTATCTCTTTTGGAAAGAGACAAATCAACTCCAATCAAGCTCTTCCCTTTTGGTATGATTTGATCATACCATAAATTTTGGTAGGCTTGATTGAAGAATTGATGGTGATTGATTGGAATGAATCTAGACATCCTTGGATGAACCTAGACACATTCCAATAATCACATTAATTATGTATATATATTAGAATATACAACACCTAGCATAAGTGATTCATTATTCATCTTTTTCCAGGAAAAAGAGAAGACAAAAATTCTCTACTCTCTCTCAAAATTTCGTGCTCCCTCCCTCTCTTACACTTGTGTTCTTCACTTGATTTTGAATCAAGAAGAAGAACAAAGTAAGTTTAAGAGAACACTAATTCATAGTGTTCTTCTCTTAAACCGATTCCTTCCTAAACCCGTTCTTTTCTAGCAAGAAGAACATGTGTTTCTTCCGATGTGGTGTGGATCACCTTTGGAGAATCCATACGTTTGGATTTCGTGAGCATTCCGGAGAAGTAACAACGCTAGTAGCCGGGAGCATACGCTAAACAATCAAAGGTAACGGTTTATTACGCTTTGATTGATTTCAATAGTATATCTATGCCCTGTTAGAATAGGTGACCATGTAAGCCAATTTTGGCGGGTATATGTAACCTATGTCTAGACAATTATAAGTGTTTTGATAAATCTTTAATGAATAAAGAAGTGAATTTTCATTTGGCATTACTTTGTTTGTGTTCACTTGCACCTATTTATCCATATCTGTTCACTACGCAAACAGAGCCCACGGACTGAGATTCGGTTTCGGGGACTGGGACTACGCTTGGAGGTAGGTCCATGAAATCAGTCTTCCCGAATCAGTCCGGAAATCTCCAAGTCAAGGAATCCCGAAAATGGGTACCGGGATTCCATTTGAGACTTGCACTAAGCATCTGCTGTCGTGTTTCATCGACGGGTGACGAGGATCGTCTAAGCAGTGTTAGTGGGTTAGCCTGCTAGGACGCAGCTGACTGAGGTGACTCGTGGGAACCGTCTTACGGAGGACCTTGAGTATGGTCTGCAAGGTATGACGAGTATTCCCGGTTCCAACGGTACAGGTCAAGTCCTTTGACTTGAGGAATTACTGAGTTTACCTGTACATCAGAACTGTATCTTAGATATGGTGAGAGATTGCCAGAATTCTCTTTGGTAGTCATAAGCCATGTCTAGTGCAGTCCTGGTGTGCAAAGTGACAGTAGTTTCCAAGAAAGGATCTGTCTCCTGTCAATAGGTTTTGACAGTTGAGTCTCATGTATGCTCTAGGTCTTGTCCCTAAAACTGTGGCCACAGTGACTGAACAGAAGGGAAGGTTTCCCTTGCGGCGTTTAGTGAGGACAGACCGACACTTAGGTCCAAGATGGGTACCTGCGTTATCCGTGCCCTAGACACTAAGTGATGAGACCGAAGACAGAAGGACAAGCGTACTGTTAGAGCCTAAATGTTCATCCCTGAATATTTCACCTAGTCTCTAGTGCCATGGACCGTTGCTAGACGGCCACCCATGGTAACGGACGGATTCTAGGAATCCGACCAAGTCTAGCTGAATGGTGAACCTAAAGAGTCACACACTATCCACACACAATTAAATATTTAATTTGGAATTAAATATTGGAGTGAAGGAATGATTAAATTAGATTTAATCGGGACCTTTATTTTTCTTGGAGAAATAATTCTTTCTATTTGATAGAAGGAATTAAATTGATAAATTGGATTTATCAAAGGGATTTATTTAATGGGCTTAAATAATATTTATATTTATTTTAGCCTCTTGGAAATATTTAAATAGGTTTTAAATATTTCCATTAAATTAAATTAAATCAACGGTTGAGATTAATGGGAGAGATGGATGGCTAGGATCGTTTTGACTAGGTCAAAACACTAGTTTGACTAGGACTTTGACTAGGTCAAAATCCTAATCAAATTAGAGTTCTTAAAAGAGGAGTTTAAAGAGGATTAAACTCCTCTTCTATATAAACCCCTAGCATCCTACAATTTACATGATGATGAAACTCCAACACACACACACAACACACACACACGGTTTCTCTCTCTCTCCCATCTCTCTCGTCCGCCCCTCTCTCTCTCTCTCTCAAGAAAATAGTTTTCTTGATTCTTTTGTTCTTGGAACATTAGAATCTTGATGAATCAATACCATTAATTGATAATGTGTTATTGATTCATCCACTCCAAAATTATACACTTGTTCGTTGCTAGCACGACGTGCAAGATACGTGGGTGGATCGTGTGTCACGAATTAGAGGGTCTCAAAGACGGGATCTTGGTGCAAAACGGGGAACAACGCGTGTAGCCGTTGAAGACGAAAACGACAACGGGTAGGTCTCGTTTTAAATTTTCGTCCCTCTTTAATTTTCAACCCTATGGCCTCCATGATTTATTTTATGTTATACGTTCATGAGATACACCGAATGCCCGGGAAAATTTCAAAGGCACACCCTTTGAAACGTGTTTTTAATTTAAAGGCATGTTTAAATTCCGTTTTAATTTTTAATTATACCGCGCTTCCGCATTCGCGCTTTTCCCGGGACGATCCACATAATCTTTCATGCCCTATGTGTTTAAATATATGTTTTAATATTTACACATCCTACATCGAACGCCCGGTTGAGCACCCAAGGGTACACCCCTTGGGATTGCGTATTTTGAATTTGATTTAAATTTACGCACTATTACCTCGCTTTTCTCGCTTCCGCTCGCGCTACCGGGCGGATCCGCTTGTCCTTCACTAAACAATCAAAGGTAACGGTTTATTACGCTTTGGTTGATTTCATTTATATATCTATGCCCTATGTGTTTAAATATATGTTTTCAATATTTACACATCCTACATCGGACGCCCGGTTGAGCACCCAAGGGTACACCCCTTGGAATTCGCATATTTAAATTAGATTTAAATTTGTGCACGATTTCTCGCTTCCGCTCGCGCTCCCGGGCGGATCTGCTTGTCCTTTAAGTGGTATCAGAGCCCGGTTCGATGTAAGGGGCATAGATCTATGTATTTGGCATATTCTACTTGCTTTTAAATGGCTTTATTGGCATGTTAGATTACATAAATATATGAATAATATGATGATTCAATTGTTTGGATTTAATGGACTTTTGGCATGCTTAATTTTTTTTAGATTGGATCTAAAATTGCATGCTTATTTTCAGAATAATATTAATGTTATTGTGCTGAAATAGTTTTGAAAAACAAAAAAAAAAAAAAAATTGGGATCGGTCGGCAGCGGGCGCCTGCGCGTGTGCCATGCGCGCGGATGCTGCGAACAGGCACACGCGCAAGGGCGCGCGCGCGCGTCGTGTGCGCGCGGTCGGCCGGCCAGCACAACGACTGGGCCGTTTTGTGCCGTTTTTTCGACTTTTTCCGGAAAATTCGATTTTCTGTATTTTCTGCACAATATTCTGAAAATATATTAATTTTGCATTTTTGATTTTGGAATAATTGGATTATTCCTTGGATTAAATTTGCTTAATTAATTTGTGATTAATAGATGCATTGGATGCATTGTTTAAAATGTCCATTAAATTTGAAATTTGAATTTTGCATATTATTTGTATGTTTATACTTTTGTGATGTTGGAGATCACTTGGGTATTTGGAATATCCATTGGAATTTACGCATAATTATTTGGAATAATTATGTTATGTGTGTTGATGGAATCAACATGGGATGATCACAAGAGCCCTAGACCTTATGTATGATCATTTATTTTCTGTTGGGTGGGTCCTGCGTGCCTCTTGTTTTTGGGACTATCATCTCCTGTATTATCAGCCTCATGATGTTAAGGCTTGTTTTCTTTATTACCAATGTATTACTTTCAGTTGTAATGAAAGTAGATAGGATTAGTGAGGTTTTACTTTTAACAAGCAATTGGAGTCGGAGACCCCAAGGAGGAGCATCAAGGCGTGAAACAAGAAGCACTTCAAGGCCTATTGGAATGACAATGGGTTTATTATTATTGTAATAATTTAGGACCACCCTAGACAGACCATAGACTCACTGCGGGCTCAGTGGGTCGCATAGGTTGGGCTTGTGATCATCCTAACAGGGGTATGCTATGTTTTCTGCATGCGGCGTATTTATTTATCGCTTTAAATATTGGATATTTATGCATGCTAAAACACAATAATGTGATGAGGTCTCGGTCATACACAAACTCTCATTTGGTTGGACCAAATTAAATATTAGGCCCAGAACGGACTTGGATCAAAATGGTATTTTGGTGTGTCCGAGCCTTCCATCCACAGCAATGTGGTGAGGAAGCTACCACTACCTAAGTGTGGTCTCACGAGTCGTGGCACACTTGGACTAGGGGAAAGCTGCACTATTGTTGTGAACAAAAATACTGCGCTCGCTGTTTCACTGTCTCACGAGTCGTGGGGGGCGACCGTTTGAGGCATGATTTGGTTGATGGGTCGGGCCCAACACTGAGTAACATGGTTCGCTTGGAGTCCTCGGGACCATGTGAATAGGTGAGGCAAAATATCTTGGGATCTCATTGGATGAGAATGATATTGGATATCTCCCACAAGGTCTTCTTCATGTGAATCGTAAAAGCGGGGCATGGAGATTACGCTTGTGGATCCCAAGCCCACTAGGAAATGGTTTCCCGAAACTCCTCTTGAGAGTGGCAGACTTTCGTATAAATAGTGGGAGGGTTAAAGACTAAAAGACCAAGTCTTCAACTTGAACAATAATATTACCATCATCTGCTAATTTCTGCTTTACATTTTCAATAATGTAGATATGTCTAAGAACTTGTTAACCATGATTCTTGAGACTAACAAATTCAACGGAACGAACTACTCGGACTGGCTGAGAAACCTGAGGATTGTCCTCAGTTTCGAGAACCAAGGCTACGTCTTGGACGAGCCGCCACCGAGCGACTTACCGGAGGGGTCCATGCTTGAAGAACATTTGACGTTCGAGAAATTGCATGAGGACAACCGGAAAGTACGCAGTATCATACTGGCTTCGATGTCTAACGACATCCAGAAGCAGTATGAGAGGCTGGACAATGTCACTGCCATAATGCTCCGCATGAACGAGGTTTATGCGGTTCCGGATAGGCATATTAGATATGCCGCCACAAAAGCATTCTTTGGCACCAAGCTCGCTGAAGGAGCGTCTGTACAGAGTCATAGGGTCAAGATGCTCTCCCTAGTGGAGAAACTCGAGGACCTTAAAGCTTGGCTTAACAATGACACGTACATTGACGTGATCCTCCAGTCGCTTCCTCCATCCTATGACCCGTTTGTTGTAAACTACAACATGAACGGACTTGAGAAGTCTATTCATGAGTTGATCAACATGCTGGTCCAATACGAGGCAACGACCCACAAGTCGGTGTCGGCGGTATTGATAGGAGAGGCTTCAACCTCCAAGGCGAATGGCAAGAGGGCCGGACGCTGGAAGAGGAAGAAGGGCAAAGGGAAGACGGTTGCGGCCCCTGCTCGCGCTCCGGGCGTCCCTGTTGCTCCGGTTGGACCGAGCAAAGGGAAAGGGAAGGCCTGTGGTTCTCAGCGGTCCAAGGTAAATGATGTCTGCATGCATTGCCAAGGGAAAGGGCATTGGAAGAGGGAGTGCCCACAACTCCTCTCCAACCCAGGTGTGTTTGTGGTTGAAGTTAATATGATTACTAATTCTGCTTCATGGGTATTGGATACCAAGTGTGGTGCTCACATCTGCAATGATTTGCAGGCACTGCAAAGAAGCAGAAGGCTAACCAAGGATGAGATGATCCTGAGGCTAGGCGATGGCAAGGCCGTTGCTGCGGAGGCCGTAGGATCACTAGAGTTAGCCATTAGTAGTCATGTTAGGATTGTACTGAACGACTGATCTATGTACCTAGCATGATTAAAAACATTGTTTCCATCCCGGTCCTTGATAAGGAGGGATATGAATTTACCATCAATAAAAACGGTTTTTTCATTATCAAAGATGGTATTTCTCATTTGCTTGGTACATTGGTCAACGGTCTGTACATACTTCAACAGTCTAATTGGATTATGACTGCAGAACACAAACAAAAACGTGATGATCATAATAACGCAAAGATATGGCATGCGAGGTTAGGTCATATCTCTAAAGATAGGATAAGAAGGTTGGTGGACTCAAAGAGTTAGAAATAGACGATTTGGACAACCTACCGACCTGCGAATCCTGTCTAAAGGGAAAGATGACCAAGAAACCCTTTGTTGGACAAAGTACGCTAGCCAGTGGTCTGTTGGATTTGATCCATACAGATGTCTGTGGTCCACTAAATACTCAGGCTAGAGGTGGGTACTCGTACTTCATAACCTTTACCGATGATCACTCACGGTATGGTTATGTTTACCTGATGAGGTACAAGTCTGAAGCCTTTGGAAGGTTTAAGGAATACAGACTTGAAGTAGAGAACCAAACCGGTCGAAAGATCAAAGCCCTTCGGTCGGACCGAGGTGGAGAGCATTTGAGTGGTGAGTTTACTGATTATCTAAAAGAGAATGGGATTCTCTCTCAGTGGACCCCTCATGGAACACCGCAGCTTAATGGTGTGTCTGAAAGGAGGAATCGGACCTTGTGCGACATGGTCCGATCCATGATGAGTTTTACCGAACTACCCCTTTCCTTCTGGGGATATGCTCTTGAGACGACGGCCAAAGTTTTGAACTTGGCGCCCTCTAAAAACGTATCCCAGACGCCATATGAGATATGGCATGGCAAGCCTGCTTCCTACAAATACTTGAAAGTGTGGGGTTGCCCCGCATATGTCAAGAGATTAGTGGGAGATAAACTGGACTCGAGGTCTAGTTTATACAGGTTCATCGGCTATTCGAAAGAAACTGCGGGGTATTATTTCTATGATCCCTCCGAGCAAAAGGTTTTTGTCTCGCGAAACGCAGTGTTCTTGGAAAAAGGTCTTCCATCGGATAGTCGACGCGATGAGGTACTCCTTGAGGAATCAAGTGAGGTACCCCATGAGGCGGCAGTGACATCTGAGCCAGTGGTTCCCATTGATATTGTTCAAGTCCTCCGTAGGTTGGCCAGAGTATCCCATGCACCTGATAGGTATGGATTTCTGGGCCTGACCGGTCAGTTGGATAATGATCTAAAGACATACGGAGAAGCGATGTCGGACATCGATTCGGACAAGTGACTTGAGGCCATGAAATCCGAGATGGACTCGATGGGTACACACAAGGTTTGGACCCTAGTAGATCCACCCAAAGGGGTTAAACCCGTAGGGTGTAAATGGGTCTACAAACGTAAGCTTGGAGCTGACGGGGAGGTTACAACCTTCAAAGCCAGGCTTGTGGCGAAAGGCTACACTCAACGACCCGGGGTCGATTTTGAGGAAACCTACTCGGCCATAGCAATGGCCAAGTCCATTCGGATACTGCTTGCCATAGCAACATGGTATGACTATGAAATATGGCAGATGGACGTGAAAACGGCTTTCCTCAACGGTTTCGTAGAGGAAGAGATCTATATGGATCAGCCCGAGGGTTTCACAACTGTTGGAGAAGAGCAGAAGGTCTGCCGTCTCCAAAGGTCCATCTATGGCCTCAAACAAGCTTCCCGAAGCTAGAACATACGTTTTGATGAAGTCATACGGGAATATGATTTCACCAAGAACGAGTCCGATCCTTGTGTATACAAGAAGATCAGTGGGAGCTCAGTTGCGTTTTACGTGGATGACATCTTGCTCATTGGGAATGACGCTAAGATGTTGGGTACCACTAAAGCTTGGTTGTCAACGCAATTCTCCATGAAGGATATGGGCGAGGCATCCTACATCCTTGGCATCAAGATCTACAGGGATAGGTCTAAAAGGATGTTAGGAATGGCCCAGTCCTCGTACATTGAGAAAGTCTTGAAGAGATTCAAGATGGAGAACTCAAAACGAGGATTCCTTCCTATGAGGCATGGAATTAAGTTATCCAAGAAGCAGTCTCCTAAGACTGATGAGGAGCTTAAACGGATGTTGGACATCCCCTATGCTTCAGCCGTAGGCAGCATACAGTATGTTGTTCAGTACACTAGACATGATGTGGCTTTCGCTTTGAGCGTAACTAGCCGATATCAGTCGTGTGCCGGGGAGGCACACTGGGGTGCAGTCAAGACTATCCTAAAGCACCTTTAAAGGACTAAGGACATGTTCTTGAACTACGGCGGTGGAGAGTTGATACTGGAAGGCTATAGCGACGCTAGCTTCCAGTCGGATGACGATGATGCCAAGTCTCAGAATGGTTTTGTATTTAGACTAAATGGTGGCGTGGTTACTTGGAAGGGTTCCAAGCAAGCTACCACGACGGACTCCACCATAGAGTTTTGAATACATAGCAGCTTTGGAAGCTGCTAAGGAGTGGTTTGGTTGATGAGCTACATCCAAGGGTTGGATGTAGTACCTAGCATTGCTAAGCCTGTAATTATATTTTATGATAACAACGGGGCGATAGCGCTAGCAAAGGCACCGAGATCTCATCACGATCCAAGCATATTCTTAGATGCTACCATCTGCTTAGAAAGATGGATAGCACGAGTGACGTTCGGTTGGACCGAGTCAGCTCCGCAGAAAACATAGCAGATCCACTTGCTAACCCCTTGTCGCAAGTTGCCCATGCTCACCATCTGAATAAGAGGTTCGAGGTCAATGGATGATCGGCTTTAGGTCAAGTGGGAGATTGTTAGAATAGGTGACCAGAAAGCCAATAGATTTGGCGATTTGTAACCTATCTAACAACTTGATGTAAATTTAATATTATTATGTGATGAATAAGATGAGTGTTCGTCACCAATGGTACCTTCTTTGTTGCGCTCATCTTACATTTGTTAAAACGGTGTTTAACTTATATCGCAACAAAGCCCACAGACCATGGATAACAACTCGTGCAGTTGGGCCACGCATTGGATGGTGGTCATGAAACCAACTGATTAAGAGTTGGGTCTGAAACGTTCCAAGTCGAGGACCTAGAGAGTCCTATTGAGACTTGCGTCAAGAGTCGTGTTCATTGGATGAGTGCCGTGTTTCATCGGCGACAGGCGTGGGACGCCTACACGATCTTGATGGGTTGGTCGACTGGGGTCGAGCCGACTGGACTGACTCGCGGGGATCATCATATGGAAGCCTTGGAGGCTTGGTCGGTATGATTGGTTTTCCCCGGTTCCGATAGTACGGGAGTAATCCTCAGACTTGAGGGATCATGGCAGTCGCGTGCACAGGACGGCTGCATCTTGGATCTGGCGAGAGGTAATCATTCTGTAAGATGATTATCAGAAGCCTTGTCCAGTGCAGTCAGAATGTGTAGCGAGGACGGTGGATTCCAAGAAGAGGATCCGTCCCCTGTCAGTATGTGCTAGAGGTATCTCCTATGCACTCGGAGACACGTTCATGCTGTTTGAAGCTGTAGCCACAGTGGTTGGTCGAACAGGGAATGGTTTCCTGTGTCGACGCAATGAAGCATACGTGGTCTCGAGTATTAAGCATAGATGTCTAGTCAAGGATGGGAACCGACGCCCAATTCCATACCCTAGACTAAGGCCGGGAGACGGTAGACGGAAGGATCGTACCCGTATGGAATCGGCGACTAAATGTTCACGCCAATTCACCTAATCTCTAGTGCCATGGACCGTTGCTAGACGGCCACCCATGGTAACGGGCCCTTGTGGGACACGGGCCCAAGTCTAGCTGAGGGTGAACCTAAAGGGTCACACACAAATCACCGAGGCGGTTGAGAGATCGACTTGGAGTCAATCTCGAAGGATAAAATAAGTACTTGGATTACTTAAGGGAAAGTCCATTGGATGGACGGACCAATATTGTATCGGGCTTTCATTTAATTGGTAAATTGGATTTTCGATTAAATATGGAAAGTTGAGATGTTGAGACGTTGGATCTTTTAATTGGATTAAAAGATCAACGAGAATAATTTAAGTGGACATTAAATTGGATTTAATATTGGGTTCGTCGTAATTGGATTACGATAAAACCCGGTCCGTTAAATTATACCCGAGAGGAGAAATAATTCCTAATTTGGAATGGGAAGAAGTTGGACTTCTTTCCTTAATCAAACATGGCCGACACGCTCCCTTGGAGGAAGCAAAATCAGCCATATTTCATGCTAGGTGGTATGTTGACTTATCTCTTTTGGAAAGAGACAAATCAACTCCAATCAAGCTCTTCCCTTTTGGTATGATTTGATCATACCATAAATTTTGGTAGGCTTGATTGAAGAATTGATGGTGATTGATTGGAATGAATCTAGACATCCTTGGATGAACCTAGACACATTCCAATAATCACATTAATTATGTATATATATTAGAATATACAACACCAAGCATAAGTGATTCATTATTCATCTTTTTCTAGGAAAAAGAGAAGACAAAAACCTCTCCTCTCTCTCAATTTTCATGCTCTCTGCCTCTCTTACACTTGTGTTCTTCACTTGATTTTGAATCAAGAAGAAGAACAAAGTAAGTTTAAGAGAACACTAATTCATAGTGTTCTTCTCTTAAACCGATTCCTTCCTAAACCCGTTCTTTTCTAGCAAGAAGAACGTGTGTTTCTTCCGGTATTTTGTGGATCACCTTTGGAGAATCCATACGTTTGGATTTCGTGAGCATTCCGGAGAAGGAACAACGCTAGTAGGCGGGAGCATACGCTAAACAATCAAAGGTAATGGTTTATTACGCTTTGATTGATTTCATTTATATATCTATGCCCTATGTGTTTAAATATATGTTTTCAATATTTACACATCTTACATCGAACGCCCGGTTGAGCACCCAAGGGTACACCCCTTGGAATTCGCATATTTAAATTAGATTTAAATTTGTGCATGATTTCTCGCTTCCTCGCTTCCGCTCGCGCTCCCGGGCGGATCCGCTTGTCCTTCAGAAACTACATCCAAGAGTTAGGTGTGGTGCCTAGCATTGCAGAGCCGGTAGTTATCTTCTGTGATACCAATGGAGCCATAGCACAAGCAAAGGAACCGAGATATCATCACCGATCCAAGCACATTCTTAGACGCTACCACCTTCTGAGAGAATTGGTAGGAAGAGGTGACGTTCGGATGGACCGAGTCAACTCAGTAGACAACACAGTAGATCCGCTGACGAAGCCTATTTCGCATAACGCTCATACGCAACATCTTGAGAAGATAAGTATTAGACATATGGGTGATTGGCTTTAAAGGTCAAGTGGGAGATTGTTAGAATAGGTGACCATGAAGCCAATCTTATTAGGTGAATTGTAACCTATGTCTGAACAATTTTAAAGTTTTAATAAATCTTGATGAATAAGAAAGTGATGTTCATCTGGCTCATACTTTGTCTATGTTCACTTTTACTGCTTTATAACTGTTCACTACTCAAACAAAGCCCACAGACTGAGATCACATTTCGGGGACTGGAAATACGCTTGGAGGTAGGTTCATGAAATCAGTTTTGCCGAATCAGTTTTGAAAATCTCCAAGTCAAGGAATCTCGGGAAATGGGTATCGAGAATCCACTTGAGGTTTGCACTAAGCATCTGCTGTCGTGTTTCATCGACGGGTGATGAGGGTCGTCTATGGAGTGTTAGTGGGTCAGCTTGCTAGGGAGCAGCCGACTGAGGTGACTCGGGGGAACCGTCTTACGGAGGACCTTGAGCAAGGTCGGATAAGTATGACATGAGTTCCTGATTCTAATGGTACAGGTCAATCTTTTGACTTGAGGAATTGCTGAGTTTACCTGTACACCGTGTCTGTATCTTAGGTATGGTGAGAGATTACCAAAACACAATTGCTTAGTGGTCATAAGCCATATCTAGTGCAGCCATGATGTGCAACGTGACAGTAGTTTCCAAGAAAGGATCTGTCTCCTGTCAAGAGCGTTGACAGTAACATCTCACTATACTCTGAGTCTTGTCCCTAAAATCTGTGCCCACAGTAACTGAACAGGATGGAAGGATTCCCTGCGGCGTTTAATGTAGGACAAGCCAGCACTTAGGTCCAAGATGGGTACCTACGTATCCGTGCCCTAGACCCTAAGTGGTGAGACTGTAGACAGAAGGATAGATGTACTGTAGAGCCTAAATGTTCACCCCCCATGCACATTCACCTAGTCTCTAGTGCCATGGACCGTTGCTAGACGGCCACCCATGGTGACAGACGGATTCTAGGAATTCGACGAAGTCTAGCTGAAGGTGAACCTAAAGAGTCACACACAATCCGCACACTTAACGTATTTAATTTAGAACTAAATATTTCGAGAGAGATCGAAGGATTAAATTAGATTTAATCGTATCTTTCTTATCTTGGGAAAATTAATTCCTTTTTATTAGATGAAAGGAATTTATCTAATAAATTAGATTTATTGAAATTTACTTTAATGGGCTTAAAATAATTATTAATATTTTATTTTATTTATTTCTTGCCCTTTGGATTATTTAAATTGAATTTAAATATTCTATTAAATTAATGAGTGGTTGTGATTAAAGAGGGGAGATGGATGGTAGGATTGATTTGACCAAATAGCTAGCTTTGACTAGGATTTGACTAGGTCAAATCCTATTCCAAAAAGATTCTTCCAAAGAGTGGGAACTAGAAGAGGTCCTACTCTATATATATGCCTAACTCTTTACTTTGGAAAAAGATGATGAAATTAAAAAGAAAAACACAAACACACACACCATCACCGCCACTCCTCTCTCTCTCGGCCACTCCTCTTCCCCTTTCCCAAGATATTCTCTTTTGTTCTCTTGTTTCATACAATTGAACTAAAGGGGGATTGATCTCGTTAATTGATAGCGTTTGATCAATCCATCCTCTCCAAATCAAATACACTTGGTTTTTTGCTAGCACGAGGATCAAGATACGTGAGTGGATTGCGTGTATGAATTAGAGGGTCTCAATACGAGATCTTGGAGCAAAACGGGGAACAACGCGAGTAGCGGTTTGAAGACAAAACGACAACCGGGTAGGTTTTTCGTTTTCGTTGATTCCATCTTTTAAACCCTATGGCCTCCATGAATTTCTTTATTTTTTTCATTCATGAGATGCACTGAATGCCCGGGAGATTCAAGGGAACACCCCTTGAACGTTTTATATTTAATTCTTGTTTATGGCATGTTTTAAATTATTGCAATTTTATTATATCGCCCTTCCACATTCGCGTTACTCCCAGGACGATCCACACGTCTTTGCTAGGCTTTCAGATGTGGTCCCTGTTGGAATAGGTGACCAGAAAGTCAGTAGGTTCGGCAATTTGTAACCTATCCGACAACTTGATGTGAATGTAATATTATTATGTCATGAATAAGATGAGTATTCGTCACCAATGGTACCTTCTTCGTTGCGCTCATCTTACATTTGTTAAAATGGTGTTTAACTTATATCGCAACAAAGCCTACAGACCATGGATAACAACTCGTGCAGTTGGGCCACGCATTGGATGGTGGTCATGAAACCAACTGATTAAGAGTTGGGTCTGAAACGTTCCAAGTCGAGGACCTCGAGACAGGGCATCGAGAGTCCTATTGAGACTTGCATCAAGAGTCGTGTTCATTAGATGAGTGTCGTGTTTCATCGGCGACAGGCGTGGGACGCCTACACGGTCTTGATGGGTTGGTCGACTGGGGTCGAGCCGACTGGACTGACTCGCGGGGATCATCATATGGAAGCCTTGGAGGCTTGGTCGGTATGATTGGATTCCCCGGTTCTGATAGTACGGGAGTAATCCTCAGACTTGAGGAATCATGGCAGTCACGTGCACAGGACGGTTGTATCTTGGATCTGGCGGAGGTGATCATTCTGTAAGATGATCATTATAAGCCTTGTCCAGTGCAGTCGGAATTTGTAGCGAGGACGGTGGATTCCAAGAAGAGGATCCGTCCCCTGTCAGTATGTGACAGAGGTATCTCCTATGCACTCGGAGACACGTTCATGCTGTTTGAAGCTGTGGCCACAGTGGTTGGTCGAACAGTGAATGGTTGCCTGTGTCGACGCAATGAAGCATACGTGGTCTCGAGTATTAGGCATAGATGCCTAGTCAAGGATGGGAACCGACGCCCAATTCCATACCCTAGACTAAGGCCGGGAGACGGTAGACGGAAGGATCGTACCCGTACGAAATCGGCGCCTAAATGCTCATGCCAATTCACCTAGTCTCTAGTGCCATGGACCGTTGCTAGACGGCCACCCATGGTAACGGGCCCTTGTGGGACACGGGTCCAAGTCTAGCTGAGGGTGAACGTAAAGTGTCACACACAAATCACCGAGGAGGTTGAGAGATCGACTTGGAGTCAATCTCGAAGGATAAAATAAGTAATTAGATTACTTAAGGGAAAGTCCATTGGATCGACTTGGAGTCAATACCCGATGTTAGAATAGGTGACCATGTAAGCCAATTTTGGCAGGAATATGTAACCTATGTCCAGACAATCCTTTGGTATTTGATAAAACATTTATGAATAAAGAAGTGAAAATTCATATTGGCAATAATTTGTTTACGTTCACTTATCTGCATTTATATTTCTGTTCACTACGCAAACAAAGCCCACGGACTGAGAAACGATTTCGGGGACTGGGACTACGCTTGGAGGTAGGTCCATGAAATCAGTCTTACCGAATCAGTCCGGAAATCTCCAAGTCAAGGAATCCCGAAAATGGGTACCGGGATTCCCTTTGAGACTTGCACTAAGCATCTGCTGTCGTATTTCATCGACGGGTGACGAAGGTCGTCTAAGCAGTGTTAGTGGGTTAGCGTGCTAGGAAGCAGCTGACTGAGGTGACTCGCGGGAATCGTCTTACGGAGGACCTTGAGTATGGTCAGCAAGGTATGACGTGTATTCCCGGTTCCAACGGTACAGGCCAAGTCCTTTGACTTGAGGAACTGCTGAGTTTACCTGTGCATCAGGTCTATATCTTAGATTTGGTGAGAGATTACCAAAATACTCTTGAGTAGTCATAAGCCATGCCTAGTGCAGCTCGGGTGTACAAAGTGACAGTAGTTTCCAAGAAAGGATCTGTCTCCTGTCAAAAGGTGTTGACAGTTGAGTCTCATATATGCTCTGTGTCTTGTCCCTGAAATCTGTGGCCACAGTGACTGAACAGAAGGGAAAAGGTTTCCCTTGCGGCGTTCAGTAAGGACAGACCGACACTTATGTCCAAAATGGGTACCTGCATTTTTCGTGCCCTAGACCCTAAGTGATGAGACCGAAGACAGAAGGACAAGTGTACTGTTAGAGCCTAAATGTTCATCCCCGAATATTTCACCTAGTCTCTAGTGCCATGGACCGTTGCTAGATGGCCACCCATGGTAACGGACGGATTCGAGGAATCCGACCAAGTCTAGTTGAATGGTGAACCTAAAGAGTCACACACTATCCACACACACTTAGTATTTAATTTGGAATTAAATATTGGAGTAAAGGGATGATTAAATTAGATTTAATCGGGTCCCATATTTTCTTGGAGAAATTAATTCCTTTTATTTGATAAAGGGAATTAAATTAATAAATAGGATTTATTAAAAGGGTTGATTTAATGGGCTTAGAATAAATAATAATATTTATTTATAATGTTATATTTATTTTTTTAGCCTTTTGGAATATTTAATAGGATTTAAATATTCCATTAAATTAAAATCAATGGTTGAGATCGAAAGGGGAGATGGAAGGCTAGGATTCGTTTGACTAGGACTTTGACTAGGTCAAAATCCTAGTCAAATTAGGTTACTTAGAGTTTGAGTTTAAAGAGGATTAAACTCTTCCTCTATGTAAACCTCTAGCTTCCAACATTTGTGAGATTGATGATTCTTGAAAAACACACACAAAACACACACTCTCTCCTCCCCTCTCTCGTCCGCCCCTCTCTCTCTCTCTCACCAAGAAAATATTATTTTCTTGTTTTTTTGTTCTTGGAACAATTGAACAAAGGAAGATCGATCCCGTTAATTCATAACGCGTGGTTGATCTATCCTCTCCAATATAATACTTGTTCGTTGCTAGCACGACGTACAAGAATACGTGGGTGGATCGTGTGTCACGATTTGGAGGATATCAACAACGAGGTCTTGGTGCAAAACGGGAACAACGCGAGTAGCAGTTGAAGACGAAAACGACAACGGGTAGGTCTCGTTTAAGATTTTCGTCCCTCTTTATTTTTTAACTCTATGGCCTCTATGACTTCTTTAATTGTTTTATGATCATGAGATACACCGAACACCCGGGAACCTCAATGGCACACCCCTTGAGCGTGTTCTTTAAATTAAAAGCATGCCTTTTATTTTAATATGTTTATTTTACCGCGCTTCCGCATTCGCGCAATTCCCGGGACGATCCACCGGATTCTTTCAGTGGTATCAGAGCCCGGTTCGGTGTATAGGCCTAGGGTTTATGTGCTTATAAGCATGAAACGTGATATTGGCATGTTTTAAATTAAATCTTGATTGTTCTTGATTTTAAGCATGTCGGTTTTATTGCTTTTGATTCGTTTGTATTTATGAATGTTGGTAATTTTCTGTTTTTCTTGGGAAACGAGGTGGAAAATTGAACGAAAGGGAGGCCTGCGCGCGCCCGCCCAGCCGGCCGCGCGGGGGCAACGCGCAGCCAGGAAGGCGCGCGCGCACGCAGACAAGGGTGTCTGCGCGCTCATGCGCGCGCGCACGCGCAAGGCCTCGCGTCTGCGGGTCTGCACGCGGACGGGCTCTGGGCAGCGCCGCCAGGCGCGCGCGCACGCAGACGGAGGAGTCTGCGCGCGCGCGCGCCCGGCAGGCGTGCCCAGTGCGCGTCTGCGCGCGCACTGCGCACGGCACGGCCGGCAGCCAGCAGGCCAGCGCGCGCGCAAGGCAGGGGAGCCTGCGCGCACGGCGGCCTGCCGGCATGCCGGGCCGCGCAGCGCGCTGCTGGCCAGGCGCGCGCGCGCCCGGCCAGGCAGTGCCTGAGCGCGCGCAGGGGCGGCAGCTGAGCCTGCTGCCCTTCGCGTGTGCCGGCGAGCCGCCGCCGCTGCTGCTGCTAGGGTTTCAAACCCTAGCAGTATTTTTTCTTTTAATTTCTTTAATTGTTTTCAGTTTTAATTTTGAATTAATTCTGAAAAATCGTTTTTTTGGTTCAATTTTTGCCTATTTTTCTAAAGACATTATTTTAGGAGTAAAAATAAATTGGATTCGGAATCCCGGGGTTATTTTACTTAAAATAATGAGGAAAGGTTTTCCTAAAACGAGAAAATATTATTACCAATATTTGTGTTTTGTTTTTCCACACGTTGTGCACATATTCATTAATTATTTTGGATATTTATGATTGGAAATCATATGTTGTTGGTATTATGTAATTATGTGATTGGATCATGTGATTATGTGTGTTGGATGGAAATGGATGATCGCGAGCCCTAAGACCGGATGTATGGTTTATTTTCTGTTGGGCCTGTGTGCCTCTTTTACTGCTTTCTCCTTCTCTCTTTCTAGTTGCCTTGGAATAATAAGGCATTCTACCTCCCTCCTTATGTACTCCCCCCGGGTTTTCGCTGGGGTTTCTATTTTTTAATATGTAATGAGAGTAGACTAGGAGTGAGGTTTCCTTTTTTGTAATTGGTGGAGAAGAAGGAAGGACCACATGGAGAGCCCAGACGGGAGGCCCCTTGGTGTTTTCCATGAAGTGAAGAAAGAGAAAAAGAGACCAAGGCCCATCAGCATGATGATTGGGTTACTATTAATGTAATAGTGTAGGACCAACCCTAGATTGACCATAGATCCACTGCGGGCTCAGTGGATCGCATATGATTCGGGCTCGTGATCATCCAACAGGGGCGTGCTAGGCTTTAATTTTGCATGTGGTTATGATGATGAATGAATGGGCTGTTTATTTATCGTATAACTGTTGTGGATGGTTTATTTACGCATTTTGGATGTATGTGTAGATATTTATTTATTTGAGATCTCGGTCATTACTTACTCTCACATTGGTTGGACCAATGTCAAAATATTAGACCTAGACAAAGTGGACATGAACTCTAGGAGTTTGTCCATGCCTTTCAATCCATGGCATAGTGAGGAAGCTGCTTTAGGTCAATAGCGTGGTCTCACGAGTCGTGGCACATTATTGTACTTAAAGGAAGCTGCATTATGTCATGAACGAAAAGCGGGCTGCTGCTACCTGTCTCACGAGTCGTGGGGGTACTAGTGGGTCCGTGGCTCGGTCGATTGGGTTGGGTCTAACGCCCAATTAACATGATTCGCTTGGAGTCCTCGGGATCATGTGAAAGGGTGAGGCAATAATCTTGGGATCTCGTGGAACGAGAATGGTATGGAATACCTCCCACAGGATCTTTTCCATGCGAATCGTAAAAGTGGGGTATGGGAAAAATCGCTGTGGATCCCAAGCCCACTTGGAAAGGATTTCCCGAAAATCACGTTTGAGAGTATCGTGTTTTCGTATAAATAGTGGGAGGATTAAATGACTAAAGTCCATGCATTTAATTATTTTCTCAAACCACCGTCTTTTATTTTCTGCTGATCGCGCGCTGTTTTCTAAAATGTAGATTTTAAAATATCTAAGAACCCACTTTCCACCATTCTTGAGACAAACAAATTCAATGGAACAAACTACAACGACTGGTTGCGCAATCTCAGGATAGTCCTAGATTACGAGAACCAAGGCTACGTCATGGACGAGCCTCTCCCTAGGACCTTACCGGAAGGATCCACGCCAGAAGAACATGAGACGTTCGAGACTTGGCATAAGGATAACCGGAAGGTCCGTAGCATCATACTTGCTTCGATGACCAATGAGATTCAAAAGCAATATGAAAGGCTAGACGATATCCCTTCCATTATGGCTCGCCTTAAGGATTGCTATGCATCCCGGACCGGAATACTAGGTATGTCGCGACCAAGGCGTTCTTTGGAACTAAAATGACAGAAGGATCCTCTGTACAAGAACACGGGGTTAAAATGCTTACCCTGGTGCAAAAGCTCGAGGACCTAAAGGCAGGTCTCGATTATGAAACGTACATAGATGTGATCCTTCAGTCACTCCCACCCTCCTTTGACCAATTTCTCGTCAACTACAACATGAACGCACTTGAGAAGGGCATTCATGAGTTGATCAATATGTTGGTGCAATACGCGGCAACGACTAAGAAGTCCACGCCTTCGGTATTGTTTGGAGGTGCTTCGACTTCTATTACGAAAGACAAAGGTGCCGGACGTTGGAAAGAAGAAGAAAGGAAAGGGAAAGGCCGTCAAAGCAGCTACGAACACTAAGAGTGTTCCTATTGCCAAAGAAAGGGAAAGGCAAAGGAAGGGAAAGGTTGTCTCGAAGCAACAGTCAAAGGCATATGACATATGTATCAACTGCCGTGAGAAAGGGCATTGGAAGAGAGAGTGCCCCAAACTCTTTCTCGAACCAAGGTATATATGTGATTGAGGTTAATATGGTCACTAGTTTCTGCCTCTTGGGTATTAGATACCGCTGTGGAGCTCACATTTGCAATGACTTGCAGGTGTTGAAAAGAAGCAGAAAACTGGGTAGCGGGGACATGATCCTGAAGCTTGGGAATGGCAAGGCCATCTCGGCAGAAGCAGTAGGATCCGCCACTCTAGTGATTAGTGATAATATTAGCATAGATTTAGAGCAAGTTTATTTTGTACCCAGTATGATTAAAAAACATCATTTCCATTCCATTGTTAGACAATAGTGGTTATGAGTTTAGAATCAATAAAAATTGCTTTTATTTGATGAGGTGTGGAATTGCTCATCTACTTGGTACATTACATAACGGACTCTATATCTTGCAACAAACGAATTTCGTCCTCAATGCACAACACAAATGAAAATTAGATAATAACGGGAACGCACGTCTGTGGCACGCTAGGCTAGGTCACATATCCCAAGATAGGATGAAAAGGTTAGTAGACTCAAAGAACCTAGAGGTTGGGGACTTGAGCGATCTACCAACTTGTGAGTCCTGTCTAAGAGGGAAAATGACCAAGAGGCCCTTTGTAGGACAAAGCAGGCTTGCCACAAATCTGTTGGACTTGGTCCATACAGACGTATGTGGACCACTAAGGACGCAGGCCCGAGGTGGGCTCTCCTACTTCATAACCTTCACCGATGATCATTCACGGTATGGTTATGTTTACCTGATGAGGTACAAATCTGAAGCTCTTGAGAGGTTTAAAGAATTCAGACTTGAAGTGGAGAACCAAACCAACTGCAAAATTAAAATCCTTCGGTCGGACCGAGGCGATGAATACCTTAGTACGGA
The DNA here is from genome assembly GCA_034509735.1 of Sesamum alatum. Classification (NCBI taxonomy): domain Eukaryota; kingdom Viridiplantae; phylum Streptophyta; class Magnoliopsida; order Lamiales; family Pedaliaceae; genus Sesamum; species Sesamum alatum. The sequence goes on from JACGWO010000013.1 coordinate 881,134, forward strand.
GTTCCTAGATTATCTAAAAGAACATGTTATAATATCAGAATGGACACCTCCAGGAACACCGCAGTTAAATGGTGTCTCTGAAAGGAGGAATCGAACCCTGTTGGACATGGTTCGGTCCATGATGAGTTTTACCAAATTGCCCTTATCGTTTGGGGCTATGCACTAGAAACGGCGGCCAAATTATTGAATTTGGCGCCTACTAGCACATTGACCCAAACGCCATATGAGATATGGCACGGAAAGCCTGCATCCTACAACTACTTCAAAGTGTGGGGTAGCCCCGCATACGTCAAGAGGTTAGTGGGAGATAAGTTAGAATCTAGGTCTAGCTTATGCAGGTTCGTTGGATACCCTAAAGAAACTGCGGGTTATTACTTTTATGACCCCTTGGAACAAAAGGTGTTTGTTTCAAGAAATGCAGTATTCTTGGAGCAAGGCTTCCCGGAGGATATCCAACCTGATGAGCTGATCCTTGAGGAATCAAGTGATGGAATCCAGCCATCAGACACAGCCGCGGAACCCTCACTTAGAGGATTCAGGATTAACAGCCGAAGGGCTGACCAACCTCGAGAAGTCCCACATGCTAGGCATGAAGGACAGCCTCAGGAACAGCCGGCTCCGATACAGTCAGCGCCCACAGTCACCACTGACGTTCCCGTTCTCCGTAGGTCCACTAGAGAGACCAGACCTCCAGTGAGAATATGGCTTCTAGGTGCGACCGATCTTTTGGATAACGATCCTAAGACTTATGGAGAAGCGATGTCTGACATCGACTCCGGGAAATGGCTTGAGGCCATTAAAGCCGAAATGGACTCCATGAGCGAGAACCAAGTTTGGAGTCTCGTAGATCCACCGAAAGGTGTTAAGCCAGTGGGCTGTAAGTGGGTCTACAAGCGCAAACTTGGCGTTGATGGAGAAGTCACAACCTTTAAAGGCTAGGCTTGTAGCTAAGAGATACACTCAACGACCCGGGATCGATTTTGAGGATACATACTCGCCAGTAGCCATGGCTAAGTCCATTCGGATTCTACTCGCCATAGCAGCATGGTATGACTATGAGATATGGCAGATGGACGTGAAAACGGCCTTCCTCAACGGTTTCGTTGAAGAAGAGATCTAT
>JACGWO010000013.1:882753-983642 GCA_034509735.1 Sesamum alatum
ATTTTAACGACCTATTGACCCTCAAGATTTTTGGGTTTGGACTTCAGTCCATCGGACCAAGCTGTTTAATGACAAATTAAATTAATTCTTTTACATATACTTCGAAAAATTAAGTTATACTAAATATCATCTTTTATTTACAATGGTTTTTGGAGCATTGATTCGCTTTTTTTTCATTGGGAAATTTATGACCAGGACCTTTGTGGAACGAAATTACTATCTAGCACATTAGAAATAGCACGCTTACAATGCTTTTATCAGTTAAAAAGAATTGATATCAGAAAGCTTCAATCTTCAAAACTGTAATTCTGCGATGGATTTAGTCGACACGAGTTTCATTGGTAAAATACAATTCAAAATGCAAAACTAAATTTATAATTGTTGTTAAATCATTGGAAAATTTCTAGACGTAAGCTATTTCCGTTAGAAAATATTCATCTCGAAATAATCAAACCACAAAAAATTCTGACATAATTTTGAACGGGACGATTAGTCAGACGGGACCTTTATTCCTCATTCTCTTTTCGCTCCCATTGGACTTTTGGATCATTGACTTGATGTTGGTTGAGCCGGATTGTAAGGCCGCTCCATGTAATGGAATGGAATCCATCTGATAAACTAAAGCGAATTCGTGTACAATACCGTGTAAAAATATCCTGATTGATCATATCGGACTATACAGGCAACCAATATTCCGTACATAAATAAAATAAATTTTTTTTGTTATGAACAGTTTGTGATGAACTGTCAAAGAATAAGAATTATCAATGTCGAGATCTCTCAACCTCAAGTTATGGAGAAGACGTACTAAATCCAGTTTCAAAATAATAAAGATATAAGTATCTAAGTAGCAAATATAAAATTTTCGGATACTTAAAAGACATTAATGTATATTAAGACCTGAATATATAGAGTGCCCCGTACCTATAATCTGTAATTAAAAAGTTCTGGAGAAATCATCATCAGATTGAGAGTAGAGCATAAACAACAGCACGAAGCGCCTGGCCAGCTGATCACGGACTGTTCGGGCCCCTGTTGGGAAGATAAGTTTCCGAAGCGACGGGAACACTGCGGGCCGATTCCAATATTAATATTAGCAAGCCAGATTTTGGAAGGCTTTAAGTTTAAGCGATGATTAATGTTTTGGAAGGTGGCTAAGTCAGTGACTGATTGAGATGGATATGAAGGCTTGTCATAATCATGTCTATATATAGGTACACTAATGTTACGTCGGACGCAGACACAAACAACCACCCAATCTCATCCTTCTCATTGGTCTAAGCTACTAGGACGTAGAATTGAGTCGATACCTCATGTTTCTTTGGCCTAGGCGTTTGGAAGGAATATCATTTTTAGCTAAATTGGTGGTCCATCTCCAATGAATTACTATATACATTAATTAATAAAAATTGGGATGGTTTATTTAAAGGTACGGGTTAATTTTTTTTTTGTCCCATAAGTGATTGTTTTCCAAATTTGGTCCCCTACACTATTAGGATTCTCGCACATTGCATTCATATTTTTTTTTTTCAATTTCAGGACACAGAGAAAAAATCGTCTAAAATTGATTACGGTTACTTATTTTTGGGGTTAAGAATGGTGCAAATTTTTGGAGAAAATAAATTGATTGGGAAAGGCTTACTTCTTCTTCATCATATAATAGCCTATTCTTTTTTTGGGGGCCTCTTCCATTGTAGTGAAAAAGTGTAAACATCGCTTGTAAAAGGAGAAGTCTTTTGTCATTTATACACGATCTTTATGTTAATAATGCTAAATTTCTTCCATGAAAATCAAAAATATAAACTGTAAAATTTGGAAACCAATCAGAATTGTCCATAATATACACTTTCATTAATTGTTTGATCAGACATGTAAACATTTTTAGTGCAAAACTGTTAGAAACTTGATTTTAAGTCTTAACTGTTAAATGTTGGCTCGAAACCTGACGCAATTGTTATGCCATCTTAGATGCAGTACATTTGATTCCAATATTTTGTAATTATTGATCAAACAATTAATGTAGTTGTATATTTATGATTAATTCAAAATTTCGTACCAAATTGTTGCGGTTTACATTTCTAACTCTCATGGAAGAAATTTAGGCATTTTAACAATGAGATCATGTATAAAATTGACCAAAAATTTCTCCATTTGCAGTCATGTTTACACCTTTTCCCTACTAAATGAGAGAGCCCAAAAAAAAAAAAAAACTATTTATATGAGGAAGAAGAAGAAGTCGTTCTCACTAATTTTCCCTTCAAATTTGTACCTACCTAACGGAAAAACATCTGCCATTAGCAATTTAACGATTTTTCCTCTTATGTCCTGAAATTAAAAAAGAAATGCACATGTGCGATGCAATGGGTGAATCATTTACAGTTGAAGAGATCAAAATTGGAGATAGATCTATTTATTGAAACAAAATATATTAATTTTACCCTTAAAATAATTATATATACTTAATGATTGATCACTTTTTTTAAATTATACAGATAAACGACATGCCATATAATTAATTATGTCTAATACACCTGATTCAAAAGCATGTTAGTCGAGTGAGTAGAGTATGTGCGATCCTTTTTAGGGCGAGAAGGTGAAATTTTTGGAACCCTAATTTGTGCATGTGTGTGTGTGAATATGTGATACGTGTCTGAATGGTGCTAATCTTGGTTCCAGTTTTATTTAATATTTTACAAATTGATTATTTGGTTTGCCAGTGGACAATGATTCTTCTTGCATGGATATATATTTATTATATATGTATATATATATTTCATCTCATGACGCCGAATTCAGGGTTAACTTGTATGAAAGATCGTCTGTTCCAGCTATTTGATTTGAGATTGTATAGTGATTCAGGTCGCTAAATGCAATTTCAAGCGAGCACCTCGTTAAACACTTCACTAAGTGATCTCGTAAATTTCTAGACTTGTGCATTCTTAATGATGGGGTGAAAACGAAAAAGCGATTGATCCAAGCACAATCATACAATCACAAATCGTAAGCCAAGAACTTAAGAGTTCTTTTCAACAATGTTATTCCAAAAGTGGTAAGTGACCCTTTATAAAGGACTAAATGTCCTATTTATAGTAAATGTGGAGGGACGTAAATACAGGTTTACCCTCCAACCACCTGTCATCTAACGGTTACAATTTGATTACTAGGGGTATTTTAGTAATTTACATCACCCCACTAACTCACAAGAAAATAACTACCCTATGGTGATTCGGTAATTACACGCATCTTGGTATTTCGGTAATTTAGAATATGAATTTATTTTGACACCATCACCTGAGAAGAACAAAGCACGTCAGGCTAGCCAGCAATGGCCCTGGCGAAGACCCTCCGATGCTTAAGTCATATAAGTCGAGATGGAAAATATGGCGATCAACTATAATAAATTGTGGCTCGAATATAACCTTAATTACTTACCATAAATATTGTGGAGTAGGTTGTATTTATAAGACCAAATGTATGTACTTGCCTGGTCCCCGTGGATTCATCTCAGGGCTTGACTAGTTGTCCCCTCTTTAAGGGTCTAGATCTTGGACAGTTAGCATCCGGTATGGTTTGGGTCACCAATTCGGGTCGGGTAGCGTGACCCAAATTGGACAGTGCGCGGATCCTGAGGCTTTTTGGTGATTTTGGCCCTTTTTCAGAGTTATTTGTGTCTTTTCTTAATATTTGGGTTGCACTCCTATCATTAGTCCCCCATTTTTTTTTTAATGTAAGTTATTATACTAGGAGAGTCAAAAAGTTTGCTCGCAAAACGTCACCTCTCTTCAGCCATTAGATGCCATCCATGTGTCAGCCATCCAACGCCCTCTGAACGGGTGCATCTTTCGAAGGTTGACCACCTATAAATAGGTGGTCCATTTGACTCTCTTTTCTTCACCTTCACTAAGTTTGGTAGCCCTCGACCTTGCCTCCTTAGATGTCTCTTGGTCACTGATCTTCAAGGACATCGCCGCCTCCTCCTATTTACATCTTTGTACATGTCTTCTTCCGATTCTAGTTCTGGATCTGAGTCTGAGTCTAAGTCCGGGTCCTCTTCCTCGGGGTTGTCCGCGACATCTCCCCATTCTAAGGAGGTGGTCGTTGGTACTAGTTCACCTCCCCCTTTACCTGACTTAGCCACTCCTACTGAAGCTGGACCCTCTCGTGTGATTGTTTCTCCCCCTAGGCTCCCTGATGTAGAACCTCGCTTAGATGTCCTTGATGTAGAACCTCCCTTAGAGCAAATAAATCCTCATGAAGTTCCAACTACTAATAGGTACCTAGCTATGATTGCTCAAAATCCTTGGGCCGGGATAATAAGTAATGTAAAGCACCCATTTCATAAAATTAAGAAAAAGTTCCATATTCTTAATAACTTCGAGATCTTAATTTCTCGCGCTTTTGATCGTATGCATCTTCCACCGAAGGGTTTTTGTCCCCCTCTCAATTGTACATTTAGAAGCAGGTCTTCATTTTCCCTTAGCTCCTCCTGTAGCAGATATTCTTACTAGTTTGGATAGTTGTCCCATGTAACTGTCACCTAATTCGATTAGCAATACAGTACGTTTTATCATAATAATGCAGTATCACGACCTAGAACCAAGTTTTGACAATTTCTGGTCGTTGTACTCCTTCACTGTCTCCGCCCGCTCTAGTGAGCGGGGGTTCTATTACCTCTCTGCTCGACTAGACTTTAGGTACCTTTCTAGATTCGTTCCAATGTCGGTCCCCTAGCGAGAACGTTTTATCTTTATTCGACCTCCCCCCAGTAACAATTGGCCTTTCTGATGCTACTGTCGTCTCACCAAACCCGAACCTGAGACTCATGGAGGGAAGTTGGAAGATGATCAAATAAATGTTATTACCTCTGAGACATATGATCCGAAAAAACTTCTATCAGAGGAAGTCTTGAAGCTCGCCGGTCTTTCTCCAGCACCCCTCTGACTTCAAGGTTCTGTAGGTGATTCATTTTTCCTTTTTGTGCTCATCTCTATTGTTCACCTCTTTATTTATTTTCTGCCACTGACTACTTTTCTACAGATAATGTTGTGATTAATGCTCGTATTGCTCACCTCGCTCGAGTTCTAATGAGGAGGAACTCACCTACTATTGTGACCCCTCCGCCATCTAACGCTGATGTTTCTGTTGCTCCAGTAGGTGACCTACCTAGTTGGTCATCCGAGCATCAAGTGTCAGCCCCGATTGAGGTCGTTAGAGGTGACACCAACTTAGTCACGAACCCAACTGAGGACATCCCCTTTGGTTCAAACCCTGCCACAGAGGCCATTCCTGCTGGCTCGATGGATACGAGTGGAGAGGCCGAGGTCGCGATAGTTGCTGGCGGACCGAGCAAGTCTAAGAAATGCAAGTTGAAGCATAAGCACTGGAACAAAAGCTCAAATAGGTCCAGCAAACAATCAATCAAATAGTCTGAATGTCGTACGGCCAAGGAGGCTGCTAAGAGGAAGAGAACATCAAGCACCTAAAGGAGTTGGGCACTTTGTGGAAACAAGCCCGCGAACACCTAAAGACTCCAAGTAGTAAGGTCGCGGAGATGGAAGGTGAAAACCTCAATCCCAATTTGGCGATCTTAGCTCGTAGCGCTGATACCCGTGCTGCCCTACCGGACTCCCTGGGCGCCGGGGTCGACAGGCCTGCGCGTCTGCCTGTTGCGCGAGCTAGACGCGCTGGCTGGGAGCAGCCACGCGCGTGCGTAGGATCCTCTACCTACGCGTGCGCGCGCACCTGGCAGCGCGCATCTGCTGCTTGCCCGCATTGAGCATGCCTGGCCGGGTGGCTGCGCGCATGCTCCTCTGCGTACGTACACGCCTGGCCGTAAACACTGCACGTGCGAGCAGCCAACGGCTGTTGCTGTTGCTTTTTTCTATTTTTCGTCGATTCTTTCTACCCCGTTATCACCAAGAAATCCAGAAAATAATTCAAGAACAACAACAAATCCATGATCTAAATTTCAAGTGCAAAATTAATGTAATAAACCCTACAATTTACGACATGCTTTAAAACAAAAATTAAAGCCACGTAAGCATGCATATACACGTATATCACATAAAATCCTAGGCCTATACACCGAGCCGGGCTCTGATACCACTGTAACGATATGTGGATCATCCCGGGAGGAAGCGCGAATGCGGAAGCGAGATAATTAAAAAAACAAGAATCGTAAATCATGCTTAAATAATGAAATTTAAAGAACTCGTTCAATAGATATTTTCTTGAACCTCGCAAGCATTCGGTGTATCTCATGAATAAAAGAAAAGGACGGAACATTCATGGAGGCCATAGGGTTGTAACGAAGAGACCAAAGAAATAAGACATACCCGTTGTAGTCTTTCTTAGTACTGCTACACGCGTTGTTCCACATTTTACCACCAAAATCCCAAAATAGGAACCCCTAAATCGTCCACGCAATTCACCTGATCTTGATTTCCCGTGCTAGGAAGAGATCAAGTAGAATAAGGGAGGACAAATCAACCTAGCGCTATGAATTTAACGTGATCGATTCATCTAGTGTTCCCTTGTATTAAAGACAAGGAAACTAGGCTTTCTTGGAGCGAAAAGAGAAGAGAAGACGAGATTAAGAGGAGAGGGTGGTCGGCCGTGTGTGTGTGTGTGTATATGAGAGATGAATGTAGAGATTAGTGTGTGTGCGTGTGTGTGTTTTGAGTATTTATAGGAAAAGGGTTTTCCTATTCTACTCAAACTCTCCTAAGAGAGTCACACTTTGACTAGGATTTTTGACGTAGTCAAATCCTAGTCAACTTAGGCTTATGACTAAGTCAAACTCAATCATGGCCTTTCATCTCATCAAATCCTCTAGAATCAATCTCGTTCGTCCATCCTTAGATGGGCTTTATGGAATTATTTAAATCCTATTTAAAATAGTCCATTGGGCTTCTAATAAGTATCAAGCAAAATATTTGAGCCCATTCCTCAAATTCGTAAATTCTATTTATGAGTCAAGTATATTTAATCTAATTCGAGACTTGACACTCCAAGAAGAGTACCAATTTAATCTAATTAAGTTATTCGATCTCCCAGAATTAATCTCAAATTAATTCCTCCGTACCGGTGAATTGTGTGTGACTCTTTAGGTCAACCTCAGCTAGACTTGGCCGAATTTTCAATCATCATATGACGGGAATTCGTCTGTCACCATGGGTGGTCATCTAGCAATGGCTCACAGCACTAGAGGCTAGGTGAATTTTATGGTGTGAACATTTAGGCTGTTGAGTACGTATGTCCTTCCGTCTACTACCTCACAGCCATTGTCTAGGGTATAGACTTTGGATGTCGGTACTCATTCTTGACTTAAGCATAGGCTTGTCAACACTAAACGTCACTGGGATCCATTCCACTGTTCTGTCATTGTGGCCACAGATTTATGGAGGACGAGTCTCAGAGTATATATGGGGACACTACTGTCAATTGTTTGATAGGAGACGGATTCCATCTTGGGACCTACTGTCCATACTACACATCTTGGCCACACTAGATAGGGCTTGTAGCAACCACGTCTCTTGACTTGGTAGCCTCTTGCCAAACCTAAGATGCAGGCATGGTGTTGTATATGACCACAATAGTCCCTCAAGTCTGAGGACCAATATCGTACTGTTGGAACTGGGAATCCAAGTCATACCAACCAACCTTACTTAAGGATTCCCATATGACGATTCCCACGAGTCACTCATCGATGAAATGCGACTATAATCACCTAGTGCAAGTCTTGAATGGACCTTGAATACCCAATCTCGAGGTCCTTTAACTTCGAATATTTCAGACCGATCCACAGAAATTGATTTCATGACTTGCCATCTTATGCGCTGTTCAGTTTCCTGGATTAACCTTTCGATCTGTGGGCTTTGGTTGTGCATTTAACAGTTATACATATTAAAGCAGTAAGTGAACACAATCAAACTATTAATGTCGTAATTGAACATCACTTTTATTCAGAATGAATTTTATTTAGACACCCAACGTCAGAAATATGTTACATAAGCCTAACAAGATTGGCTTCACGGTCACCTATTCTAACACAAGATTCCTTTGAATTTTTCAAGGCCTGCTGCTTAGAGCATGACCAAGTTTTACTGGCCCAGACGGCCCACACCCGGGTCGAGGAGCATCTTGCCGACGTTCTGATGCATGTATATTCTTCTCGATTTTTTACTTGATGAGTTCTTTCTCCTTATCTTTTAACTCGCCCTTTAGTTTAATTTCCAGGCCTCCACCTTTGGCCATAATTTATCCTTGAAGTGCTCCATGTTCCGCAATGACAAGGCTGTAGCTGAACAGCAAATTCGCGACCTTTAACAAAATTTATCCAGTGCTCAGACTAAGGAGAATGAGGCTCTTGAGGCCAAGATAGATAGAACTAGATGCTCCGGTCGCCGAATTAGAGTCCAAGGTCACTGACCTAGAAGCTTAGTTAGCTTCTGCCATTGAGGAGAACAAGAAAGTTGTGGCTGATGCTCTGGAGCGTGGTCGCACGGAGGACTTCTCGGCAGGTCGTTTCGCTGGCAAGACTAAAGGTCTCTAGGCCTACCTTCAATCAGAAGAACACATGAAGTCCATCTCTGAGACTCGACTTCAGAGAGCGCGAGACTTCCTCAAGGCTCCTTCCCTCAAGATGGTTGTTGATATTCAATGAGCTCGCTGCCTCAATGCTTTGACAAGTGTGTATCGCAAGTGCAACACCTCAATGGTTTTGTTGATGGGTTCGACCAGAGTTAGCTCGACCCTTGTCTTGACGCTAGGCTGGTTAGCTCGACCCTTCTCTTGACGCTACGCTCTAGCCTTACCCTGAAGAAAATGTTGCTGAGGTCGCAGGTCATGATGAGTTCGAGGCACTCGTCACTGACGTATGGAACCTTCCTTAGCATCTCCGAACTTGAGACTTATTTTATCTAGTTTACTCTATCAAGATAGGTGTAGATGTTTATTTTGCTTTTGAGATCGCTGAGCCATCTTCTTTTATGTTGAACACTTTTGTTGGATAGATGGTTTTGCAATCTCATCCTCTTGTAGTTATCCTAATGAATATAATGAGGTTTTGCATTCCCATCGTCTTAAATCCTTTGTCATTATTTCAATTTTACCTTAAAGTGCTTGGTTGAGATCGCTTGGTGCGATCGCATATTATGCGGTATTTTGGGACTTGAGTTGTCTACTTCGATCGCTAAACGAGGTGATCTTTTCCAGATCGTTGTCTTAAGTGATCTTTTTCAGCTTGTTTCATGCAATTTTTTTCGGATTATGATTAGGGAGACCTTCTTGAGATGAAGACTTTATGAATGCGGTGATCTTTTTCAGATCACAATTTGGTTGACCTTTCCTGGGTCGTGGATTGGGGTGATCTTTTTCGGATCGTGATTTTGGGTGCTGCATTGTAAATAAAAATTAATTTTGTAGGAAATGGACCTTTCACAGGTATTTAATTTAGATTGCGTGCAACATCTCCATTGTACAAAATGATCTTTTTCAGGTCGCAAAACATGATCCTTTTCAGGTCGCAAAACATGATCTTTTTAAGATCGCAAAAAGAAATGATTTTTCACATATTGCAAAATATGATCTTTTTCACATCGCTAACTATCATCGTAAGGCTTTGAAGTCCTAGACCTTTTGCAGGTCGCGTGTCACAATACGATCTTAAGTACAAAAAAGGGGCCTTTCACAGGCTACTCATGATCCAGGATACTCTCATGCATAGAATTACTTCAAGTTGTAAACATTCCATGGTCATGGCAGCTCCTTTCCAACCATATCTTTCAGTCTATCGCTTTTTTATTTCAATGACCTTATAGGTCCTTCCAAACTCGGGTCCAATTTTTCGACATGCTTGGACACCTCGACCTTCTTTAACACCAAGTCCCCAACTTGAAAATGCCTTGGTTTCACCTTGTGATTATGGCTTCACATCATCAGGTTTTTGTGATACAAAATCTTGGCATAGGCGCGATCTCCTCTCTCTTCAATGGTGGTGAGGTTGAATGCACGCTTTTCATGATTTTTCCGAGGATCGTATTGTGCGACCCTGGCTATCACCTCATCAATCTCTATAGAAATTATTGCTTCAGTCCCATAAACCAAACAAAATGAGGACTCACTTGTTGACGATCGCGGTGTGGTGGGGTATGCCTATAATATGCCTGGTAGCTCGTCCACCTACGACCATTTTGCACCTTTCAACCTTGTTTTCAAGTGTTGCAACAGTGTGTGATTGGTCACCTCCATCTGTCTATTTGCTTGTGGATTTCCAACAACAGTGAAACTTTATTGTATCTTCAGCTCCTTGCACCATGCCAGGATTCCCTTGGAATTGTGTACCATTATCTGAGATCAAGATTCGTGGTATACCAAACTTGAAAATTATATTCTTCCAAATAAAATTTATCACCTCCTTTTATGATATTTTGGCTAAGGCCTCAGCCTCTACCCACTTAGAGAAGTATTCCACTACCACAGTAACAAACTTTTTCTGGGCTGGTGCCAGAGAATTTCAATCTTCTTTCTTCAACGGGGTCGCTGGGTGTGATCCCTGCTTTCAGATACTTCACTATGTCTGTATTGCACGATCTCTCCTCTGCAACATTTTGCACCTCCAATGTGGGCTCATCCACTTCTATCGCCTCTTTGATCATAACTGAGATGCTTTTGTCCTTCACTCCTGCCATCATGGCCCCAAATTTTGACAACGCATCAACTCGTTTGTTTCCTCCCTTGGGATTGCTTGATCGAGCACATGTCAAATTTCTTCATCGTTTCTTTTACTTTTTTTGAGTATTGTGTCATGGACCATTCCCGTGGTTTGTGTGATCCCTCAATTTGCATTGCTACAAATTACGAGTCCGTGTACACGTCTAACTTTCTTACTCCGGCCTCACTTGTCATTTTAAATCCTAAGATTAATGCTTCATGTTCTGCTTCATTGTTGGTAGCAGGGAATGCTAATTTTGTTGCGACCTCGAGCTTGACCCCTGCAGGTCCTTGCAACAACATTCCAGCTCCCCCGTTACTCGAATTAGATGATCCATCCACATGCAAGAGCCAACCTCCATGCTCCTTCTGTTCCTGTTCACCTGCGAGCTCTATAATAAAGTCGCAAACACTTGAGCTTTAATAGAAGTTCTTGCCTAATATTCAATGTGAAATTCCCCTGACTCGACCGCGATCAAGCAACTTGATGTATCTGGCTTAGACATGATCTGTTTGAGTGGGGTAATTTGTCAACACTATGACCTTATGAGATTGAAAATATGGTTGCAATTTTCTTGCAGTGGTGACCAATGCTAATGCCAATTTTTCGATCTGGATATATCTTTTTTTAGCTCCTTGCAACATCCTGCTCACATAGTACACTGAATTCTGTGACCCTGATTCTTCTTTTACGAGTACCGAGCTCACTGCATCTTTTGAAACCGCTAGGTACAAATATAGCACCTCGCCCACCTTGGGATTTGCCAGCAAGGGTAGGTTTATTAGGTAGTGCTTTAAGTCCATTAATGCGATGCTGATCGCGAGATAAAATGATTAAGAGATGCGACCTTTCCAGCTAATTTTTGCACATCTTTGACAGTTTTTTGGCGAGCTCAGGCCCAGGATCGCTTTCAATTTTCTCTAGGTTTGCCTTGATGCCTTTTTCACTCACCATGTATCCTAGAAACTTGCCTCCTCGAACTTCAAATGTGCACTTAGACGGATTAAGCTTCATGTCGTAGGTTCTCATGACCTCGAAGGCTTTTTTGAGGTGATCGAGGTGGTCATCTTCTCTCTTGCTTTTCACCAGCATGTCACCAACATAAACCACCATCGATTGGCCAATGAGGTCCTTGAACATTTTGTTCACCAGCCTTTGATATGTAGCACCTGCATATTTTAATCTAAAAGGCATCACATTATAAAAATAAATGCCATTTTCAATAACAAAGAAAGTCTTATGTCTATCCTCTTCTGCTATGAAAATTTGATGGTAACCCTGGTACGCATCCATCATGTTGAACAATGCACATCCAACGGTGGAGTCTACCAATAAATCTATTTGAGGTAACGGGTGGGGGTCCTTTAAGCATGCTTTGTTCAAATCTGTGAAGTGACTGCACATTCGCCATTTCCCTGGTGCTTTGGGTATGATCACCACGTTTGATAACCACTTGGTATATTGGACTTCTGCTGTTAAAATAGGTGACCGGAAAGCCAATTAGATTGGCCTTGATGTAATCTATTTCTGACAATGTCATTGTAATTTGTAATATTCTTATATGAATAAAGTGAGTATTCATGTTTGGCAGTTCCCTTTGTTGTGCTCGCTATTTATGTTTATTGCATTAACATCACAACAAAGCCCACAGGCCAAACGAACAACCCATGTAGTTGGGTTGCACATTGGATGGAAGCTATGAAACTAACTTCTAAGGGTTAGGTCTGAAACGTTCCAAGTCGAGGACCTTGAGACAGGGCATCGAGAGTCCTATACAGACTTGCACTAAGGATTGCATTCATTAGATGAGTGTTGTGTTTCATCGGCGACAGACATTGGACGTCTATGCAATATTAGTGGGTTATTTGACAAGGATGTCAGCTGACTGAACTGACTCGCGGGAATCGTCATATGGAAGCCTTGGAGGTTTGGTCGGTATGACTGGCATTCTTGGCTTCGATAGTACGAGATTAGTCCTCGGACTTGAGAAATCATGGCAATCACATGCATATGATGGTTGTATCTAGCATCTGGCAAGAGATGTCAGTGTCTGGGATACGTTCATCATAAGCCTTATACAGTGCAGTCGGAATATGTATTGAGGACGGTGGATTCCAAGATAGGATCCGTCACCTATCAGTATATGACAGTCGAGTCTCCTATGCGCTCTGAGACAGTTTAAACTCTTATAAGTCTGTGGCCACAGCGATTGGTCGAGTAGGGAATGGTTTCCTACATCGATCGATAGAGTAAACGTGCCTCAAGTTATTGAGCATAGTTGTCTAGTCTAGGATGGGAACCGACACCCAGTTCCATACCCTAGACTTAGACCAGAAGATGGATGATGGAAGGACCGTACTCATATGAAACTCGAGAGCCTAAATGTTCATGCCAACATTCACCTAGTCTCTAGTGCCATGGACCGTTGCTAGACGGCCACCCATGGTGACGGGCGTTTTTTTGATTAATGGTTAATCAGAAAATAATTAATTAAATTGGATGTAATTGATCAATTGTGTTGGACATAAGCCCAAGTCTAGTTGAGGGTGAACCTAATGAGTCACACACAAATCACTTTGGATTTGGCGGAGTTAATTTGGAATTAATTCTAGAAGAAGCGAATAAATTTAATCGGATTAAATTTATTCAAGAGAGAAAATAAATGATTGGATCATTTATTGAGAAATCCATTTGATGGATGGTCCAAGAATTAATTAATTGGATTAGTTAATTTATTGGAATAAGGACCTTTAAATTAATTGGATTAATTTATTGGGTTTTGGCTAGAATAGTTGATTAGATCAATTATTCTTAATTTGGACTTATGTTTATTTAATTGGATTAAATAAATAATTGGGATTCAATTGGATTGAAATTAATTAGATTAATTAATGCCCAATGGATACATGTTTGGACTTTATATAATTTGATTAAATACAAGTCCAAAAACATAAAGGTCCAAGTCCATTTTTTTCATGCAAGTTCAATCTAGTTAAGGAGGAGTTTCAACTCTTCCACATATATACATGATGAGCACGAAAATTGGTAATTTGTGGGTGGTTTTCTCTTGCTATCATGTGTAGTGGATGTGCTAGAAGTGTGTGTATGTGGAAGTTGCCGTGGAGGTTACTTATGTAGGTGGTTTTTTGAACACTACATTCTACATACACAAAACTACTTTGCTAGACACTATTCACTTAACTTGCTTCATTTTTGCTGGAGTTTTTAGGCTAAATACTCTCTAAAAATTCTCTCTTCTAGTGTTCATACTTCTTAGAGAAGATTGAACAAAAACATTCCAAGGTACACTAATCGATAGTGCTTTCTTTGGAATTGTTTCTTCTTCTTCGTTTCCATTTTCTATCTAGCAATAGAGTAGAAATAAATTCATAGTGTGGTGTGGAATGCATTAGAGGAGTTGTACGTTGAGCTCTCAAGTGGACGAATGAAGAAGAAAAAGAAAGGAACAATGAATGAACCCGTTCTACATAAACGAACAAAGGTTGGTTTCCTTTTACATTTTTGTGTAACTTTTTTCTTCTCCTTTTAAGCCACATGTCCAGCATGTTTTATTTTGTTGTTTATGCTCTGACAAACACCGAACGCCCGGGAACTTCAAAGGGAACACCCCTTTGAATCCGGTTTAAATTATGTCTTAAATTTACATTTTTACGCTTCCGTTGCGTTCCCAGGCCGTACCCGATTCTTTCAGTTGTATCAGAGCCCGGTTCGGTATTGTGGATTTAAGGATTTACATGTTATAATGTATTAAGTATGTTGAACATGTTTAAAATGCTTTTGGAAAGCATGTTTTACGGCTTTTTCTAGCATGATCATATGTATGAAAATATGTGTTAATTTTGCTTTTTAAATTATGGATATCAATGCATTTTATGAGAATTTGATTTTCTGTAAATGCATGTTTATATTTCAGTTTTACAGCAGAATTTAAAAAAAAAAAATTGGAAAACGTTTAGCAGTCGTCTACTTGCTGCTGCCTGCTGCCCGGTCACTAATGCATTCCACACCACACTATGAATTTATTTCTACTTATTGCTAGATAGAAAATAGAAACAAAGAGGAAGAAACAATTCCAAAGAAAGCACTATCGATTAGTGTACCTTGGAATATTTTTGTTCAATCTTCTCTAAGAAGTATGAACACTAAAAGAGAGAATTTTCAGAGAGTGTTTGGCCTACAAACTCCAGCAAAAATGACGCAAGTTAAGTGAATAGTTTCTAGCAAAGTAGTTTTGTGTATGTAGAATGTAGTGTTAAAAAAAAAACCCACCTACATAAGTAACCTCCAACGCAACTTCCACATACACACACTTCTAGCACATCCACTACACATGATAGCAAGAGAAAACCCCCCACAAATCCGCAAATTTTCGTGCTCATCATGTACATATGTGAAAGAGTTGAAACTCCTCTTTAACTAGCTTCAACTTGCATGAAAAAATGGACTTGGACCTTTATGTTTTTGGACTTGTATTTAATCAAATTAAATAAAGTCCAAACATGTATCCATTGGGCATTAATTAATCTAATTAATTTCAATCCAATTGAATCCAAATTATTTATTTAATCCAATTAAATAAACATAAGTCCAAATTAAGAATAATTGATCTAATCAACTATTCTAGCCAAAACCCAATAAATTAATCCAATTAATTTAAAGGTGCTTAGTCCAGAAAATTAATTAATTCAATTAATTAATTCTTGGACCATCCATCAAATGGATTTCTCAATAAATGATCCAATCATTTATTTTCTCTCTTGAATAAATTTAATCCGATTAAATTTATTCGTTTCTTCTAGAATTAATTCCAAATTAACTCCGCCAAATCCAAAGTGATTTGTGTGTGACTCATTAGGTTCACCCTCAGCTAGACTTGGGCTTGTGTCCAACACAATTGATCAATTAAATCCAATTTAACTAATTATTTTACGATTAACCATTAATCAGAAAAACGCCCGTCACCATGGGTGGCCGTCTAGCAACGGTCCATGGCACTAGAGACTAGGTGAATGTTGGCGTGAACATTTAGGCTCCCGAGTTCCATACGAGTACGGTCCTTCCATCATCCGTCTCCCGGCCTAAGTCTAGGGTATGGAATTGAGCGTTGGTTCCCATCCTGGACTAGACAACTATGCTCAGTAACTCGAGGCACGTTTACTCTATCGATCGACGTAGGAAACCATTCCCTACTCGACCAATCGTTGCGGCCACAGACTTATAAAAGTTTAAACTGTCTCAGAGTGCATAGGAGACTCGACTGTCATATACTGACAGGTGACGGATCCTATCTTGGAATCCACCATCATCAATACATATTCCGACTGCACTGTATAAGGTTTATGATGAACGTATTCCAGATACTGACATCTCTTGCCAGATGCTCGATACAGCAATCATATGCATGTGACTGCCATGATTCCTCAAGTCCGAGGACTAATCTCGTACTATCGCAGCCGGGAATGCCAGTCATACCGACCAAGCCTCCAAGCCTTCCACATGACGATTCCCGTGAGTCAGTTCAGTCAGCTGACATCCTTATCTACTAACCCACTAATATTGCATAGACGTCTAACGTCTGTCGCCGATGAAATACGATGCTCATCTAATGAATGCAATCCTTAGTGCAAGTCCGTATAGGACTCTCGATGCTCTATCTCAAGGTCGTCGACTTGGAACGTTTCAGACCTAACCCTTAGAAGTTAGTTTCATAGCTGTCATCCAATGCGCAGCCCAACTGCATGGGTTGTTTGTTTGGCCTGTGGGCTTTGTTGTGATGTTAATGGAATAAACATAAATAGTGAGCGCAACAAATGGAACTGCCAAACATGAATACTCACTTTGTTCATATAAGAATATTACAATTACAATGACATTGTCAGAAATAGATTACATCAAGGCCAATCTAATCGGCTTCCCGGTCACCTATTCTAACATGAGTAATTTTGGCATATTTTAATTTTAGTTAAATTGGTTTTTTCTAAAATTATTTTTGATGCCTTAGATTATTTTGGAAATGGTTTCCAAACTAAAATGGTTTATACATTGGATGTATGGGTGATATCCATTTTTTCAATTGCATTATTAATATATTATTTTCTGCACTTAATTATGTTTATGGTTAGATATTGGATATCTTGTTATAAATACATGGTATGTATTTATGTGTTGGCATATTTATATTTGATGTAAATGTGCCTTGTTGTTGTTGTTTATTTGATAAAACAATAAGGATGATCACTAGCCCTTTCTAGCCTATGTATGGTTTAATTTAATTGTTGGGTGAGGCCTGCGCGCCTTTTTGTTTTTCTTCTCTCTATCGTTTTTAGCCTTTCTTCCTCTCTATTAATGTACTCCTCCCGACTTATGATTGGGTTTCTTTTAAGTTGTAATGAGAGTAGATTAGATTGTGAGGATTTATTTTATTAATTGTAAGCTTCCAAGGAGATGAAGGTCCGGTGGATGGAGCCCATGATGGAAGGTTAAGAAGAACAAAGGAGGAATTTTTACAAGGCCCCATTAGAATGATAATGGGATGTAAATATTGTAATAGTGTAAGTCTACCCTAGTTTGACCATAGATCCACTGCGGCCTCAGTGGATCACTTAGGAATGGGCTTGTGATCATCCTAACAGGGGCGTGCTAGGCTTATTTTTGCATGTGCTTAAGTTTTTTTTATGCTTTAATGTATGGTGTGTTTGGAATGCATCTTATTACATTATATGTATAAATCTTGAGCATGCAAAATACTAATAATGATGAAGTCTCGGTCTTAATAAAATGATGAACTCTCACTTTGATGGTCGAAGTAAATATTAGGCCCAAGATGGAATTAAATCAAATGGTTTGATTATTCCAAGCCTTCCATCCGTAATAATGTAATGAGGAAGCTACTTTCCTCTAAAGCGTGGTCTCACGAGTCGTGGCATGTTTTGGAATGAAAGAAAGTTGTATTATTGTTTACGAACAATGGAATATGCTCTTGTTTTCCTGTCTTACGAGTCGTGGGGGGCGATAGTTGAGATATGATTTGGTTGATGGGTCGGGCCTAACGCCGAAGTAACATGATTTGCTTGGAGTCATCGGAATCATGTGAAAGAGGTGAGGCAAAATATCTGGGGAATCTCATTGGATGAGAATGGTATTGGATACCTCCCAGAAAGCTTTTTCTATGTGAATCGTAAAAGCGGGGCATGAGAATTGCGTTTGTGGATCCCAAGCCCACTAGGAAATGATTTCCCGAAGCCCCACTTGAGAGTGGTGGGCTTTCGTAGAAATAGTGGGAGGGTTAATGACTAAAGACCCTGTCATAAACTTGAATTAATATTACAATTCGTTTCCTAATTTTCTGCTTTACATTTTGAATGTAGATGTCTAAGAACCCGTTATCTATGATTATAGAGACTAATAAGTTTAATTGAACGAACTACAACGATTGACTGCGTAATCTGAGGATTGTCCTCGATTACGAAAATCAGGCTTATGTTCTGGATAAGCCATTTCCCGTAACCTTGCCGGAAGGTTCCTCGCCAGAAGAGCGTTTGACCCTTGGATGCTCAACCGGGCGTTCGAATGTAGGATGTGTAAATATTAGAAATGTATATTTAAACACATAGGGCATAGATATATATATAAATCAATCAAAGCGTAATAAAATCATTACCTTTGATTGTTTAGCGTGTGCTCCCGGCTACTTGCGTTGTTCCTTCTCCGGAATGCTCACGAAATCCAAACGTATGGATTCTCTAAAGGTGATCCAAACCACACCAGAAGAAACGCACGTTCTTCTTGCTATAAAAGAACGGGTTTTAGAAGGAATCAGTTTAAGAGAAGAACACTATGAATTAGTGCTCTCTTAAACTTACTTTGTTCTTCTTCTTGATTCAAAACCAAGTGAAGAACACAAGTGAAAGTGAGGAGGAGAAAACCGAGAGTTAGAGAGGGAGAGGAGATCCGATTTTGGTCTTCTCTTTTTCCTAGAAAAAGATGAATAATGAATCACTTTTGCTTGGTGTAGTATATTCTAATATATATACATAATTAATGTGATTATTGAAAATAATATTTTTGATCATGCCAAGCGCATAGATTTATGCCCCTTACATCGAACCGGGCTCTGATACCACTTGAAGGACAAGCGGATACGCACCATCTCTCACTTTCTCGCTTCCGCTCGCGCTCCCGGGCGGATCCGCTTGTCCTTCAAGTGGTATCAGAGCCCGGTTTGATGTAAGGGGCATAGATCTATGTGCTTGGCATGATCTACTTGCTTTTATGGCTTTATTGGCATGTTAGATTATATGAATGTATGAATAATATGATGAGCCAATTGTTTGAATTTGATGGACTTTTTGGCATGCTTATTTTATTAGATTGGATCTAATATTGCATGCTTATTTCAGAATAAATGTTACTATTATTGTGCTAAAAAGGATGTTGAAAAAAACAATGGA
The DNA here is from genome assembly GCA_034509735.1 of Sesamum alatum. Lineage (NCBI taxonomy): Eukaryota > Viridiplantae > Streptophyta > Magnoliopsida > Lamiales > Pedaliaceae > Sesamum > Sesamum alatum. Next base: position 901,939 of record JACGWO010000013.1, read on the forward strand.
TCGGACAACAGTGGCGCGCGCAGGCACGCGTGGATGTTATGCACAGGCGCGCGCTCTGTGCGTAGACGGCGGCTGCTGGCCGAGGGCGAGCTTGCGGCACAGAGCGTGCGCGCGCGCGGGTTGCCGACAGGCACATGGTCTGGGCCGTTTTTCGACGTTTTCTGAAAAATTTAATCTTCTGTATTTTCTGCACAATATTCTAAAAATATGTTAATTTTGCATTTTTTGATTTTAGAATAATTGGATTATTCCTTGAATTAAATTTGCTTAATTAATTTGAGATTGATACATGCATTGGATGCATTATTTAAAATGTCCATTAAATTTGAAATTTGAATTTTGCATATTATTTGTATGTTTATACTTTTGTGATGTTGGACATCACTTGGGTATTTGGAATACCCGTTGGTTTTATGCATGATTATTTAGAATAATTATGCTATGTGTGTTGATGGAATCAATATGGGATGATCACAAGAGCCCTAGACCTTTGTATGGATGAATGTATGATCATTTATTTTCTGTTGGGTGGGGCCTGTGTGCCTCTTGTTTTTGGGACTATCATCTCCCGTATTTTCAGTGTCATGATGTTAAGGCTTGTTTTTATTACTACCACTGTATTACTTTCAGTTGTAATGAGAGTAGAAAGGATTGGTGATGTTTTGAATTTTAACAAGCATTTGGAGTCGGAGATCCCAAGAAGGAGCATCAAGGCGTGAAACAAGAAGCACTACAAAGCCCATTGGAATGACAATGGGTATATTATTATTATAATAATATAGGACCACCCTAGACAGACCATAGACTCACTGCGGGCTCAGTGGGTCGCATAGGTTGGGCTTGTGATCATCCTAACAGGGGTATGCTATGTTTTCTGCATGCGGCGTATCTATTTATCGCTTTAGATATTGGATTTTTATGCATGCTAAAACACCATAATGTGATGAGGTCTCAGTCATACACAAACTCTCATTTGGTTGGACCAAATTAAATATTAGGCCCAGAACGGACTTGCATCAAAATGGTATTTTGATCTGTCCGTGCCTTCCATCCACAGCAATGTGGTGAGGAAGCTACCACTACCCAAGTGTGGTCTCACGAGTCGTGGCACACTTGGACTAGGGGAAAGTTGCACCATTATTGTGAACAAAAAGACTGCGCTCGCTATCTCCCTGTCTCACGAGTCGTGGGGGGCGACAATTTGAGGCATGATTTGGTTGATGGGTCGGGCCAAACACTGAGTAACTTGGTTCGCTTGGAGTCCTCGGAACCATGTGAATAGGTGAGGCGAAATATCTTGGGAATCTCATTGGATGAGAATGATATTGGATATCTCCCACGAGGTCTTCTTCATATGAATCGTAAAAGCAGGGCATGGAGATTACGCTTGTGGATCCCAAGTCCACTAGGAAATGGTTTTCTAAAACTCCGCTTGAGAGTGGCAGACTTTCGTATAAATACTGGGAGGGTTAAAGACTAAAAGACCAAGTCTTCAACTTGAAAAATAATATTACCATCATCTGCTCATTTGTGCTTTACATTTTCATTAATGTAGATATGTCTAGGAACCGATTAACCATGATACTCGAGACTAACAAATTCAATGGAACGAACTACTCGGACTGGCTGAGAAACCTGAGGATTGTCCTCGGTTTCGAGAACCAAGGCTACATCTTGGACGAGCCGCCACCGAGCGACTTACCGGAGGGGTCCATGCCTGAAGAACGTTTGGCGTTCGAGAAATGGCATGAGGACAACCAGAAAGTACGCAGTATCATACTGGTTTTGATGTCTAACGACATCCAGAAGCAGTATGAGAGGCTGGATAACGTCTCCGCCATAATGCTCCGCATGAACGAGGTTTATGCGGTTCCGGATAGGCATATTAGATATGCTGCCACAAAAGCATTCTTTGGCACCAAGCTTGCGGAAGGAGCGTCTGTACAGGGTCATGGGGTCAAGATGCTCTCCCTAGTGGACAAACTCGAGGACCTTAAAGTTGGGCTTGACAATGACACGTACATTGATGTGATCCTCCAGTCGCTTCCTCAATCCTATGACCCATTTGTTGTAAACTACAACATGAACGGACTTGAAAAGTCTATTCATGAGTTGATCAACATGCTGGTCCAATACGAGGCAACGACCCATAAGTCGGCGCCGGCGGTTATGATAGGAGAGGCTTCGACCTCCAAAGCGAATGTCAAGAGGGCCGGACAATGGAAGAGGAAGAAGGGCAAATGGAAGACGGTTGTGGCCCTTGCTCGTGCTCTAGACGTCCCTGTTGCTCTGGTTCGACTGAGCAAAGGGAAAGGAAAGGCCCATGGTTCTCAGCGGTCCAAGGCAAATGATATCTGCATCCATAGCCAAGGGAAAGGGCATTGGAAGAGGGAGTGCCCACAACTCCTCTCCAGCCCAGGTATGTTTGTGTTCAACATTCTAATTGGATTATGACTGCAGAACACAAACGAAAATGTGATGATCATAATAACGCACGGATATGGCACGCGAGGTTAGGTCTTATCTCTAAAGATAGGATAAGAAGGTTGGTGGACTCAAAGATTCTAGAAATAGACGATTTGGACAACCTACCAACCTGCGAATCCTGTCTAGAGGGAAAGATGACCAAGAAACCCTTTGTTGGACAAAGCATGCTAACCAGTGGCCTGTTGGATTTGATCCATACAGATGTCTGTGGCCCACTAAATACTCAGGCTAGAGGTGGGTACTCGTACTTCATAACCTTTACCGTGTTAGAATAGGTGACCAGAAAGCCAATAGGTTTGGCGATTTGTAACCTATCTGACAACTTGATGTAAATGTAATATTATTATGTGATGAATAAGATGAGTATTCGTCGCCAATGGTACCTTCTTTGTTGCGCTCATCTTACATTTGTTAAAAACGGTGTTTAACTTATATCGCAACAAAGCCCACAGACCATGGATAACAACTCGTGCAGTTGGGCCACGTATTGGATGGTGGTCATGAAACCAACTGATTAAGAGTTGGGTCTGAAACGTTCCAAGTCGAGGACCTCGAGACAGGGCATCGAGAGTCCTATTGAGACTTGCGTCAAGAGTCGTGTTCATTGGATTAGTGTCGTGTTTCATCGGCGACAGGCGTGGGACGCCCACACGATCTTGATGGATTGGTCGACTGGGGTCGAGCCGACTGGACTGACTCCCGGGGATCATCATATGGAAGCCTTGGAGGCTTGGTCGGTATAATTGGTTTTCCCCGGTTCTGATAGTACGGGAGTAATCCTCAGACTTGAGGGATCATGGCAGTCCCGTGCACATGATGGCTGTACAAAGTCATGGTGTCAAGATGCTCTCCCTAGTGGAGAAACTCGAGGACCTTAAAGCTGGGCTTAACAATGACACGTACATTGACGTGATCCTCCAGTCGCTTCCTCCATCCTATGACCCATTTGTTGTAAACTACAATATGAACGGACATGAGAAGTCTATTCATGAGTTGATCAACTTGCTGGTCCAATACGAGGCAACGACCCACAAGTCGGCGCCGACGGTATTGATAGGAGAGGCTTCGACCTCGAAGGCGAATGGCAAGAGGGCCAGACGCTGGAGGAGGAAGAAGGGCAAAGGGAAGACGGTTGCGGCCCCTGCTCGCGCTCCGGGCATCCCTGTTGCTCCGGTTGGACCGAGCAAAGGGAAAGGGAAGGCCCGTGGTTCTGAACGACTGTTTCTATGTACCTAGTATGATTAAAAAATATTGTTTCCATCCCGGTCGTTGATAAGGATGGATATAAATTTACTATCAATAAAAACGATTTTTTCATTGTTAAAGATGGTATTTCTCATCTCCTTGGTACATTGATCAACGGTGTTAGAATAGGTGACCATGTAAGCCAATTTTGGCAGGAATATGTAACCTATGTCTAGACAATTCTTTGGTATTTGATAAAATATTTATGAATAAAGAAGTGAAAATTCATATGGCAATACTTTGTTTACGTTCACTTATCTGCATTTACATTTCTGTTCACTACGCAAACAAAGCCCACGGACTGAGTAACGTTTTCGGGGACTGGGACTACGCTTGGAGGTAGGTCCATGAAATCAGTCTCACCGAATCAGTCTGGAAATCTCCAAGTCAAGGAATCCCGAAAATGGGTACCGGGATTCCCTCTGAGACTTGCACTAAGCATCTGCTGTCGTATTTCATCGACGGGTGACGAAGGTCGTCTAAGCAGTGTTAGTGGGTCAGCGTGCTAGGAAGCAGCTGACTGAGGTGACTCGCGGGAACCGTCTTACGGAGGGCCTTGAGTATGGTCAGCAAGGTATGACGTGTATTCCTGGTTCCAACGGTACAGGCCAAGTCCTTTGACTTGAGGAACTGCTGAGTTTTACTTGTGCATCAGGTCTGTATCTTAGATATGGTGAGAGATTGCCAAAATACTCTTGAGTAGTCATAAGCCATGTCTAGTACAGCTCGGGTGTACAAAGTGACAGTAGTTTCCAAGAAAGGATCTGTCTCCTGTCAAAAGGTGTTGACAGTTGAGTCTCATATATGCTCTGTGTCTTGTCCCTGAAATCTGTGGCCACAGTGACTGAACAGAAGGGAAAAGGTTTCCCTTGCGGCGTTTGGTGAGGACAGACCGACACTTAGGTCCAAAATGGGTACCTGCATTTTCCGTGCCCTAGACCCTAAGTGATGAGACCGAAGACAGAAGGACAAGTGTACTGTTAGAGCCTAAATGTTCATCCCCGAAAATTTCACCTAGTCTCTAGTGCCATGGACCGTTGCTAGATGGCCACCCATGGTAAACGGACGGATTCTAGGAATCCGACCAAGTCTAGCTGAATGGTGAACCTAAAGAGTCACACACTATCCACACACACACTTAGTATTTAATTTAGAATTAAATATTGAAGTAAAGGAATGATTAAATTAGATTTAATCGGGTCCTATATTTTCTTGGAGAAATTAATTCCTTCTATTTGATAAAGGGAATTAAATCAATAAATAGGATTTATTAAAAGGGTTGATTTAATGGGCTTAGAATAAATTATAATATTTATTTATTATATTATATTTATTCTTTTTAGCCTTTTGGAATATTTAATACGATTTAAATATTCCATTAAATTAAAATCAACGATTGAGATGGAAAGGGGAGATGGAAGGCTAGGATTCGTTTGACTAGGTCAAACACTAGTTTGACTAGGACTTTGACTAGATCAAAATCCTAGTCAAATTAGGTTACCTAGAGTTTGAGTTTAAAGAGGATTAAACTCTTCCTCTATATAAACCCCTAGCTTCCAACATTTAAGAGATTGATGATTCTTGAAAAACACACACAACACACACTCTCCTCTCCTACCTCTCGTCCGCCCCCTCTCTCTTTCTCTAGCAAGAAAATATTTTTCTTAGTTCTTTTTGTTCTTGGAACATCAAGAACTTAGACGAACCAATACCGTTAATTGATAACGAGTTATTGATTCGTCCACTCCAAAAAATAATACTTGTTCGTTGCTAGCACGACGTGCAAGATGCGTGGGTGGATCGTGTGTCACGATTTGGAGGATCTCAAGAACGAGGTCTTGGTGCAAAACGGGGAACAACGCGAGTAGCAGTTGAAGATGAAAACGACAACGGGTAGGTCTCGTTTAAGATTTTCGTCCCTCTTTATTTCTCAACACTATGGCCTCCATGATTTATTTAATTGTTTTATGATCATGAGATACACCGAACGCCCGGGAACCTCAAGGGCACACCCCTTGAGCGTGTTCTTTAAATTAAAAGCATGCCTTTTTATTTTAATATGTTTATTTTACCGCGCTTCCGCATTCGCGCAATTCCCGGGACGATCCACCGGATTTTCTTTCAGTGGTATCACAGCCCGGTTCGGTGTATAGGCCTAGGATTTATGTGCGTTATAAGCATGAAACGTGTAATTGGCATGTTTTTATTAAATCTTGATTGTTCTTGATTTTAAGCATGTCGATTTAATTTTTGATTCGTGTGAATTTATGAATGTTAGTGATTTTTCTGTTTTTCTTGGGAAACGGGGTGGAAAAATTGAACGGAAAACGAGAAACGATGCAGCCGGCCAGCCGGGAGGGCTGGCCGCGCGCAGCCGCACGCTGCCGGCAGGGCAGACGCGCGCAGGCAAGGGAGGCCTGCGCGCGTCCGCCCAGCCGGCCGCTGCGGGGGCAGCGCGCAGGCAGGAAGGCTGCGCGCAGGGCAGCGCCTCCAGGCGCGCGCGCACGCAGACAAGGGTGTCTGCGCGCGCGCGCCCAGCAGGCGCAATCATGCGCGCGCGCGTGCGCAAGGCCGCGCGCCTGCGAGTCCGCACGCGGACGGGCCCTGGGCGGCGCCGCCAGGCGCGTGCGCATGCAGACGAAGGAGTCTGCGCGCGCGCCCGGCAGGCGTGCCCAGTGCGCGTCTGCGCGCACTGCGCACGGCACGGCCGGCAGCCAGCAGGCCAGTGTTGGAATAGGTGACCAGAAAGCCAATAGGTTTGGCAATTTGTAACCTATCCGACAACTTGATGTGAATGTAATATTATTATGTGATGAATAAGATGAGTATTCGTCACCAATGGTACCTTCTCTGTTGCGCTCATCTTACATTTGTTAAAATGGTGTTTAACTTATATCGCAACAAAGCCCACAGACCATAGATAACAACTCGTGCAGTTGGGCCACGCATTGGATGGTGGTCATGAAACCAACTGATTAAGAGTTGGGTCTGAAACGTTCCAAGTCGAGGACCTCGAGACAGGGCATCGAGAGTCCTATTGAGACTTGCGTCAAGAGTCGTGTTCCGATAGTACGGGAGTAATCCTCAGACTTGAGGAATCATGGCAATCACGTGCACAGGACGGTTGTATCTTGGATCTGGCGAGAGGTGATCATTCTGTAAGATGATCATTATAAGCCTTGTCAGTGCAGTCGGAATGTGTAGCGAGGACGGTGGATTCCAAGAAGAGGATCCGTCCCTGTCAGTATATGACAGAGGTATCTCCTATGCACTCGGAGACACGTACATGCTGTTTGAAGCTGTGGCCATAGTGGTTGGTCGAACAGGGAATGGTTTCCTGTGTCGATGCAATGAAGCATACGTAGTCTCGAGTATTAAGCATAGATGCCTAGTCAAGGATGGGAACCGACGCCCAATTCCATACCCTAGACTAAGGCCGGGAGACGGTAGACGGAAGGATCGTACCCGTACGGAATCGGCGCCTAAATGTTCACGCCAATTCACCTAGTCTCTAGTGCCATGGACCGTTGCTAGACGGCCACCCATGGTAACGGGCCCTTGTGGGACACGGGCCCAAGTCTAGCTGAGGGTGAACCTAAAGGGTCACACACAAATCACCGAGGAGGTTGAGAGATCGACTTGGAGTCAAATCTCGAAGGATAAAATAAGTAATTGGATTACTTAAGGGAAAGTCCATTGGATGGACGGGCCGATATTGTATCGGGCTTTCATTTAATCGGTAAATTGGATTTTCGATTAAATATGGAAAGTTGAGATGTTGAGACGTTGGATCTTTTAATTGGATTAAAAGATCAACGGGAATAATTTAAGTGGACATTAAATTGGATTTAATATTGGGATCGTCGTAATTGGATTACGATAAACCCGGTCCGTTAAATTATACCCGAGAGGAGAAATAATTCCTAATTTGGAATAGGAAGAAGTTGGACTTCTTCCCTTAATTAAATATGGCCGACATGCTCCCTTGGAGGAAGCAAAATCAGCCATGTTTCATGCTAGGTGGTATGTTGACTTGTCTCTTTTGGAAAGAGACAAATCAACTCCAATCAAGCTCTTCCCTTTTGGTATGATTTGATCATACCATAAATTTTGGTAGGCTTGATTGAAGAATTGATGGTGATTGATTGGAATGAATCTAGACATCCTTGGATGAACCTAGACACATTCCAATAATCACATTAATTATGTATATATATTAGAATATACAACACCTAGCATAAGTGATTCATTATTCATCTTTTTCTAGGAAAAAGAGAAGACAAAAATCCTCTCCTTTCTCTCAAAATTTCGTGCTCCCTCCCTCTCTTACACTTGTGTTCTTCACTTGATTTTGAATCAAGAAGAAGAACAAAGTAAGTTTAAGAGAACACTAATTCATAGTGTTCTTCTCTTAAACCGATTTCCTTCCTAAACCCGTTCTTTTCTAGCAAGAAGAACGTGTGTTTCTTCCGGTGTGGTGTGGATCACCTTTGGAGAAATCCATACGTTTGGATTTCGTGAGCATTCCGGAGAAGGAACAACGCTAGTAGCCGGGAGCATACGCTAAACAATCAAAGGTAACGGTTTATTACGCTTTGATTGATTTCATTTGTATATCTATGCCCTATGTGTTTAAATATATGTTTTAATATTTACACATCCTACATCGAACGCCCGGTTGAGCACCCAAGGGTACACCCCTTGGGATTTGCGTATTTTGAATTTTATTTAAATTTACGCACTTTCTCGACTTTCTCGCTTCCGCTCGCGCTCCCGGGCGGATCCGCTTGTCCTTCAGCCAGCGCGCGCGCAAGGCAGGGGAGCCTGCGCGTACGGCGGCCTGCTGGCATGCCGGGCCGCGCAGCGCGCTGCGGCCAGGCGCGCGCGCACGCAAGGAAGGGGCCTGCGCGCGGGCGCCCGGCCAGGCAGTGCCTGCGCGCGCGCAGGGGCGGCAGGCTGAGCCTGCTGCCTGCGCGCGTGCCGGCGGGCCGCCGCCGGCGGCGGCAGCTGCTGCTGCTAGGGTTTCAAAACCCTAGCAGTATTTTCTTTTATTTTTTAATTATTTTCAGTTTTAATTTTGAATTAATTCTGAAAAAATCGTTTTGTTCAATTATGCCTATTTTTCTAAAGACATTATTTTAGAAGTAAAATAAATTGGATTCGGAATCCCGGGGTTATTTTTACTTAAAATAATGAGGAAAGGTTTTCCTAAAAACGAGAAAATATTATTACCAATATTTGTGTTTTATTTTTCACACGTTGTGCACATATTCATTAATTATTTTGGATATTTATGATTGGAAATCATATGTTGGTGGTATTATGTAATTATGTGATTGGATCATGTGATTATGTGTGTTGGATGGGAATGGATGATCGCGAGCCTAAGACCGGATGTATGGTTTATTTTCTGTTGGGCCTGTGTGCCTCTTTTACTGCTTTCTCCTTCTCTCTTTCTAGTTGCCTTGGAATAATAAGGCATTCTACCTCCCTCCTTATGTACTCCCCTGGGTTTTCGCTGGGGTTTCTATTTTTCAATATGTAATGAGAGTAGACTAGGAGTGAGGTTTCCTTTTTTGTAAATTGGTGGAGAAGAAGGAAGGACCACATGGAGAGCCAGACGGGAGGCCCCTTGGTGTTTCCATGAAGTGAAGAAAGAGAAAAAGAGACCAAGGCCATCAGCATGATGATTGGGTTACTATTAATGTAATAGTATAGGACCAACCCTAGATTGACCATAGATCCACTGCGGGCTCAGTGGATCGCATAGGATTCGGGCTCATGATCATCCAACAGGGGCGTGCTAGGCTTTAATTTTGCATGTGGTTATGATGATGGATGAATGGATTATTTATTTATCGTATAACTGCTATGAATGGTTTTATTTACGCATTATGGATGTATGTGTAGATATTATTTTGAGATCTCGGTCATTACTTACTCTCACATTGGTTGGACCAATGTCAAAATATTAGACCTAGACAAAGTGGACATAGACTCTAGGAGTTTGTCCATGCCTTCCAATCCATGGCATAGTGAGGAAGCTGCTTTAGGTCAATAGCGTGTTCTCACGAGTCGTGGCACGTTATTGTACTTAAAGGAAGCTGCATTACGTCATTAACGAAAAGCGGGTTGCTGCTACCTATCTCACGAGTCGTGGGGGTACCAATGGGTCCGTGGCTCGGTCGATTGGGTTGGGTCTAACGCCAATTAACATGATTCGCTTGGAGTCCTCGGATCATGTGAAAGGGTGAGGCAATAATCTTGGGAATCTCGTGGAACGAGAATGGTATGGAATACCTCCCACAGGATCTTTTCCATGCGAATCGTAAAAGCGGGGTATGGGAAAAAATCGCTGTGGATCCCAAGCCCACTTGGAAAGGATTTTCCGAAAATCACGTTTGAGAGTACCGTGTTTTCGTATAAATAGTGGGAGGATTAAATGACTAAAGTCCATGCATTTAATTATTTTATCAAACCACCGTCTTTATTTTCTGCTGATCGCGCGATCTGTTTATAAAATGTCTTAGAACCCACTATTAACCATATTTGAGATAAACAATTCAATGGAACCAACTACAACGACTGGTTGTGCAATCTCAGGATAGTCCTAGATTACGAGAACCAAGGCTACGTCATGGACGAGCCTCTCCCTAGGACCTTACCGGAAGGATCCACGCCAGAAGAACGTGAGACGTTCGAGACTTGGCATAAGGATAAACCGGAAGGTCCGTAGCATCATACTTGCTTCGATGACCAATGAGATTCAGAAGCAATATGAAAGGCTAGACGATGTCCCTTCCATTATGGCTCGCCTTAAGGATTGCTATGCAGTCCCGGATCGACATACTAGGTATGTCGCGACCAAGGCGTTCTTTGGAACGAAAATGACAGAAGGATCCTTTGTACAAGAGCACGGGGTTAAAATGCTTAACCTGGTGGAAAAGCTCGAGGACCTAAAGGCAGGTCTCGATAATGAAACGTACATAGATGTGATCCTTCAGTCACTTCCACCCTCCTTTGACCAATTTATCGTCAACTACAACATGAACGCACTTGAGAAGGGCATTCATGAGTTGATCAATATGTTGGTGCAATACGAGGCAACGACTAAGAAATCCACGCCTTCGGTATTGTTTGGAGGTGCTTCGACTTCTAACACGAAAGGCAAGGGTGCCGGACGTTGGAAGAAGAAGAAAGGGAAGGGAAAGGCCGTCAAAGCAGCTAAGAACACTAAGAGTGTTCCCATTGCCAAAGAAGGGAAAGGCAAAGGAAAGGGAAAGGTTGTCTCCAAGCAACAGTCGAGGGCATATGATATATGTATCAATTGCCGTGAGAAAGGGCATTGGAAGAGGGAGTAACCCCAAAACGCCTCTCCAAACGTAAAACAGATAATAAACGGGAACGCACGACTGTGGCACACAAGGCTAGGTCACATATCCCAAGACAGGATGGAAAGATTGGTAGATTTAAGAAACCTAGAGGTAGGGGACTTGAGTGAGCTACCAACTTGTGAATCGTGTCTAAGAAGGAAAATTACCCAGAAGCCCTTGTAGGACAAAACAGGCTTGCCACAAGTCTACTAGGTCACGTATCCAAGATAGGATGAAGGGTTGATAGACTCAAAGAACCTAGAGGTTGGGGACTTGAGCGATCTACCAACTTGTGAGTCCTGTCTAAGAGGGAAAATGACCAAAGAAGCCCTTTATAGGACAAAGCAGGCTTGCCACAGGTCTGTTGGACTTGGTCCATACAGACGTATGTAGACCACTAAGGACGCAGGCCCGAGGTGGGTTCTCCTACTTCATAACTGTTAGAATAGGTGACCATGTAAGCCAATTTTGGCGGGTATATGTAACCTATGTCTAGACAATTATGGGTGTTTGATAAATCATTGATGAATAAAGAAGTGAATTTCATTTGGCATTACTTTGTTTGTGTTCACTTTTCTATATCTGTTCACTACGCAAACAAAGCCCACGGACTGAGAATCAATTTCGGGGACTGGGACTACGCTTGGAGGTAGGTCCATGGAATCAGTCTTCCCGAATCAGTCCGGAAATCTCCAAGTCAAGGAATCCCGAAAATGGGTACCGGGATTCCATTTGAGACTTGCACTAAGCACCTGCCGTCGTGTTTCATCGACGGGTGACGAGGGTCGTCTAAGCAGTGTTAGTGGGTTAGCATGCGAGGACGCAGCTGACTGAGGTGACTCGCGGGAACCGTCTTACGGAGGACCTTGAGTATGGTCAGCAAGGTATGACGTGTATTCCGGTTCCAACGGTACAGGTCAAGTCCTTTGACTTGAGGAATTGCTGAGTTTACCTGTACATCAGAGCTGTATCTTAGATATGGTGAGAGATTGCCAGAATTCTCTTTGGTAGTCATAAGCCATGTCTAGTGCAGTTCTGGTGTGCAAAGTGACAGTAGTTTCCAAGAAAGGATCTGTCTCCTGTCAATAGGTTTTGGCAGTTGAGTCTCATGTATACTCTAGGTCTTGTCCCTAAAACTGTGGCCACAGTGACTGAACAGAAGGGAAGGATTCCCTAGCGGCGTTTAGTGAGGACAGACCAACACTTAGGTCCAAAATGGGTACCTGCATTTTCCGTGCCCTAGACTCTAAGTGATGAGACCGAAGACAGAAGGACAAGTGTACTGTTAGAGCCTAAATGTTCATCCCTGAATATTTCACCTAGTCTCTAGTGCCATGGACCGTTGCTAGATGGCCACCCATGGTAACGGAAGGATTCTAGAAATCCGACCAAGTCTAGCTGAAAGGTGAACCTAAAGAGTCACACACTATCCACACACATTTAGATATTTAATTAAGAATTAAATATTGGAGTGAAGGAATGATTAAATTGGATTTAATCGGGTGCTTTATTTTTTCTTGGAGAAATAATTCCTTCTATTAGATATAAGGAATTAAATTGATAAAATTAGATTTATCAAAGGGATTTATTTAATGGGCTTAAATAATATTTATATTTATTTTAGCCTCTTGGAAATATTTAAATAGGTTTTAAATATTCCATTAAATTAAATTAAATCAACGGTTGAGATCAATGGGAGAGATGGATGGCTAGGATTGTTTTGACTAGGTCAAAACACTACTTTGACTAGGACTTTGACTAGGTCAAAATCCTAGTCAAATTAGAGTTCTTAAAAGAGGAGTTTAAAGAGGATTAAACTCCTCTTCTATATAAACCCCTAGCATCCTACAAGTTGAAGGATGATGAAATTCCAACACACACAACACACACACACACACTCGGCTCTCTCTCCCTCCATCTCGTCCGCCCTCTCTCTCTCTCTCACACTCCAAGAAATTATTTTCTTTGTTCTCTTGTTCTTGGAACATTAGAACTTGATGAATCAATACCGTTAATTCATAACGTGTTGTTGATTCATCCACTCCAACATATTAACTTGTTCGTTGCTAGCACGACGTGCAAGATACGTGGGTGGATCGTGTGTCACGATTTGGAGGGTCTCAAGAACGAGATCTTGGTGCAAAACGGGGAACAACGCGTGTAGCCGTTGAGAGACGAAAACGACAACGGGTAGGTCTCGTTTATGATTTTTCGTCCTCTTTTATTTTCCAACCCTATGGCCTCCATGATTTATTTTATGTTATTCGTTCATGAGATACACCGAACGCCCGGGAAATTTCAAAGGCACACCCTTTGAAACGTGTTTTAATTTAAAAGCATGTTTAAATTCCGCATTTATTTTTAATTATACCGCGCTTCCGCATTCGCGCTTTTCCCGGGACGATCCACAATTCCTTTCAATAACCTTCACCGATGATCATTCACGGTATGGTTATGTTTACCTGATGAGGTACAAGTCTGAAGCTCTTGAGAGGTTTAAAGAATTCAGACTTGAAGTGGCGAACCAAACCAACTGCAAAATTAAAATCCTTCGTTCGGACCGAGCGGGTGAATACCTTAGTACGGAGTTCCTAGACTATCTAAAAGAACATGGTATAATATCAGAATGGACACCTCCAGGAACACCGCAGTTAAATGGTGTCTCTGAAAGGAGGAATCGAACCTTGTTGGACATGGTTCGATCAATGATGAGTTTTACCAAATTGCCCTTATCATTTTGGGGCTATGCACTAGAAACGGCGGCCAAATTATTGAATTTGGCGCCTACTAGCACATTGACCCAAACGCCATATGAGATATGGCACGGCAAGCCTGCATCCTACAACTACTTGAAAGTGTGGGGTAGCCCCGCATACGTCAAGAGGTTAGTGGGAGATAAGTTAGAGTCTAAGTCTAGCTTATGCAGGTTCGTTGGATACCCTAAAGAAACTGCGGGTTATTACTTTTATGACCCCTTGGAACAAAGGGTGTTTGTTTTCAAGAAATGCAGTATTCTTGGAGCAAGGCTTCCCGGAGGATATCCAACCTGATGAGCTGATCCTTGAGGAATCAAGTGATGGAATCCAGCCACCAGACACAGCCGCGGAACCCTCACTTAGAGGATTCAGGATTAACAGCCGAAAGGCTGACCAACCTCGAGAAGTCCCACATGCTAGGCATGAAGGACAGCCTCAGGAACAGCCAGTCCCGGTTCCTGAACCGCCGGCTCCGATACAGTCAGCGCCCACAGTCACCACTGACGTTCCCGTTCTCCGTAGGTCCACTAGAGAGACCAGACCTCCAGTGAGATATGGCTTTCTAGGTGCGACCGATCCTTTGGATAACGATCCTAAGACTTATGGAGAAGCAATGTCTGACATCGACTCCGGGAAATGGCTTGAGGCCATGAAAGCCGAAATGGACTCCATGAGCAAGAACCAAGTTTGGAGTCTCGTAGATCCACCGAAAGGTGTTAAGCCAGTGGGCTGTAAGTGGTCTACAAGCGCAAATTTGGCGTTGATGGAGAAGTCACAACCTTTAAGGCTAGGCTTGTAGCTAAGGGATACACTCAACGACCCGGGGTCGATTTTGAGGATACCTACTCGCCAGTAGCCATGGCTAAGTCCATTCGGATTCTGCTCACCATAGCAGCATGGTATGACTATGAGATATGACAGATGGACGTGAAAACGGCCTTCCTCAACGGTTTTGTTGAAGAAGAGATCTATATGGATCAGCCGCAGGATTTCACGGTCACTGGAGAAAGAACAGAAAGTCTGTCGCCTCCAGAAGTCCATCTATGGCTTCAAACAAGCCTCCCGAAGTTGGAACATTCGATTTGATGAAGTAATACGGGGTTATGACTTCATCAAAAATGAATCCGACCCTTGTGTATACAAGAAGGTCAGTGGGAGCTCAATAGTGTTCCTAGTGCTTTATGTGGATGACATTCTGCTCATTGGTAATAACGTCAGAATGTTAGGAAACACAAAAGCATGGTTGTCAACTCAGTTTCCATGAAGGACTTGGGTGAAGCCTCCTACATCCTAGGCATCCAGATTGTCAGGGACAGATCTAAAAGGATGTTAGGACTCACCCAAAACTCGTATATGGAGAAAGTCCTAAAGAGATATCGAATGGACAACTCTAAACGAGGATTCCTTCCAATGAGGCATGGGATCAAGTTATCCAAGAAACAGTCCCCACAGACTGATGAGGAACTTGAAAGGATGAAGGTCATCCCCTATGCCTCCGCCGTAGGTAGCATACAATATGCGGTCCACTGCACTAGGCCTGACATTGCGTACGCTTTGAGCGTGACAAGCAGATATCAGTCCTGCGCAGGAGAGGCACATTGGAATGCTGTTAAGGGCATCCTTAAAGTACCTAAGAAGGACTAAGGAAATGTTCCTAGTCTATGGCAATGGAGAACTAATTCTGGAAGGCTTTAGCGACGCTAGCTTCCAGTCTGATGACGATGATGCCAAGCCTCAATCGGGGTACGTATTCAAACTCAATGGAGGAGCAGTAGCTTGGAAAAGTTCCAATCAAGCAACCATTGCTGACTCCACACAGAGGCTGAATACATAGCAGCTTCAGAAGCTACTAAGGAAGCGGTTTGGATGAGAAACTACATCCAAGAGTTGGGTGTGGTGCCTAGCATCGCCGAGCCCGTTGTCATCTTCTGTGATAACAACGGCGCTATAGCGCAAGCAAAGGAACTGAGATCTCATCACCGTTCCAAAACACATTCTTAGACGCTACCATCTTCTTAGAGAAATGGTAGGAAGAGGTGACGTCCGGATGGACCGAGTCAACTCGGCAGACAACACAGCAGACCCGCTGACAAAGCCTATGTCGCAGAGCGCTCATACGCAACATCTTGAGAAGATGGGGATTAAGCATTGAAAGGAATTGTGGATCGTACCGGGAAAAGCGCGAATGCGGAAGCGCGGTATAATTAAAAAATAAATGCGGAATTTAAACAGGCTTTAAATTAAAGAACACGTTTCAAAGGGTGTGCCTTTGAAATTCCCGGGTGTTCGGTGTATCTCATGAATAATAAAACATAAAAGAATCATGGAGGCCATAGGGTAGAAAATTAAAAGGGACGAAAATCATAAACGAGACCTACCCGTTGTCGTTTTCGTCTTCAACGGCTACACGCGTTGTTCCCCGTTTTGCACCAAGATCTCGTTCTTGAGACCCTCCAAATCGTGACACACGATCCACCCACGTATCTTGCACGTCGTGCTAGCAACGAACAAGTTTATATTTTGGAGTGGATGAATCAACAACACGTTATGAATTAACGGTATTGATTCATCAAGTTCTAATGTTCCAAGAACAAGAGAACAAAGAAAAATAATTTTCTTGGAGTGTGTGAGAGAGAGAGAGCGGACGAGATAGAGGGAGAGAGAGCCGAGTTGTGTGTGTGTGTTGTGTGTGTTGGAATTTCATCATCCTTCAACTTGTAGGATGCTAGGGGTTTTTATAGAAGAGGAGTCTAATCCTCTTTAAACTTCTCTTTCAAGAACTCTATTTTGACTAGGATTTTGACCTAGTCAAAGTCCTAGTCAAAGTAGTGTTTTGACCTAGTCAAAACAATCCTAGCCATCCATCTCTCCCATTGATCTCAACCGTTGATTTAATTTAATTTAATGGAATATTTAAAACCTATTTAAATATTTCCAAGAGGCTAAAAATAAATATAAATATTATTTAAGCCCATTAAATAAATCCCTTTGATAAATCTAATTTATCAATTTAATTCCTTATATCTAATAGAAGGAATTATTTCTCCAAGAAAAATAAAGGACCCGATTAAATCCAATTTAATCATTCCTTCACTCCAATATTTAATTCCTAATTAAATATCTAAATGTGTGTGGATAGTGTGTGACTCTTTAGGTTCACCTTTCAGCTAGACTTGGTCGGATTCCTAGAATCCTTCCGTTACCATGGGTGGCCATCTAGCAACGGTCCATGGCACTAGAGACTAGGTGAAATATTCAGGGATGAACATTTAGGCTCTAACAGTACACTTGTCCTTCTGTCTTCGGTCTCATCACTTAGAGTCTAGGGCACGGAAAATGCAGGTACCCATTTTAGACCTAAGTGTCGGTCTGTCCTCACTAAACGCCGCAAGGGAATCCTTCCCTTCTGTTCAGTCACTGTGGCCACAGTTTTAGGGACAAGACCTAGAGTATACATGAGACTCAACTGCCAAAAAACCTATTGACAGGAGACAGATCCTTTCTTTGGAAACTACTGTCACTTTGCACACCAGAACTGCACTAGACATGGCTTATGACTACCAAAGAGAATTCTGGCAATCTCTCACCATATCTAAGATACAGCCCTGATGTACAGGTAAACTCAGCAATTCCTCAAGTCAAAGGACTTGACCTGTACCGTTGGAACCGGGAATATACGTCATACCTTGCAGACCATACTCAAGGTCATACGTAAGACGGTTCCCACGAGTCACCTCAGTCAGCTGCGTCCTAGCATTCTAACCCACTAACACTGCTTAGACGACCCTCGTCACCCGTCGATGAAACACGACAGCAGGTGCTTAGTGCAAGTCTCAAATGGAATCCCGGTACCCATTTTCGGGATTCCTTGACTTGGAGATTTCCGGACTGATTCGGGAAGACTGATTCCATGGACCTACCTCCAAGCGTAGTCCCAGTCCCCGAAATTGATTCTCAGTCCGTGGGCTTTGTTTGCGTAGTGAACAGATATGGAAAACAAATATAAGTGAACACAAACAAAGTGATGCCAAATGAAATTCACTTCTTTATTCATTAATGATTTATCAAACACCTATAATTGTCTAGACATAGGTTACATATACCCCGCCAAAATTGGCTTACATGGTCACCTATTCTAACAATCTCCCACTTGACCTTTAAAGCCAATCACCTATATGCCTAATCCCCATCTTCTCAAGATGTTGCGTATGAGCACTCTGCGACATAGGCTTTGTCAGCGGGTCTGCTATGTTGTCTGCTGAGTTGACTCGGTCCATCCGAACGTCACCTCTTCCTACCATTTCTCTAAGAAGATGGTAGCGTCTAAGAATGTGTTTGGAACGGTGATGAGATCTCGGTTCCTTTGCTTGCGCTATTGCACCGTTGTTATCACAGAAGATGACAACAGGCTCGGCGATGCTAGGCACCACACCCAACTCTTGGATGTAGTTTCTCATCCAAAACCGCTTCCTTAGCAGCTTCTGAAGCTGCTATGTATTCAGCCTCAGTGGTGGAGTCAGCAGTGGTTGCTTGCTTGGAACTTTTCCAAGCCACTACTCCTCCGTTGAGTTTGAATACATACCCCGATTGAGACTTGGCATCATCGTCATCAGACTGGACGCTAGCGTCGCTAAAGCCTTCCAGAATTAGTTCTCCATTGCCATAGACCAAGGACATTTCCTTAGTCCTCCTAAGGTACTTAAGGATGCCCTTAACGGCATTCCAATGTGTCTCTCCTGCACAGGACTGATATCTGCTTGTCACGCTCAAAGCGTATGCAATGTCAGGCCTGGTGCAATGGACCGCATATTGGATGCTACCTACGGCAGAAGCATAGGCGATGACTTTCATCTTTTCAAGTTCCTCATCAGTCTGCGGGGACTGCTTCTTGGATAACTTGATCCCATGCCTCATTGGAAGGAATCCTCGTTTGGAGTTGTCCATTCGATATCTCTTTAGGACTTTCTCCATATACGAGTTTTGGGTGAGCCCTAACATCCTTTTAGATCTGTCCCTGACAATCTGGATGCCTAGGATGTAGGAGGCTTCACCCAAGTCCTTCATGGAAAAACTTGGTTGACAACCATGCTTTTGTGTTTCCTAACATTCTAACGTCATTACCAATGAGCAGAATGTCATCCACGTAAAGCACTAGGAACACTATAGAGCTCCCACTGACCTTCTTGATGAAGTCATATCCCCGTATTACTTCATCAAATCGAATGTTCCAACTTCGGGATGCTTGTTTGAGGCCATAGATGGACTTCTGGAGACGACAGACCTTCTGTTCTTCTCCAGTGACCGTGAAACCCTCCGGCTGATCCATATAGATCTCTTCTTCAACGAAACCGTTGAGGAAGGCCGTTTTCACGTCCATCTGCCATATTTCATAGTCATACCATGCTGCTATGGCAAGCAGGATCCGAATGGACTTAGCCATGGCTACTGGCGAGTAGGTATCCTCAAAATCGACCCCGGGTCGTTGAGTGTATCCCTTAGCTACAAGCCTAGCCTTAAAGGTTGTGACTTCTCCATCAACGCCGAGTTTGCGCTTGTAGACCCACTTACAGCCCACTGGCTTAACACCTTTCGGTGGATCTACAAGTCTCCAAACTTGGTTCTCGCTCATGGAGTCCATTTCGGTCTTCATGGCCTCAAGCCATTTCCCGGAGTCGATGTCAGACATCACTTCCCGTATGTCTTAGGATCGTTATCCAGAAGATCGGTCGCACCTAGAAACCCATATCTCACTGGAGGTCTGGATTCTCTAGTGGACCTACGGAGGACGGGAACGTCAGTGGTGACTGTGGGCGCTGACTGTATCGGAGCCGGCGGTTCAGGGGCCGGGACTGGCCTTTCTTGAGGTTGTCCTTCATGCCTAGCATGTTGGACTTCTCTAGGTTGGTCAGCCCTCCGTGCGTTAATCCTAAATCCTCTTGGTGAGGTTTCCGCGGCTATTTCTGATGGCTGAGTTCCATCACTTGATTCCTCAAGGATCAGCTCATCAGGTTGGATATCCTCCGGGAAGCCTTGCTCCAAGAATACTGCATTCCTTGAAACAAATACCTTTTGTTCCAAAGGGTCATAAAAGTAATAACCCGCAGTTTCTCTAGGGTATCCAACGAACCTGCATAGGATAGACCTGGATTCTAGCTTATCTCCCACTAACCTCTTGACGTATGCGGGCTACCCCACACTTTTAAGTAGTTGTAGGACGCAGGCTTGCCGTGCCATATCTCATATGGCGTTTGGGTCAATGCACTGGTAGGCGCCAAATTCAACAACTTGGCTGCCGTTTCTAATGCATAACCCCAAAACGATAAGGGCAATTTGGTAAAACTCATCATGGACCGAACCATGTCCAACAGGGTTCGGTTCCTCCTTTCAGAGACGCCATTTAACTGTGGTGTTCCGGGAGGTGTCCATTCCGATATTATACCATTTTCTTTTAGATAATCTAGGAATTCGGCACTAAGGTATTCACCGCCTCGGTCTGACCGTAGGACTTTAATTTTGCAGTTGGTCTGGTTCTCCACTTCAAGCCTGAATTCTTTAAACCTCTCAAGAGCTTCAGACTTGTACCTCATCAGGTAAACCATAACCATACCGTGAATGGTCATCGGTGAAGGTTATGAAGTAGGAGAACCCACCTCGGGCCTGCGTCCTTAGTGGTCCACATACGTCTGTATGGACCAAGTCCAACAGACCTGTGGTAAGCCTGCTTTGTCCTACAAAGGGCTTCTTGGTCATTTTCCCTCTTAGACAAGACTCACAAGTTGGTAGATCACTCAAGTCCCCAACCTCTAGGTTCTTTGAGTGTACCAACCTTTTCATCCTATCTTGGGATATGTGACCTAGTCTAGCGTGCCACAGACGTGCGTTCCCGTTATTATCTAATTTCCGTTTGTGTTGAGCGTTAAGAACGAAGTTCGTTTGTTGCAAGATATAGAGCCCGTTATTTAATGTACCAAGCAGATGAGCAATTCCACACCTAATCAAATAAAAGCAATTTTTATTGATTCTAAACTCATAACCACTATTGTCCAACAATGGAATGGAAATGATGTTTTTAATCATACTAGGTACAAAATAAAACTTGCTGTAATTCTATGCTAATGCTATCACTAATCACTAGAGTGGCGGATCCTACTGCTTCTGCCGAGATGGCCTTGCCATTCCCAAGCTTTAGGATCATGTCCCCGCTACCCAGTTCTCTGCTTCTTTTCAGCACCTGCAAGTCATTGCAAATGTGAGCTCCACAGCCGGTATCTAATAACCAAGAGGCAGAATTAGTGACCATATTAACCTCAATCACATAGATACCTTGGTTCGAGAAGAGTTTGGGGCACTCTCTCTTCCAATGCCCTTTCTCACGGCAGTTGATACATATGTCATATGCCTTCGACTGTTGCTTGGAGACAACCTTTCCCTTTCCTTTGCCTTTCCCCTCATTGGCAATGGGAACACTCTTAGTGTTCGTAGCTGCTTTGACGGCCTTTCCTTTCCCTTTCTTCCTTTTCCAACGTCCGGCACCTTTGGCTTTTGTCTTGGAAGTTGAAGCACCTCCAAAGAATACCGAACGCGTGGACTTCTTAGTCGTTGCCTCGTATTGCACAAACATATTGATCAACTCATGAATGCCCTTCTCAAGTGCGTTCATGTTGTAGTTGACGATAAATTGGTCAAAGGAGGGTGGGAGTGACTGAAGGATCACATCTATGTACGTTTCATTAACGAGACCTGCCTTTAGGTCCTCGAGCTTTTCCACCAGGGTAAGCATTTTAACCCCGTGCTCTTGTACAGAGGATCCTTCTGTCATTTTAGTTCCAAAGGACGCCTTGGTCACGACATACCTAGTATCCCGATCCGGGACTGCATAGCAATCCTTAAGGCGAGCCATTATGGAAGGGACGTCGTCTAGCCTTTCATATTGCTTCTGAATCTCATTGGTCATCGAAGCTAGTATGACGCTACGGACCTTCCGGTTATCCTTATGGCAAGTCTCGAACGTCTCACGTTCTTCTGGCGTGGATCCTTCCGGCAAGGTCCTAGGGAGAGGCTCGTCCATGACGTAGCCTTGGTTCTCGTAATGTAGGACTATCCTTAGATTGCGCAACCAGTCGTTGTAATTTGTTCCATTGAATTTGTTTGTCTCAAGAATGGTCAAAAGTGGGTTCTTAGACATTTTTAAATCTACATTTTAGAAAACAGCGCGCGATCAGCAGAAAATAAAAGAGGGTGGTTTGATAAAAATAATTAAATGCTTGGTCTTTAGTCATTTAATCCTTCCACTATTTATACGAAAACACGGTACTCTCAAACGTGATTTTCGGGGAAATCCTTTCCTAGTGGGCTTGGGATCCACAGCGATTTGTCCCATACACCGCTTTTACGATTCGCATGGAAAAGATCCTGTGGGAGGTATTCCATACCATTCTCGTTCCACGAGATTCCCAAGATTGGTGCCTCACCCTTTCACATGATCCCGAGGACTCCAAGCGAATCATGCTAATTGGGGGTTAGACCCAACCCAATCGACCGAGCCACAGACCTACTGGTACCCCCAGGACTCGTGAGACAGGTAACAGCAGCCCATTTTTCGTTCATGACATAGTGCATCTTCTTTTAAGTACAATAACGTGCCACGACTCGTGAGACCACGCTATTGACCTAAAACAACTTCCTCACTATGTCATGGATTAGAAGGCATGGACAAACTCTAGAGTTTCATGTCCATTTTGTCTAGGGTCTAATATTTCAACATTGGTCCAACCAATGTGAGAGTAGTAAATGACCGAGATCTCATAATAAATAAAACATTCACACATTCATCCATAATGCGTAAATTAAACCATCCATAGCAGTTATATGACAAATAAAAAAACCCATTCATCCATCATAATAACCATATGAAAAATTAAAGCCTAGCACGCCCCTATTGGATGATCACGAGCCCGAATCCTATGCGACCCACTGAGCCCGCAGTAGATCTATGGTCAATCTTGGGTTGGTCCTATATCATTACATTAATAGTAACCCAATCATCATGCTGATGGGCCTTGGTCTCTTTTCTCTTTCTTCACTTCATGGAAAACTCAAAGGGACCTCCTGTCTGGGCTCTCCATGTGGTCCTTCCTTCTTCTCCACCAATTACAAAAATAGAAACCTCACTCCTAATCTACTCTCATTACATATTAAAAATAGAAACCCCAGCGAAAACCCGGGGGGAGTACATAAGGAGGGAGGTAGAATGCCTTATTATTCCAAGGCAACTAGAAAGAGAGAAGGAGAAAGCAGTAAAAGAGGCACACAGGCCCAACAGAAAATTAAACCATACATTCGTTCTAGGGCTCGTGATTGTAGGACAAGCGGATCCGCCCGGGAGCGCGAGCGGAAGCGAGAAAGCGAGAAATCGTGCATAAATTTAAATCTAATTTAAATATGCGAATTCCAAGGGGTGTACCCTTGGGTGCTCAACCGGGCGTTCGATGTAGGATGTGTAAATATTGAAAAACATATATTTAAACACATAGGGCATAGATATATAAATGAAATCAATCAAAGCGTAATAAACCGTTATCTTTGATTGTTTAGCGTATGCTCCCGGCTACTAGCGTTGTTCCTTCTCCGGAATGCTCACGAAATCCAAACGTATGGATTCTCCAAAGGTGATCCACACCACACCGGAAGAAACACACGTTCTTCTTGCTAGAAAAGAACGGGTTTAGGAAGGAATCGGTTTAAGAGAAGAACACTATGAATTAGTGTTCTCTTAAACTTACTTTGTTCTTCTTCTTGATTCAAAATCAAGTGAAGAACACAAGTGTAAGAGAGGGAGAGAGCACGAAAATTGAGAGAGAGGAGAGGATTTTTGTCTTCTCTTTTTCCTAGAAAAAGATGAATAATGAATCACTTATGCTTGGTGTTGTATATTCTAATATATCTACATAATTAATGTGATTATTGGAATGTGTCTAGGTTCATCCAAGGATGTCTAGATTCATTCCAATCAATTACCATCAATTCTTCAATCAAGCCTACCAAAATTTATGGTATGATCAAATCATACCAAAATGGAAGAGCTTGATAGGAGTTGATTTGTCTCTTTCCAAAAGAGATAAGCCAACATACCACCTAGCATGAAACATGGCTGATTTTGCTTCCTCCAAGGGAGCGTGTCGGCCATGTTTGATTAAGGAAAGAAGTCCAACTTCTTCCCATTCCAAATTAGGAATTACTTCTCCTCTCGGGTATAATTTAACGGACCGGGTTTTATCGTAGTCCAATTACGACGAACCCAATATTAAATCCAATTTAATGTCCACTTAAATTATTCCCGTTGATCTTTTAATCCAATTAAAAGATCCAACGTCTCAACATCTCAACTTTCCATATTTAATCGAAAATCCAATTTACCGATTAAATGAAAGCCCGATACAATATCGGCCCGTCCATCCAATGGACTTTCCCTTAAGTAATCCAATTACTTATTTTATCCTTTGAGATTGACTCCAAGTCGATCTCTCAACATCCTCGGTGATTTGTGTGTGACCCTTTAGGTTAACCCTCAACTAGACTTGGGCCTGTGTCCCACAAGGGCCCGTTACCATGGGTGGCCGTCTAGCAACGGTCCATGGCACTAGAGACTAGGTGAATTGGCGTGAACATTTAGGCGCCGATTCCGTACGGGTTCGATCCTTCCGTCTACCGTCTCCCGGCCTTAGTCTAGGGTATGGAATTGGGCATCGGTTCCCATCCTTGACTAGGCATCTATGCTTAATACTCGAGACCACGTATGCTTCATTGGGTCGACACAGGAAACCATTCCCTGTTCGACCAACCACTGTGGCCACAGCTTCAAACAGCATGAACGTGTCTCCGAGTGCATAAGAGATACCTCTGTCACATACTGACAGGGGACGGATCCTCTTCTTGGAATCCACCGTCCTCGCTACACATTCCGACTGCACTGGACAAGGCTTATGATAATCATCTTACAGAATGATTACCTCTCGCCAGATCCAAGATACAGCCGTCCTGTGCACGCGACTGCCATGATCCCTCAAGTCTGAGGATTACTCCCGTACTATCGGAACCGGGGAAAACCAATCATACCGACCAAGCCTCCAAGGCTTCCATATGATGATCCCCGCGAGTCAGTCCAGTCGGCTCGACCCCAGTCGACCAACCCATCAAGATCGTGTAGGTGTTCCACGCCTGTCCCCGATGAAACACGGCACTCATCTAATGAGCACGAATCTTGACACAAGTCTCAATAGGACTCTCGATGCCCTGTCTCGAGGTCCTCGACTTGGAACGTATCAGACCCAACTCTTAATCAGTTGGTTTCATGACCACCATCCAATGCGTGGCCCAACTGCACGAGTTGTTATCCATGGTCTGTGGGCTTTGTTGCGATATAAGTTAAACACCATTTTAACAAATGTAAGATGAGAGCAACAAAGAAGGTACCATTGGTGACGAATACTCATCTTATTCATCACATAATAATATTACATTTACATCAAGTTGTCAGATAGGTTACAAATCACCAAACCTATTGGCTTTCTGGTCACCTATTCTAACAGTGATCATCCATTTCCATCCAACATACATAATCACATGATATAATCACATAATTACAATATACCAACAATTCATGATTTCCAATCATAATCATTCAAGATAAGAAATAAATGAACATGTGCGTAACGTGTGAAAAATAAAACACAAATATTGGTAACAGTATTTTCTCGTTTTAGGAAAATCTTTCCTCATTATTTGAAGTAAAATAACCCCGGGATTCCAAATCCAATATCTTTTACTCCGAAAATAATGTGTTTAGAAAATTAGGCAAAATTAAACCCAAAAACGAATTTTTCAGAATTAATTCGAAATTAAAACTGAAAATAAATTAAAAAATAAAAAAAAAAACAATATTAGGGTTTAAAACCCTAGTAGCAGCACCGGCCGCCGCCGCCGCTGGCAGCAGCAGCCTGCCGGCGTCTGCACAGGGCAACAGGCTCAGCCTGCCGCCCCTGCGCGCGCGCAGGCGCTGCCTGGCCGGCAGCGTGCGCGGCCTGGTGTTCCGGCAGGCCGTCGCGCGCGCTGGCCTGCTGGTTGCCAGCCGCGCTCCTACGTCTGCACAGTGCGCGCGCAGACGCGCACTAGGCGCGCCTGGCGGCGCCGCTTGGTGCTCGTCTGCGCAACCCACGCGCGCGCGCGCAGACACCCTCGTCTACGTGTGCGCGCGCCTAGAGGCGCCGCCCTGCCCGCACGCTGCCCCTGCCGGCAGCGCATGGCTTCGTGGCCAGCCCTCCCGGCTGGCCGGTTGCGGTGTTTCTCGTTTTCCGTTCAATTTTTCCAGCCTGTTTCCCAAGAAAAACAAAAAAATACCAATTTGCAGAGATTCAAACGAATTGAAAGCAATAAACCGACATGCTTCTAATAATCAAGAAAATCAAGATTTAATTAAAACATGCCAAAAGCACGTTTCATGCTTAAAACGCACATAAACACTAGGCCTATACACCGAACCAGGCTCTGATACCACTGAAAGAATGGGTGGATCGTCCCGGGAAAATTGCGCGAATACGGAAACGCGGTATAAAATACAATAGCGGAATTTTAAACCTGCTTTTAAATTAAAGAACGCGTTTCAAGGGGTGTGCCCTTGAAATTTTCCCGAGTGTTCAGTGTATCTCATGAATAAATAACATATAAGCAATCATGGAGGCCATAGGGTTGAAAAATAAAAGAGAAAAGAACGTAAACCGAGACCTACCCGTTGTCGTTTTCGTCTTGAACAGCTACACGCGTTGTTCGTCGTTTTGCACCAAGATCTCGTTCTTGGGACCCTCCAAATCGTGACACACGATCCACCCACGTATCTTGCACATCGTGCTAGCAACGAACAAGTATGTAATTTATTGGAGTGGATGAATCAACAACACGTAATGAATTAACGGTATTGATTCATCAATGTTCTAATGTTCCAAGAACAAGAGAACAAGAAAAGATGTTTTCTTGGAGAGAGAGGAGGCAGACGAGAGGGAGAGAAACGAGAGAGAGAGTGTGTTGTGTGTGTGTTGGAATTTCATCATCCTTCAAAAGGTGCAAGGCTAGGGGTTTATATAGAGGAGGAGTTTAATCCTCTTTAAACCCTAACTCTTTAGAAGCTTAATTTGACTAGGATTTTGACCTAGTCAAAGTCCTAGTCAAAGTAGAATTTGACCTTGTCAAATTCAATCCTAGCCCTTTATCTCTCCCATTAAATCTCAACCATTAATTTAATTTAATGGCATATTTAAATCCTATTAAATATTCCAAAACGCCAAATAAATATAATAAATAAATATTAATATTTATTCTAGGCCCATTAAATTAATTCCCTTAATAAATCCAATTTATTATTTTAATTCCCTTTATCAACTAGAAGGAATTAATTCTCCAAGAAAATATAGGACCCGATTAAATCCAATTTAATCATTCCTTTACTCCAACATTTAATTCCAAATTAAATACTAAGTGTGTGTGGATAGTGTGTGACTCTTTAGGTTCACCTTTCAGCTAGACTTGGTCGGATTCCTAGAATCCGTCCGTTACCATGGGTGGCCATCTAGCAACGGTCCATGGCACTAGAGACTAGGTGAAATATTCGGGGATGAACATTTAGGCTCTAACAGTACACTTGTCCTTCTGTCTTCGGTATCATCACTTAGGGTCTAGGGCACGGAAAATGCAGGTATCCATTTTGGACCTAAGTGTCGGTCTGTCCTTACTAAACGCCGCAAGGGAAACCTTCCCTTCTGTTTAGTTACTATGGCCACAGATTTTAGGGACAAGACACAGAGCATACATGAGACTCAACTGTCAATGCCTTTTGACAGGAGACAGATACTTTCTTGGAAACTACTGTCATGCTGTACACCAGAGCTGCACTAGACATGGCTTATGACTACTCAAGAGTATTTTGGCAATCTCTCACCATATCTAAGATACAGACCTGATGTACAGGTAAACTTAGTAGTTCCTCAAGTCAAAGGACTTGACCTGTACCGTTGGGACCGGGAATACACGTCGTACCTTGCTAACCATACTCAAGGTCCTCCGTAAGACGGTTCCCGCGAGTCACCTCTGTCAGCTGCTTCCTAGCATGCTAACCCACTAACACTGCTTAGACGACCTTCGTTACCCGTCGATGAAATACAACAGCAGATACTTAGTGCAAGTCTCAAGGGGAATCTCGGTATCCATTTTCGAGATTCCTTGACTTGGAGATTTCCGAACTGATTCGGTAAGACTGATTTCATGGACCTACCTCCAAGCGTAGTCCCAGTCCCCGAAATCGATTCTCAGTCCGTGGGCTTTGTTTGCGTAGTGAACATATATGTAATAGCAGATATAAGTGAACGTAAACAAAGTGTTGCCATGTGAATTTTCACTTCTTTATTCATAAATGATTTATCAAACACCTGAAATTGTCTGGACATAGGTTACATAATTCCCGCCAAAATTTGCTTACATGGTCACCTATTCTAACAATCTCCTACTTGATGTCTAATCCCCATCATCCCAAGATGTTGCGTATGAGCGTTCTGCGACATAGGCTTTGTCAACGGATCTGCCGTGTTGTCTGCTGAGTTGACTCGGTCCATCCGAACGTCACCTCTTCCTACCATTTCTCTAAGAAGATGGTAGAGTCTAAGAATGTGTTTGGAACGGTGATGAGATCTCGGTTCCTTTGCTTGCGCTATTGCACCGTTGTTATCACAGAGGATGACAACAGGCTCGGCGATGCTAGGCACCACACCCAACTCTTGGATGTAGTTTCTCATTCAAACCGCTTCCTTAGCAGCTTCTGAAGCTGCTATGTATTCAGCCTCTGTAGTGGAGTCAGCAGTGGTTGCTTGCTTGGAACTTTTCCAAGCCACTACTCCTCCATTGAGCTTGGATACGTAACCCGATTGAGACTTGGCATCATCGTCATCAGACTGGAAGCTAGCGTCGCTAAAGCCTTCCAGGATCAGCTCTCCATTGCCATAGATAGACTAAGAACATTTCCTTAGTCCTCCTTAGGTACTTAAGGATGCCCTTAACAGCATTCCAATGTGCCTCTCCTGCGCAGGACTGATATCTGCTTGTTACGCTCAAAGCGTACGCAATGTCAGGCCTAGTGCAGTGGACCGCATATTGGATGCTACCTACGGTAGAAGCATAGGGGATGACTTTCATCCTTTCAAGTTCCTCATCAATCTGTGGGGACTGTTTCTTGGACAACTTGATCCCATGCCTCATGGGAAGGAATCCTCGTTTCGAGTTGTCCATTCGATATCTCTTTAGGACTTTCTCCATATACGAGTTTTGGGTGAGCCCTAACATCCTTTTAGATCTGTCCCTGACAATCTGGATGCCTAGGTTGTAGGAGGCTTCACCCAAGTCCTTCATGGAAAACTGGGTTGACAACCATGCTTTTGTGTTTCCTAACATTCTAACGTCATTACCGATGAGTAAAATGTCATCCACATAAAGCACTAGGAACACTATTGAGCTCCCACTGACCTTCTTGTATACACAAGGGTCGGATTCGTTCTTGATGAAGTTATAACCCCGTATTACTTCATCAAATCGAATGTTCCAACTTCGGGATGCTTGTTTGAGGCCATAGATGGACTTCTGGAGATGACAGACTTTCTGTTCTTCTCCAGTGACCGTGAAACCCTTCGGCTGATCCATATAGATCTCTTCTTCAATGAAATCGTTGAGGAAGGCCGTTTTCACGTCCATCTGCCATATCTCATAGTCATACCATGCTGCTATGGCGAGCAGGATCCGAATGGACTTAGCCATGGCTACTGGCGAGTAGGTATCCTCTAAATCGACCCCGGGTCGTTGAGTGTATCCCTTAGCTACAAGCCTAGCCTTAAAGGTTGTGACTTCTCCATCAACGCCAAGTTTGCGCTTGTAGACCCACTTACAGCCCACTGGCTTAACATCTTTCGGTGGATCTATAAGTCTCCAGACTTGGTTATCGCTCATGGAGTCCATTTCGATTTTCATGGCCTCAAGCCATTTCCCGGAGTCGATGTCAGACATCGCTTCTCCTTATGTCTTAGGATCATTATCCAAAAGATCAGTCGCTCCTAGAAAGCCATATCTCACTGGAGGTCTGGACTCTCTAGTGGACCTACGGAGATCGGGAACGTTAGTGGTGACTGTGGGCGTTGACTGTATCGGAGCCGGCGGTTCAGGGACCGGGGCTGGCCGTTCCTGAGGTTGTCCTTCATGCCTAGCATGTTGGACTCCTCGAGGTTGTTCAGCCCTTCGGCTGTCTATCCTGAATCCTCTAAGTGAGGGTTCCGCGGCTACCTCTGATGGCTGGATTCCATCACTTGATTCCTTAAGGATCAGCTCATCTGGTTGGATATCCTCCGGGAAGCCTTACTCCAAGAATACTGCATTCCTTGAAACAAATACCTTTTGTTCCAAGGGGTCATAAAAGTAATAACCCGCAGTTTGTTTAGGGTATCCAATGAACCTGCATAAGCTAGACCTGGATTCTAGCTTATCTCCCACTAACCTCTTGACGTATGCGGGGCTACCCCACACTTTCAAGTAGTTGTAGGACGCAGGCTTGCCGTGCCATATCTCATATAGCGTTTGGGTCAATGCACTGGTAGGCGCCAAATTCAACAATTTGGCTGTCATTTCTAGTGCATAGCCCCAAAAGGATAAGGGCAATTTGGTAAAACTCATCATGGACCGAACCATGTCCAACAGGGTTCGATTCCTCCTTTCAGAGACACCATTTAATTGTGGTGTTCCGGGAGGTGTCCATTCTGATATTATACCATGTTCTTTTAGATAATCTAGGAACTCGGTACTAAGGTATTCACCGCCTCGGTCTGACTGTAGGACTTTAATTTTGCAGTTGGTCTGATTCTCCACTTCAAGTCTGAATTCTTTAAACCTCTCAAGAGCTTCAGACTTGTACCTCATTAGGTAAACATAACCATACCGTCAATGATCATCGGTAAAGGTTATGAAGTAGGAGAACCCACCTCGGGCCTGCGTCCTTAGTGGTCCACATACGTCTGCATGGACCAAATCCAACAGACCTGTGGCAAGCCTGCTTCGTCCTGCAAAGGGCTTCTTGGTCATTTTCCCTCTTAGACAGGATTCATAAGTTGGTAGCTCACTCAAGTCCCCTACCTCTAGGTTCTTTGAGTCTACCAACCTTTTCATCCTATCTTGGGATATATGACCTAGCCTAGCGTGCCACAGTCGTGCGTTCCCGTTATTATCTATTTTACGTTTGTGTTAGGCGTTAAGAACGAAGTTCGTTTGTTGCAAGATATAGAGCACGTTATTTAATGTACCAAGCAGATGAACAGTTCCACACCTCATCAAATAAAAGCAATTTTTATTGATTCTAAACTCATAACCACTATTGTCCAACAATGGAATGGAAATGATGTTTTAATCATACTAGGTACAAAATAAACTTGCTCTAATTCTATGCTAATGCTATCACTAATCACTAGAGTGGCGGATCCTACTGCTTCTGCCGAGATGGCCTTGCCATTCCCAAGCTTTGACGGCCTTTCCCTTCCCTTTTTTCCTTTTCCAACGTCCGGCACCCTTGCCTTTTGTCTTGAAAGTTGAAGCACCTCCAAACAATACCGAACGCGTGGACTTCTTAGTCGTTGCCTCGTATTGCACCAACATATTGATCAACTCACGAATGCCCTTCTCAAGTGCGTTCATGTTGTAGTTGACGATAAATTGGTCAAAGGAGGGTGGGAGTGACTGAAGGATCACATCTATGTACGTTTCATTATCGAGACCTGCCTTTAGGTCCTCGAGCTTTTCCACCAGGGTAAGCATTTTAATCCCGTGCTCTTGTACAGAGGATCCTTCTGTCATTTTAGTTCCAAAGGACGCCTTGGTCGCGACATACCTAGTATCCCGATCCGGGACTGCATAGCAATCCTTAAGGCGAGCCATTATGGAAGGGACGTCGTCTAGCCTTTCATACTGCTTCTGAATCTCATTGGTCATCGAAGCTATTATGACGCTACGGACCTTCCGGTTATCCTTATGGCAAGTCTCGAACGTCTCACGTTCTTCTGGCGTGGATCCTTCCGGCAAGGTCCTAGGGAGAGGCTCGTCCATGACGTAGCCTTGGTTCTCGTAATCTAGGACAATCCTTAGATTGCGCAACCAGTCGTTGTAATTTGTTCCATTGAATTTGTTTGTCTCAACAATGGTTGAAAGTGGGTTCTTAGACATTTTTAAATCTACATTTAGAAAACAGCGCGCGATCAGCAGAAAATAAAAGACGGTGGTTTGATAAAAATAATTAAATGCTTGGTCTTTAGTCATTTAATCTTCCCACTATTTATACGAAAACATGGTACTATCAAACGTAATTTTCGGGAAATTCTTTCCTAGTGGGCTTGGGATCCACAGCGATTTTTCCCATACCCCGCTTTTACGATTCGCATGGAAAAGATCCTGTGGGAGGTATTCCATACCATTCTCGTTCCACGAGATTCCCAAGATTACTGCCTCACCCTTTCACATGATCCCGAGGACTCCAAGCGAATCATGCTAATTGGGCGTTAGACCAACCCAATCGACCGAGCCACAGACCCACTGGTACCCCCACGACTCGTGAGACAAGTAACAACAGCCCATTTTTCGTTCATGACATAGTGCAGCTTCTTTTAAGTACAATAACGCGACACGACTCGTGAGATCACGCTATTTACCTAAAACAGCTTCCTCACTATGTCATGGATTGGAAGGCATGGACAAACTCTTAGAGTTCATGTCCATTTTGTCTAGGGTCTAATATTTCAACATTGGTCCAACCAATGTGAGAGTAGTAAATGACCGAGATCTCATAATAAATAAACATTCACACATTCATCCATAATGCGTAAATTAAACCATCATAGGAGTTATATGACAAATAAAAAAACTCATTCATCCATCATAATAACCACATGCAAAATTAAAGCCTAGCACGCCCCTGTTGGATGATCACGAGCCCGAATCCTATGCAACCCTCTGAGCCCGCAGTGGATCTATGGTCAATCTAGCGTTGGTCCTATACTATTATATTAATAGTAACCTAATCATCATGCTGATGGGCCTTGGTCTCTTTTCTCTTTCTTCACTTCATGGAAAACTCCAAGGGACCTCCCGTCTGGGCTGTCCATGTGGTCCTTCCTTCTTTTCTCCACCAATTACAAAAATAGAAACCTCACTCCTAATCTACTCTCATTACATATTAAAAAATAGAAACCCCAGCGAAAACCCGGGGGAGTACATAAGGAGGGAGGTAGAATGCCTTATTATTCCAAGGCAACTAGAAAGAGAGAAGGAGAAAGCAGTAAAAGAGGCCCACAGGCCCAATAGAAAATTAAACCATACATTCGGTCTAGGGCTTGTGATCATCCATTTCCATCCAACACACATAATCACATGATATAATCACATAATTACAATATACCAACAATTCATGATTTCCAATCATAATCATTCAAGATAAGAAATAAATGAACATGTGCGTAACGTGTGAAAAATAAAACACAAATATTGGTAATAGTATTTTCTCGTTTTAGGAAAACCTTTCCTCATTATTTTAAGTAAAATAACCCCGGGATTCCAAATCCAATATATTTTACTTGTAAAATAATGTCTTTTAGAAAATTAGACCAAATTGAACCCAAAAACGAATTTTTCAGAATTAATTAAAAATTAAAACTGAAAATAAATTAAAAAATAAAAAGAAAACAATGCTAGGGTTTAAAACCCTAGTAGCAGCACTGGCCGCCGCCGGCAGCAGTCTGCCGGCGTGTGCACAGGGCAGCAGGCTCAGCCTGCCGCCCCTGCGCGCGCGCAGGGGCTGCCTGGCCGGGCGCGCGCGCGCAGGCCCCTGCCTGCCTCGCGCGCGCGCTGGCCTGCTGGTTGCCAGCCGCGCTCCTACGCCTGCTGGGCGCGTGCGCGCAGACACCTTCGTCTGTGTGCGCGCGCGCGCGTGGTGGCGCCGCCTGGTGCTCGTCCGGGCAACCGCGCGCGCGTGCGCGCCCATGATTGAGCCTTTCGGGCGCGCGCGCGCAGATACCCTCGTTTGCGTCCGCGCCTGCGCGCAGCCACCCTGGCTGCGCGCTGCCCCTGCGAGACCGGCTGGGCGGGCACACGCAGGGTTTCCTTGCCTGCGCGCGTCTGCCCTGCCGGCAGCGCATGGCTACGCGCGGCCAGCCCTCCCGGCTGGCCGGTTGCGGTGTTTCTCATTTTTCGTTCAATTTTTCCAGCCCGTTTCTCAATAAAAACAGAAAAATACCAATTTGCAGAGATTCACACGAATTGAAAGCAATAAAACGATATGCTTTTAATATTCAAGAAAATCAAGATTTAATTAAAACATGCCAAAACCACGTTTAATGCTTAAAACGAACATAAACCCTAGGCCTATACATCGAACCGGGCTCTGATACCACTGAAAGAATAGGTGGATCGTCCCGGGAAAATTGCGCAAATGCGGAAGCGCAGTATAAAAATAAAATAGCGGAATTTAAAACATGCTTTTAAATTAAAGAACACGTTTCAAGGGGTGTGCCCTTGAAATTTCCCGGGTATTTGGTGTATCTCATGAATAAATAACATATAAGCAATCAGGGAGGCCATAGGGTTGAAAAATAAAAGAGACGAAAACGTAAACCGAGACCTACCCGTTGTCGTTTTCGTCTTCAACAGCTACACGCGTTGTTCCCCGTTTTGCACCAACATCTCATTCTTGAGACCCTCCAAATCATGACACACGATCCACCTACGTATCTTGCACGTCGTGCTAGCAACGAACAAGTATGTAATTTATTGGAGTGGATGAATCAACAACACGTTATGAATTAACGGTATTGATTCATCAATGTTCTAATGTTCCAAGAACAAGAGAACAAGAAAAGATGTTTTCTTGGAGAGAGAGGGGGCGGACGAGAGGGAGAGAAACGAGAGAGGGAGTATGTTGTGTGTGTGTTGGAATTTCATCATCCTTCAAAAGGTGCAAGGCTAGGGGTTTATATAGAGGAGGAGTTTAATCCTCTTTAAACTACAACTCTTTAGAATCTTAATTTGACTAGGATTTTGACCTAGTCAAAGTCCTAGTCAAAGTAGAATTTGACCTTGTCAAATTCAATCCTAGCTCTTCATCTCTCCCATTAAATCTCAACCATTAATTTAATTTAATGGCATATTTAAATCTTATTAAATATTCCAAAAGGCCAAATAAATATAATAAATAAATATTAATATTTATTCTAGGCC
The DNA here is from genome assembly GCA_034509735.1 of Sesamum alatum. NCBI lineage: Eukaryota > Viridiplantae > Streptophyta > Magnoliopsida > Lamiales > Pedaliaceae > Sesamum > Sesamum alatum. The sequence continues at coordinate 937,133 of JACGWO010000013.1, forward strand.
CATTAACTTAATTCCCTTTATCAACTAGAAGGAATTAATTCTCCAAGAGAATATAGGACCCGATTGAATCTAATTTAATCATTCCTTTACTCCAACATTTAATTCCAAATTAAATACTAAGTGTGTGTGGATAGTGTGTGACTCTTTAGGTTCACCTTTCAGCTAGACTTGGTCGGATTCCTAGAATCCGTCCGTTATCATGGGTGGCCATCTCGCAACGGTCTATAGCACTAGAGACTAGGTGAAATATTCGGGGATGAACATTTAGGCTCTAACAGTACACTTGTCCTTCTGTCTTCGGTCTCATCACTTAGGGTCTAGGGCACGGAAAATGCAGGTACCCATTTTGGAACTAAGTGTCGATCTGTCCTTACTAAACGCCGCAAGGGAAACCTTTCCTTCTGTTCAGTTACTGTGGCCACAGATTTTAGGGACAAGACACAGAGCATACATGAGACTCAACTGTCAATGCCTTTTGACAGGAGACAGATCCTTTCTTGGAAACTACTGTCACGCTGTAGACATGGCTTATGACTACTCAAGAGTATTTTGGCAATCTCTCACCATATCTAAGATACAGACCTGATGTACAGGTAAACTCAGTAGTTCCTCAAGTCAAAGGACTTGCCCTGTACCATTGGAACCGGGAATACACGTCGTACTTTGCTGACCATACCCAAGGTCCTCTGTAACACGGTTCCCGCGAGTCACCTCAGTCAGCTGCTTCCTGGCATGCTAACACACTAACACTGCTTAGACGACCTTCGTCACCCGTCGATGAAATACGACAGCAGATGCTTAGTGCAAGTCTCAAGGGGAATCTCGGTACCCATTTTCGAGATTCCTTGACTTGGAGATTTCCGGACTGATTCGGTAAGACTGATTTCATGAACCTACCTCCAAGCGTAGTCCCAGTTCCCGAAATCGATTCTCAGTCCGTGGGCTTTGTTTGCGTAGTGAAAAGATATGTAATAGAAGATATAAGTGAACGTAAACATAGTGTTGCCATGTGAATTTTCACTTCTTTATTCATAAATGATTTATCAAACACCTGAAATTGTCTGGACATAGGTTACATATTCCCGCCAAATTGGCTTACATGGTCACCTATTGTAACAATACGGGGATATGATTTCATCAAGAACGAGTCCGATCCTTGTGTATACAAGAAGATCAGTGGGAGCTCAGTTGCGTTTCTGGTGCTTTATCTGGATGACATCTTTCAGATTGGGAATGATGCTAAGATGTTGGGTACCACTAAAGCTTGGTTGTCAACGCAATTCTCCATGAAGGATATGGGCGAGGCATCCTACATCCTTGGCATCAAGATCTGCAGGGATAGATCTAGAAGGATGTTAGGAATGGCCCAGCCCTCGTATATTGAGAAAGTCTTGAAGAGATTCAAGATGGAGAACTCAAAACGAGGATTCCTTTCTATGAGGCATGGAATTAAGTTATCTAAGAAGCAGTCTCCTAAGACTGATGAGGAGTTTAAAAGGATGTTGGACATCCCGTATGCTTCAGTCGTAGGCAACATACAGTATGTTGTTCAGTGCACTAGACCTAATGTGGCTTTCGCTTTGAGCGTAACTAGCCGATATCAGGCACATTGGAGTCCAGTCAAACCTATCCTAAAGTATCTGAAAAGGACTAAGGACATGTTCTTGATCTACGGCGGTGGAGGGTTGATAGTGGAAGGCTATAGCGACGCTAGCTTCCAGTCGAATGACGATGATGCCAAGTCTCAGTATAGTTTTGTATTTAGACTAAATGGTGGCGTGGTTACTTGGAAGAGTTCCAAATAGGCTACCACGACGGACTCCACCATAGAGTTTTGAATACATAGCGGCTTTGGAAGCTGCTAAGGAGTGGTTTGGTTGATGAGCTACATCCAAGGGTTGGATGTAGTACCTAGCATTGCTAAGCATGTAATTATCTTTATGATAACAACGGAGCGATAGCGCTACCAAAGGAACCGAGATCTCATCACGATCCAAGCGTATTCTTATACGCTACCATCTACTTAGAGAGATGGATAGCAGGAGTGACGTTCGGTTGGACCGAGTCAGCTCCGCAGAAAGCATAGTAGATCCACTTGCTAAGCCCATGTTGCAAGTTGCCCATACTCACAATCTGAATAAGAGGTTTGAGGCCAAATGGGTGATTGGCTTTAGGTCAAGTGGGAGATTGTTAGAATAGGTGACCAGAAAGCCAATAGGTTCGGCGATTTGTAACCTATCTGACAACTTGATGTAAATGTAATATTATTATGTGATGAATAAGATGAGTATTCGTCGCCAATGGTACCTTATTTGTTGCGCTAATCTTACATTTGTTAAAAATGGTGTTTAACTTATATCGCAACAAAGCCCACAGACCATGGATAACAACTCGTGTATTTGGGCCACGCATTGGATAGTGGTCATGAAACCAACTGATTAAGAGTTGGGTCTGAAACGTTCCAAGTCGAGGACCTCAAGACAGGGCATCGAGAGTCCTATTGAGACTTGCGTCAAGAGTCGTGTTCATGGGATGAGTGCCGTGTTTCATCGGCGACAGGCGTGGGACGCCTACACAATCTTGATGGGTTGGTCGACTGGGGTCGAGCCGACTGGACTGACTCACGGGGATCATCATATGGAAGCCTTGGAGGCTTGGTCGGTATGATTGGTTTTCCCCGGTTCCGATAGTACGGGAGTAATCCTCAGACTTGAGGGATCATGGCAGTCGCGTGGACATGATGGTTGTATCTTGGATCTGGCGAGAGGTAATCATTCTGTAAGATGATCATCATAAGCCTTGTCCAGTGCAGTCGGAATGTGTAGCGAAGACGGTGGATTCCAAGAAGAGGATCCGTCCCCTGTCAGTATGTGACAGAGGTATTTCCTATGCACTCGGAGACACGTTCATGCTGTTTAAACCTGTGGCCGTAGTGGTTGGTCGAACAGGGAATGGTTTCCTATGTCGACGCAATGAAGCATAGGTGGTCTCGAGTATTAAGCATAGATGCCTAGTCAAGGATAGGAACCGACGCCCAATTCCATACCCTAGACTAAGGCCGGGAGACGGTAGACGGAAGGATCGTATCCGTATGGAATCGGCGCCTAAATGTTCATGCCAATTCACCTAGTCTCTAGTGCCATGGACGGTTGCTAGACGGCCACCCATGGTAACGGGCCCTTGTGGGACACGGGCCCAAGTCTAGCTGAGGGTGAACCTAAAGGGTCACACGCAAATCACCGAGGAGGTTAAGAGATCGACTTGGAGTCAATCTTGAAGGATAAAATAAGTAATTGGATTACTTAAGGGAAAGTCCATTGGATGGACGGGCCGATATTGTATCGGGCTTCCGTTTAATCGGTAAATTGGATTTTCGATTAAATATGGAAAGTTGAGACGTTGGATCTTTTAATTGGACTAAAAGATCAACGAGAATAATTTAAATGGGCATTAAATTGGATTTAATGTTGGGTTCGTCGTAATTGGATTACGATAAAACCCGATCCATTAAATTATACCCGAGAGGAGAAATAATTCCTATTTTGGAATAGGAAGAAGTTTGACTTCTTCCCTTAATTAAACATGGCCGACATACTCCCTTGGAGGAAGCAAAATCAGGAATGTTTCGTGCGAGGTAGTATGTTGACTTATCTCTTTTGGAAAGAGATAAATCAACTCCAATCAAGCTCTTCCCTTTTGGTATGATTTTGATCATACCATAAATTTTGGTAGGCTTGATTGAAGAATTGATGGTGATTGATTGGAATGAATCTAGACATCCTTGGATGAACCTAGACACATTGAAATAATCACATTAATTATGTATATATATTAGAATATACAACACCAAGCATAAGTGATTCATTATTCATCTTTTTCTAGGAAAAAAGAGAAGACAAAAATCGCTCTCCTCTCTCTCAACTCTCGGCCTCTCCCCCTCTCTCACACTTGTGTTCTTCACTTGATTTTGAATCAAGAAGAAGAACAAAGTAATTTTAAGAGAGCACTAATTCATAGTGTTCTTCTCTTAAACCGATTCCTTCTTAAACTCGTTCTTTTCTAGCAAGACGAACGTGTGTTTCTTCCGGTGTGGTGTGGATCACCTTTGGAGAATCCATACGTTTGGATTTCGTGAGCATTTCGGATAAGGAACAATGCTAGTAGCCGGGAGCATACGCTAAACAATCAAAGGTAACGGTTTTACTACGCTTTGATTGATTTAATATACATCTATGCCTTATGTGTTTAAATATATGTTTCTAATATTTACACATCCTACATCGAACGTCCGGTTGAGCACCCAAGGGTACACCCCTTGGGATTCGTTTATTTAAATTAGATTTAAATTTACGCACTATTTCCTCGCTTTCTCGTTTCCGCTCGTGCTCCCCGGCGGATCCTCTTATCCTACATACCGATGGTCACTCACGGTATGGTTATGTTTACCTGATGAGGTACAAGTCTGAAGCCTTTGGAAGGTTTAAGGAATACAGACTTGAAGTAGAGAACCAAACCGGTCAAAAGATCAAAGCCCTTCGATCGGACCGAGGTGGAGAGTATTTGAGTGGTGAGTTTACTGATTATCTAAAAGAGAATGGGATTCTCTCTCAGTGGACCCCTCCTGGAACACTACAGCTTAATGGTGTGTCTGCAAGGAGGAATCGGACCTTGTTGGACATGGTCCGATGGATGATGAGTTTTACCGAACTCCCCCTTTCCTTCTGGGGATACACTCTTGAAACGACGGTCAAAGTTTTGAACCTGGCGCCATCTAAGAAGGTATCCCAGACGCCATATGAGAAATGGCATGGGAAGCCTGCCTCCTACAAATACTTGAAAGTGTGGGGTTGCCCCACATATGTCAAGATATTAGTGGGAGATAAACTGGACTCAAGGTCTAGTTTATGCAGGTTCATCGGCCATCTGAAAGAAACTACGGGGTATTATTTCTATGATCCCTCCGAGCAAAAGATTTTTGTCTCGCGAAACGTAGTGTTCTTGAAAAGGGTTTTCCATCGGATAGTCTACGCGATGAGGTGGTCCTTGTGGAATCAAGTGAGGAACCCCATGAGTTAGTAGTTCCCACTGATATTGTTCCAGTCCTCCGTAGGTCGACCAGAGTATCCCATGCACTTGATAGGTATGGATTTCTGGGCCTGACCGGTCAGTTGGATAATGATCCAAAATCATACGGAGAAGCCGTGTCGGACATCGTTTCGGATAAGTGGCTTGAGGCTCTGAAATCCGAGATGGACTCAATGGGTACAAAAAGGTTTGGACCCTAGTAGACCCACCCAAAAGGGTAAACCCGTAGGGTGTAAATGGGTCTACAAACGTAAGCTTGGAGCTGACGGGGAGGTTACAACCTTCAAAGCCAGGCTTGTGGCGAAAGGTTACACTCAATGACCCGGGGTCGATTTTAAGGAAACCTATTCGCCCGTAGCAATGGCCCAGTCTACTCGGATACTGCTTGACTATTAAATATGGCAGATGGATGTGAAAACGGCCTTCCTCAACGGTTTCGTAGAGGAAGAGATCTATATGGATCAGCCGGAAGGTTTCACAACTGTTGATGAAGAGCAGAAGGTCTGGCGTCTCCAAAGGTCCATCTATGGCCTCAAACAAGCTTCCCGAAGAACGAGTCCGATCCTTGTGTATACAAGAAGATCAGTAGGAGCTCAGTTGCATTTCTGGTGCTTTATGTGGATGACATCTTGCTCATTGGGAATGATGCTAAGATGTTGGGTACCACTAAAGCTTGGTTGTCAACGCAATTCTCCATGAAGGATATGGGCGAGGCATCCTACATCCTTGGCATCAAGATCTACAGGGATAGATCTAGAAGGATAGGAATGGCCCAGTCCTCGTATATTGAGAAAGTCTTGAAGAGATTCAAGATGGAGAAGTCAAAATGAGGATTCCTTCCTATGAGGCATGGAATTAAGTTATCCAAGAAGCAGTCTCCTAAGACTGATGAAGAGCTTAAACGGATGTTGGACATCCCCTATGCTTCAGCCATAGGCAGCATACAGTATGTTGTTCAGTGCACTAGACCTGATGTGGCTTTCGCTTTGAGCATAACAAGTCGATATCAGTCGTGTGTCGGGGAGGCACACTGGAGTGCAGTCAAGACTATCCTGAAGTACCTGAAAATGACTAAGGACATGTTCTTGATCTACAGCGGTGGAGAGTTGATACTGGAAGGCTATGGCGACGGTAGCTTCCAGTCGGATGACGATGATGCCAAGTCTCAGTCTGGTTATGTGTTCAGACTTAATGGTGGCATGGTTGCTTGGAAGAGTTTCAAGCAGGCTACCACGGCGGACTCCACCACAGAGTTTTGAATACATAGCAGCTTTGGAAGCTGCTAAGGAGTGGTTTGGTTGATGAGCTACATCCAAGGGTTGGATGTAGTACCTCGCATTGCTAAGCCTGTAATTATCTTTTATGATAACAACGGGGTGATAGCGCTAGCAAAGGAACCGAGATCTCATCACGATCCAAGCATATTCTTAGACGCTACCATCTGCTTAGAGAGATGGATAGTAGGAGTAACGTTCGGTTGGACCGAGTCATCTCCACAGAAAACATAGCAGATCCACTTGCTAAGCCCATGTTATAAGTTGCCTATACTCAGCATCTGGATAAGATGGGTTTGAGGTCAATGGGTGATTGGCTTTAGGTCAAGTGGGAGATTGTTAGAATAGGTGACCAGAAAGCTAATAGGTTTAGCGATTTGTAACCTATTATACAACTCGATATAAATGTAATATTATTATGTGATGAATAAAATGAGTATTCGTCACTTCTGGTGCTTACTTGTTGCGCTCATTTCACATTTTTTAAAACAGTGTTTTAACTTATATCATTACAAAGCCCACAGACCATGGATAACAACTTGTGCAGTTGGGCCACGCATTGGATGGTGGTCATGAAACCAACTGATTAAGAGTTGGGTCTGAAACGTTCCAAGTCGAGGAACTCGAGACAGGGCATCGAGAGTCCTATTGAGACTAGCATCAAGAGTCGTGTTCATGGGATAAGTGCCGTGTTTCATCGACGACAGGCGTGGGACGCCTACACGATCTTGATGGGTTGGTCGACTGGACTGACTCGTGGGGAGCATCATATGGAAGCCTTGGAGGCTTCGTCGGTATGATTGGTTTTCCCCGGTTCTGATAGTACGGGAGTAATCCTCAAACTTGAGGAATCATGGCAGTCGCGTGCGCGCGCATACGGCGCTCCTGCCGGGCGCGCACGCGTAGACACCATCGTCTGCGTGCGCGGGCATGCAGGTATCCCAGCGCGCTGGCCTAGCGCGCGCGGGCGGGCTTCCCTGCCCGTTTGCTCGTGCGCCAGGCCAGCTGCCTGCTTGTCGTCCGGCAGGCTGTCTGCGCGCAGCCATGCGCGCCTGGCGCAGGCGGCTATGCGCAGGCTCCTCTGCCTGCGCGCGTCTGCCTTGCCTGTGTTCGTTTTGTTCAACTCTCACCCCCTGTTTCCCAAGAAAAATAGAAAATCCAACAACACCAAAATCATGCTAATCGAAAAGCAAGAAAAACGACATGCTTTAATAACAATAAAATCAAGAATTAATTAAAATATGCAAAAACACATTTTTCATGCTAATAACGCACACAAAACCCTAGGCCTATACACCGAACCGGGCTCTGATACCACTGAAAGATTTTGGATCGTCCGAGGAAATAGCGCGAATGCAGAAGCGCGTTATACATTCAAATAAACAGAATTTAAACCTGCTTTTACGAAAAATAAAGAACTCGTTTAAGGGGTGTGCCCTTGAAGTTCCCGTGTGTTCAGTGTATCTCATGAATTAAAAGCATACAAGAATCATGGAGGCCATAGAATTAAAAATAAAAAGAGGGACGAAAAATAAATCGGGACTTACCGGTTGTCGTTTTCATCTTCTAACCGGTACTCGCGTTGTTCCCCAATTTGTACCAAATCTTGTATATGAGATTCTCCAAATTGTGACACGCAATCCACCCACGTATCTTGCACGTCGTGCTAGCGAAAGAACAAGTATATTGAGAGGACGGATCAATCACACGTTATTAATTTAACAGGATTAATCCACCTATATTCAATTGTTCTAAGAATGAAAGAACAAGAAAATAATATTCTTGAGAGAGAGAGAGAGAGAGGGCAGACGAGAGGAGAGAGGACGAGAGTGTGTGTGTGTGTGTGTTGGAGTTTCATCATCATGGTTATGGTGAGGGGCTAGGACTATTTATAGAGGAGGAGTTTAATCCTCTTCAAACTCAACTCTAGAAGACTAATTTGACTAGGATTTTGACCTAGTCAAAGTAGTAATTTGACCTAGTCACATTAATCCTAGCCATCCATATCTCCTTTTAATCTCAACCATTAATTTAATTTAATGAAATATTTAAAACATATTTAAATATTCCAAAAAGAAATAAATATAATAAATATAAATATTTATTCTAAGGTCATTAAATTAATTTTCTAATAAATCTAATTTATTAGATTAATCTCTTTTATCTAATAAAAGGAATTAATTCTCTCCAAGAAAATTAAGGACCCGATTAAATCCTATTTAATCATTCCATTTCTCAATATTTAATTCTAAATTAAATATTTAATGTGTGTGGATTATGTGTGACTCTTTAGGTTCACCTTTCAGCTAGACTTGGTTGGATTCCTAGAATCCGCCCGTTACCATGGGTGGTCATCTAGCAACGGTCCATGGCACTAGAGACTAGGTGAATATTCAGGGATGAACATTTAGGCTCTAACAGTACACTTGTCCTTCCGTCTATGGTCTCACTACTTAGGGTCTAGGGCACGAAAATTGCAGGTACCCATTTTGGACCTAAGTGTCGGTCTGTCCTTACTAAACGCCGCAAGGGAAACCTTCCCTGATGTTCAGTTACTGTGGCCATAGATTTTAGGGACAAGACAGAGAGCATATGTGAGACTCAACTGTCAATGCCTTTTGACAAGAGACAGATCCTTTTCTTGAAAACTACTGTCACTCTGTACATCGGAGGTGCACTAGACATAGCTTATGACTACTCAAGTGCTTCTTGGTAATCTCTCACCATATCTAAGATACAGCCCTGATATACAGGTAAACTCAGTTGTTCCTCAAGTCAAAGAACTTGACCTGTACTGTCGGAATCGGGAACACACGTCATACCTAGCCGACCCTAATCAAGGTCCTCCGTAAGACGGTTCCCGCGAGTCACCTCAGTCAGCTGCTCCCTAGCAGGCTAACCCACTAACACTGCTTAGACGACCTTCGTCACCGGTCTATGAAATACGACAGCAGATGCTTAGTGCAAGTTTCAAGGGGAATCTCAGTACCCATTTTCGAGATTCCTTGACTTGAAGATTTCCGAACTGATTCGGCGGGACTGATTTCATGGACCTACCTCCAAGTGTAGTCCCAGTCCCCGAAATACGTTTTCAGTCAGTGGACTTTATTTGCATAGTGAACAGATATGTAATGCAGATAAAGTGAACACAAACAAAGTAATGCCAAATGAATTTCACTTTTTTATTCATTAATAATTTATCAAATCCCTGAAATTGTCTAGACATAGGTTACATTTTGCCTGCCAAGATTATCTACATGGTCACCTATTCTAACAGACGCAAGTCTCAATAGGACTCTCGATGCCCTGTCTCGAGGTCCTCAACTTGGAACGTTTCAGACCCAACTCTTAATCTGTTGGTTTCATGACCACCATCCAATGCGTGGCCCAACTGCACGAGTTGTTATCCATGGTCTGTGGGCTTTGTTGCGGTATAAGTTAAAACACCGTTTTAACAAATGTGAAATGAGCGCAATAAAGTAAGCACCATAAGTGATGAATACTCATTTTATTCATTACATAATAATATTACATTTACATCGAGTTGTATAATAGGTTACAAATCGCCAAACGTATTGGCTTTCTAGTCACCGGAGAAGGAACAACGCTAGTAGCCGGGAGCATACGCTAAACAATCAAAGGTAACGGTCTATTACGCTTTGATTGATTTCATTTGTATATCTATGCCCTATGTGTTTAAATATATGTTTTAATATTTACACATCCTACATCGAACGCCCGGTTGAGCACCCAAGGGTACACCCCTTGGGATTCGCGTATTTTGAATTTGATTTAAATTTACGCACTTTCCACGCTTTCTCGCTTCCGCTCGCGCTCCCGAGCGGATCCGCTTGTCCTTCAAGTGGTATCAGAGCCCGGTTCGATGTAAGGGGCATATATCTATGTGTTTGGCATGATCTACTTGCTTTTAAATGGCTTTATTGGCATGTTAGATTACATAAATATATGAATAATATGATGATTCAATTGTTTGGATTTAATGGACTTTTGGCATGCTTAATTTTGTTAGATTGGATCTAAAATTGCATGCTTATTTTCAGAATAATATTAATGTTATTGTGCTGAAACAGTTTTGAAAAACACAAAAAAAAAAAAAAAAAAATTTGGTCGGCCAGGCAGTGGCCGCACGCAGGCGCCAGCACAACGGCTGGGCCGATTTGTGCCGTTTTTCGACTTTTTCCGGAAAATTTAATTTTCTGTATTTTCTGCACAATATTCTGAAAATATATTAATTTTGCATTTTTGATTTTGGAATAATTGGTATTCCTTGGATTAATTTTGCTTAATTAATTTGGGATTAATACATGCATTGGATGCATTGTGTAAAATGTCCATTAAATTTAAAATTTGAATTTTGCATATTATTTATATGTTTATGCTTTTGTGATGTTGGACATCACTTGGATATTTGGAATATCCATTGGTTTTATTGCATGATTATTTGGAATAATTATGTTATATGTGAGTTGATGGAATCAACATGGGATGATCACAAGAGCCCTAGACCTTATGTATGGATGAATGTATGATCATTTATTTTCTGTTGGGTGGGGCCTGCGTGCCTCTTGTTTTTGGGACTATCATCTCCCGTATTTTCAGCCTCATGATGTTAAGGCTTGTTTTCCTTATTACCAATGTATTACTTTCAGTTGTAATGAGAGTAGATAGGATTGGTGAGGTTTTACTTTTAACAAGCAATTGGAGTCGGAGACCCCAAGGAGGAGCATCAAGGCGTGAAACAAGAAGCACTTCAAGGCCCATTGGTATGACAATGGGTTTATTATTATTGTAATAATTTAGGACCACCCTAGACAGACCATAGACTCACTGCGGGTTCAGTGGGTCGCATAGGTTGGGCTTGTGATCATCCTAACAGGGGTATGCTATGTTTTCTGCATGTGGCGTATTTATTTATCGCTTTAAATATTGGATATTTATGCATGCTAAAACACAATAATGTGATGAGGTCTCGGTCATACACAAACTCTCATTTGGTTGGACCAAATTAAATATTAGGCCCAGAACGGACTTGGATCAAAATGGTATTTTGGTCTGTCCGAGCCTTCCATCCACAGCAATGTGGTGAGGAAGCTACCACTACCCAAGTGTGGTCTCACGAGTTGTGGCACACTTGGAATAGGGGAAAGCTGCACTATTGTTGTGAACAAAAAGACTGCGCTCGTTGTTTCCCTGTCTCACGAGTCGTGGGGGGCGACAGTTTGAGGTATGATTTGGTTGATGGGTCGGGCCTAACACTGAGTAACATGGTTCGCTTGGAGTCCTCGGAACCATGCGAATAGGTGAGGCAAAATATCTTGGGAATCTCATTGGATGAGAACGATATTGGATATCTCCCACAAGGTCTTCTTCATGTGAATCGTAAAAGCGGGGCATGGAGATTACGCTTGTGGATCCCAAGCCCACTAGGAAATGGTTTCCCGAAACTCCGCTTGAGACTGGCGGACTTTCGTAGAAATAGTGGGAGGGTTAAAGACTAAAAGACCAAGTCTTCAACTTGAACAATAATATTACCATCATCTGCTAATTTCTGCTTTACATTTTCATTAATGTAGATATGTCTAAGAACCCGTTAACCATGATTCTTGAGACTAACAAATTCAACGGAACGAACTACTCGGACTGGCTGAGAAACCTGAGGATTGTCCTCGGTTTCGAGAACCAAGGCTACGTCTTGGACGAGCCGCCACCGAGCAACTTACCAGAGGGGTCCACGCCTGAAGAACGTTTGACGTTCGAGAAATGGCATGAGGACAACCGGAAAGTACGCAGTATCATACTGTGTTCGATGTCTAACGACATCCAGAAGCAGTATGAGAGGCTGGACAACGTCTCCGCCATAATGCTCCGCATGAACAAGGTTTATGCGGTTCCGGATAGGCATATTAGATATGCCGCCACAAAAGCATTCTTTGGCACCAAGCTTGCTGAAGGAGCGTCTGTACAAAGTCATGAGGTCAAGATGCTCTCCCTAGTGGAGAAACTCGAGGACCTTAAAGCTGGGCTTAACAATGACACGTACATTGACGTGATCCTTCAGTCGCTTCCTCCATCCTATGACCCGTTTGTTGTAAACTACAACATGAAAAACGGACTTGAGAAGTCTATTCATGAGTTGATCAACATGCTGGTCCAATACGAGGCAACGACCCACAAGTCGGCGCCGGCGGTATTGATAGGAGAGGCTTCGACCTCCAAGGCGAATGGCAAGAGGGCCGGACGCTGGAAGAGGAAGAAGGGCAAAGGGAAGACGGTTGTGGCCCCTGCTCACGCTCCGGGCGTCCCTGTTGCTCCGGTTGGACCGAGCAAAGGGAAAGGGAAGGCCCGTGGTTCTCAGCGGTCCAAGGCAAATGATGTATGCATGCATTGCCAAGGGAAAGGGCATTGGAAGAGGGAGTGCCCACAACTCCTCTCCAACCCAGGTGTGTTTGTGGTTGAAGTTAATATGATTACTAATTATGCTTCATGGGTATTGGATACCGGGTGTGGTACTCACATCTGCAATGATCTGCAGGCACTGCAAAGAAGCAGAAGGCTAACCAAGGATGAGATGATCCTGAGGCTAGGCGATGGCAAGGCCGTTGCTGCGGAGGCCGTAGGATCACTAGAGTTAGCCATTAGTAGTCATGTTAGGATTGTACTGAACGACTGTTTCTATGTACTTAGCACGATTAAAAACATTGTTTCCATCCCGGTCCTTGATAAGGAGGGATATGAATTTACCATCAATAAAAACGGTTTTATCATTATCAAAGATGGTATTTCTCATCTGCTTGGTACATTGGTCAACGGTCTGTACATACTTCAACAGTCTAATTGGATTATGACTGCAGAACACAAACGAAAACGTGATGATCATAATAACGCACAGATATGGCATGCGAGGTTAGGACATGTCTCTAAAGATAGGATAAGAAGGTTGGTGGACTTAAAGAGTCTAGAAATAGACGATTTGGACAACCTACCCCCTGCGAATCCTGTCTAAAGGGAAAGATGACCAAGAAACCCTTTGTTGGACAAAGTACGCTAGCCAGTGGTCTGTTGGATTTGATCCATACAGATGTCTGTGGTCCACTAAATACTCAGGCTAGAGGTGGGTACTCGTACTTCATAACCTTTACCGATGATCGCTCACGGTATAGTTATGTTTACCTGATGAGGTACAAGTCTGAAGCCTTTGGAAGGTTTAAGGAATACAGACTTGAAGTAGAGAACCAAACCGGTCGAAAGATCAAAGCCCTTCGGTCGGACCGAGGTGGAGAGTATTTGAGTGGTGAGTTTACTGATTATCTAAAAGAGAATGGGATTATCTCTCAGTGGACCCCTCCTGGAACACCGCAGCTTAATGGTGTGTATGAAAAGAGGAATCGGACCTTGTTGGACATGGTCCGATCCATGATGAGTTTTACCGAACTACCCCTTTCCTTCTGGGGATACGCTCTTGAGACGACGGCCAAAGTTTTAAACTTGGCGCCATCTAAAAGGGTATCCCAGACGCCATATGAGATATGGCATGGCAAGCCTGCCTCCTACAAATACTTGAAAGTGTGGGGTTGCCCCGCATATGTCAAGAGATTAGTGGGAGATAAACTGGACTCGAGGTCTAGTTTATGCAGGTTTATCGGCTATCCGAAAGAAACTGCGGGGTATTATTTCTATGATCCCTCCGAGCAAAAGATTTTTATCTCGCGAAACGCAGTGTTCTTGAAAAAAGGTTTTCCATCGGATAGTCGACGCGATGAGGTGCTCCTTGAGGAATCAAGTGAGGAACCCCAAGAGGCGGCAGTGACATCTGAGCCTGAAGTTCCCACTGATATTGTTCCAGTCCTCCGTAGGTCGGCCAGAGTATCCCATGCACCTGATAGGTATGAATTTCTGGGCCTGACCGGTCAAATTGGATAATGATCCAAAGACGTACGGAGAAGCGATGTCGGACATCGATTCGGACAAGTGGCTGAAAGATTATGTGGATCGTCCCGGGAAAAGCGCGAATGCGGAAGCGCGGTATAATTAAAAATAAAACGGAATTTAAACATGCTTTTAAATTAAAAACACGTTTCAAAGGGTGTGCCTTTGAAATTTTCCCGGGCATTCGGTGTATCTCATGAACGTATAACATAAAATAAATCATGGAGGCCATAGGGTTGAAAATTAAAGAGGGACGAAAATTTAAAACGAGACCTACCCGTTGTCGTTTTCGTCTTCAACGGCTACACGCGTTGTTCCCCGTTTTGCACCAAGATCCCGTCCTTGAGACCCTCTAATTCGTGACACACGATCCACCCACGTATCTTGCACGTCGTGCTAGCAACGAACAAGTGTATAATTTTGGAGTGGATAAATCAATAACACATTATCAATTAATGGTATTGATTCATCAAGATTCTAATGTTCCAAGAACAAAAGAATCAAGAAAAATTATTTTCTTGAGAGAGAGAGGGGCGGACGAGAGAGATGGGAGAGAGAGAGAAACCGTGTGTGTGTGTTGTGTGTGTGTGTTGGAGTTTCATCGTCATGTAAATTGTAGGATGCTAGGGGTTTATATAGAAGAGGAGTTTAATCCTCTTTAAACTCCTCTTTCAAGAACTCTAATTTGATTAGGATTTTGACCTAGTCAAAGTCCTAGTCAAACTAGTGTTTTGACCTAGTCAAAACGATCCTAGCCATCCATCTCTCCCATTAATCTCAACCGTTGATTTAATTTAATTTAATGGAAATATTTAAAACCTATTTAAATATTTCCAAGAGGCTAAAATAAATATAAATATTATTTAAGCCCATTAAATAAATCCTTTTGATAAATCCAATTTATCAATTTAATTCCTTCTATCAAATAGAAAGAATTATTTCTCCAAGAAAAATAAAGGTCCCGATTAAATCTAATTTAATCATTCCTTCACTCCAATATTTAATTCCAAATTAAATATTTAATTGTGTGTGGATAGTGTGTGACTCTTTAGGTTCACCATTCAGCTAGACTTGGTCGGGTTCCTAGAACCCGTCCGTTACCATGGGTGGCCATCTAGCAACGGTCCATGGCACTAGAGACTAGGTGAAATATTCAGGGATGAACATTTAGGCTCTAACAGTACGCTTGTCCTTCTGTCTACGGTCTCAACACTTAGAGTCTAAGGCACGGAAAATGCAGGTACCCATTTTGGACCTAAGTGTCGGTCTGTCCATACTAAACGCCGCGAGGGAACCCTTCCCTTCTGTTCAGTCACTGTGGCCACAGTTTTTAGGGACAAGACCTAGAGCATACATGAGACTCAACTGTCAAAACCTATTGACAGGAGACAGATCCTTTCTTGGAAACTACTGTCACTTTGTACATCAGAACTGCACTAGACATGGCTTATGACTACCAAATGGAATTCTGGCAATCTCTCACCATATCTAAGATACAATCCTGATGTACAGGTAAACTCAGTAATTCCTCAAGTCAAAGGACTTTACCTGTACCGTTGGAACCGGGAATACACGTCATACCTAGCAGACCATACTCAAGGTCCTCCGTAAGACGGTTCCCGCGAGTCACCTCAGTCAGCTGCGTCCTAGCAGGCTAACCCACTAACACTGCTTAGACGATCCTCGTCACCCGTCGATGAAACACGACAGCAGATGCTTAGTGCAAGTCTCAAATGGAATCCCGGTACCCATTTTCGGGATTCCTTGACTTGGAGATTTCCGGACTGATTCGGGAAGACTGATTTCATGGACCTACCTCCAAGCGTAGTCCCAGTCCCCGAAATCGAATCTCAGTCCGTGGGCTCTGTTTGCGTAGTGAACAGATATGGAAAAATAGGTGTAAGTGAACACAAACAAAGTAATGCCAAATGAAAATTCACTTCTTTATTCATTAATGATTTATCAAAACACCTATAATTGTCTAGACATAGGTTACATATACCCGCCAAAATTGGCTTACATGGTCACCTATTCTAACAATCTCCCACTTGACCTTTAAAGCCAATCACCCATATGCCTAATCCCCATCTTCTCAAGATGTTGCGTATGAGCACTTTGCGACATAGGCTTTGTCAGCGGGTCTGCTGTGTTGTCTGCTGAGTTGACTCGGTCCATCCGAACGTCACCTCTTCCTACCATTTCTCTAAGAAGATGGTAGCGTCTAAGAATGTGTTAGGAACGGTGGTGAGATCTCGGTTCCTTCGCTTGCGCTATTGCACCGTTGTTATCACAGAAGATGACAACGGGCTCGGCGATGCTAGGCACCACACCCAACTCTTGGATGTAGTTTCTCATCCAAACCGCTTCCTTGGCAGCTTCTGAAGCTGCTATGTATTCAGCCTCAGTGGTGGAGTCAGCAGTGGTTGCTTGCTTGGAACTTTTCCAAGCCACTACTCCTCCGTTGAGCTTGAATACATACCCCGTTGAGACTTGGCATCATTGTCCTCAGACTGGAAGCTGGCGTCGCTAAAGCCTTCCAGAATTAGTTTTCCATTGCCATAGACTAAGAACATTTCCTTAGTCCTCCTTAGGTACTTAAGGATGCCCTTAACTGCATTCCAATGTGCCTCTCCTGCACAGGACTGATATCTGCTAGTCACGCTCAAAGCGTATGCAATGTCAGGCCTGGTGCAGTGGACCGCATATTGGATGCTACCTACGGCAGAAGCATAGGGGATGACTTTCATCTTTTCAAGTTCCTCATCAGTCTGCGGGACTGTTTCTTGGATAACTTGATCCCATGCCTCATAGGAAGGAACCCTCGTTTGGAGTTGTCCATTCGATATCTCTTTAGGACTTTCTCCATATACGAGTTTTGGGTGAGCCCTAACATCCTTTTAGATCTGTCCCTGACAATCTGGATGCCTAGGATGTAGGATGCTTCACCCAAGTCCTTCATGGAAAACTTGGTTGACAGCCATGCTTTCGTGTTTCCTAACATTCTGACGTCATTTCCAATGAGCAGAATGTCATCCACGTAAAGCACTAGGAACACTATGGAGCTCCCACTGACCTTCTTGTATACACAAGGGTCGGATTCATTTTTGATGAAGTCATAACCCCGTATTACTTCATCAAATCGAATGTTCCAACTCCGGGAAGCTTGTTTGAGGCCATAGATGGACTTCTGGAGACGACAGACCTTCTGTTCTTCTCCAACGACCGTGAAACCCTCCGGCTGATCCATATAGATCTCTTCTTCAACGAAACCGTTGAGGAAGGCCGTTTTCACGTCCATCTGCCATATTTCATAGTCATACCATGCTGCTATGGCAAGCAGGATCCGAATGGATTTAGCCATGGCTACTGGCGAGTAGGTATCCTCAAGATCGACCCCGGGTCGTTGAGTGTATCCCTTAGCTACAAGCCTAGCCTTGAAGGTAGTGACCTCTCCATCAACGCCGAGTTTGCGCTTGTAGACCCACTTACAGCCCACTGGCTTAACACCTTTCGGTGGATCTACAAGTCTCCAAACTTGGTTCTCGCTCATGGAGTCCATTTCGGTTTTCATGGCCTCAAGCCATTTCCCAGAGTCGATGTCTGACATCGCTTCCCCGTATGTCTTAGGATCGTTATCCAGAAGATCGGTCGCACCTAGAAATCCATATCTCACTGGAGGTCTGGATTCTCTAGTGGACCTTCGGAGAACGGGAACGTTAGTGGTAACTGTGGGCGCTGACTGTATCGGAGCGAGGACGGTGGATTCCAAGAAGAGGATCCGTCCCCTGTCAGTATGTGACAGAGGTATCTCCTATGCACTCGGAGACACGTTCATGCTGTTTGAAGCTGTGGCCACAGTGGTTGGTCGAACAGAGAATGGTTTCCTGTGTCGACGCAATGAAGCATACGTGGTCTCGAGTATTAAGCATAGATGCCTAGTCAAGGATGGGAACCGACGCCCAATTCCATACCCTAGACTAAGGCCGGGAGACGGTAGACGGAAGGATCGTACCCGTATGGAATCGGCGCCTAAATGTTCATGCCAATTCACCTAGTCTCTAGTGCCATGGACCGTTGCTAGACGACCACCCATGGTAACGGGCCCTTGTGGGACATGGGCCCAAGTCTAGCTGAGGGTGAACCTAAAGGGTCACACACAAATCACCGAGGAGGTTGAGAGATCGACTTGGAGTCAATCTCGAAGGATAAAATAAGTAATTGGATTACTTAAGGGAAAGTCCATTGGATGGACGGGCCGATATTGTATCGGGCTTTCATTTAATCGGTAAATTGCATTTTCGATTAAATATAGAAAGTTGAGATGTTGAGACGTTGGATCTTTTAATTGGATTAATAGATCAACGGGAATAATTTAAGTGGACATTAAATTGGATTTAATATTGGGTTCGTCGTAATTGGATTACAATAAAACCCGGTCTGTTAAATTATACCGGAGAGGAGAAATAATTCCTAATTTGGAATAGGAAGAAGTTGGACTTCTTCCCTTAATTAAATATGGCCGACATGCTCCCTTGGAGGAAGCAAAATCAGCCATGTTTCATGCTAGGTGGTATGTTGACTTGTCTCTTTTGGAAAGAGACAAATCAACTCCAATCAAGCTCTTCCCTTTTGGTATGATTTGGTCATACCATAAATTTTGGTAGGCTTGATTGAAGAATTGATGGTGATTGATTGGAATGAATCTAGACATCCTTGGATGAACCTAGACACATTCCAATAATCACATTAATTATGTATATATATATTAGAATATACAACACCTAGCATAAGTGATTCATTATTCATCTTTTTTTAGGAAAAAGAGAAGACAAAATCCTCTCCTCTCTCTCAAAATTTCGTGCTCCCTCCCTCTCTTACACTTGTGTTCTTCACTTGATTTTGAATCAAGAAGAAGAACAAAGTAAGTTTAAGAGAACACTAATTCATAGTGTTCTTCTCTTAAACCGATTCATTCCTAAACCCGTTCTTTTCTAACAAGAAGAACGTGTGTTTCTTCCGGTGTGGTGTGGATCACCTTTGGAGAATCCATACGTTTGGATTTCGTGAGCATTCCGGAGAAGGAACAACGCTAGTAGTCGGGAGCATACGCTAAACAATCAAAGGTAACGGTTTATTACGCTTTGATTGATTTCATTTGTATATCTATGCCCTATGTGTTTAAATATATGTTTTAATATTTACACATCCTACATCGAACGCCCGGTTGAGCACCCAAGGGTACACCCCTTGGGATTCGCGTATTTTGAATTTGATTTAATTTTACGCACTTTTCTCGCTTCCGCTCGCGCTCCCGGGCGGATCCGCTTGTCCTTCACCGCTTACAGGATATGTATGCGGTTCCGGATAGGTATATTAGATATACCGCCACAAAAGCATTTTTCGGCACCAAGATGACTGAAGGATCCTCTGTACATGAACATGGGATCAATATGCTTTCCCTTGTAGAAAAACTCGAGGATTTCAAAGTTGGGCTTGATAATGATACATATATAGATGTGATCCTACAGTCTCTTCCTCCTTCGTACGACCCTTTTGTCGTCAATTACAACATGAATGGGCTTGAGAAGTCCATACACGAGTTGATTAACATGTTGACCCAGTTCGAAGCAACGACCAAAAGGTCTGTGCCGGCGATACTGGTTGGGGAGGCTTCAACCTCTAAAGCAAAAGGCAAGAGGGCCGGACGCTGGAAGAGGAAGAAGGGAAAGGCAAAAGCCGCTGCTAGCGCTCAGAGCGCTGCTGTTGCCCCAGTGGGGATGGGCAAAGGAAAGGGAAAGCTTGGACCGCAGCAATCGAGGGCAAATGATGTTTGCATGCATTGCCATGGAAGAGGGACTGCCCCAAGCTCCTCTCCAATCAAGGTATGTTTGTTATTGAGGTTAACATGATTACTAATTCTGCTTCTTGGGTATTGGATACCGGTTGTGGAGCTCACATCTGCAATGATTTGCAGATGCTGGCAAAAAGCAGAAAGCTAAGTAGGGACGAGGTCGTGCTGAGGCTAGGGGATGGCAAGGCTATTGCTGCTGAAGCTATAGGTCTAGTCCACTCAGTTGTTAGTGATCAAGTTAGGATAAAATTAAAAGATTGCTATTATGTACCTAGCATGATCAAAAATATCATTTTGATACCGTTGTTGGACAATGCTGGTTTTGAGTTCATGATCAATAAAAATTATTTTTTATTTGATGAAGAATGGTTCTTCACATCTGCTAGGTAAACTTCATAATGGTCTTTATATTCTTCAATAGCGTGATTTGATCATGACTGCTCAAAATAAACGGAAAATGGATAATCAAGAAAACGCAGAGATTTGGCATGTAAGGCTAGGTCACATCTCTCAAGAAAGGATTAGGAGGTTGGTGGACTCAAAGAGTCTAGAAATAGATTATTTGGACCACCTACCAGCCTACGAGTCTTGTCTAAAAGGGAAAATGACCAAGAAGCCCTTTGTTGGATAAAGCATGCTTGCTAGTGGTCTATTGGATTTGATCCATTCAGATGTCTGTGGGCCACTAAATACACAGGCCAGAGGACGGTTTTCTTACTTCATAACTTTTACCGATGATCACTCACGGTATGGTTATGTTTACCTTATGAGGTACAAGTCTGAGGCCTTTGGAAGGTTTAAAGAGTTCAGGCTTGAAGTTGAAAACCAAACTGGTCGCAAAATTAAAGCCCTTCGGTCGGACCGAGGTGGTGAGTATTTGAGTGGGGATTTCTTGGATTACTTAAAAGAGAATGGGATTCTCTCTCAGTGGACTCCTCCCGGAACGCCACAACTGAATGGCGTCTCTGAAAGGAGGAATCGAACCTTGTTGGACATGGTTCAATCCATGATGAATTTTACCGAACTGCCCTTATCCTTCTAGGGTTATGCTCTTGAGACAGCATCCAAGTTATTAAACATGGTGCCTTCTAAGACTGTGGCCCAGACGCCATATTAGATATGGCATGGCAAGCCTGCTTCCTACAAGTGTGGGGTAGCCCTGCATACGTCAAGAGACTAGTGGGAGACAAACTGGACTCGAGGTCTAGTTTTTGCAGGTTCATAGGTTATCCTAAGAAAACTGCGGGGTATTATTTTTATGATCCTTCCGAGCAAAAGGTTTTTGTCTCGAGAAACGCAGTGTTCTTGGAAAAAGGGTTTTCCAGCGGATACCAGTCGTGAGGAATTGCTCCTTGAGGAATCAAGTGAGGCAATACTTCAAATGGATGCAGTGACATCATCTGCACCTGTAGTTCCCACTGACGATATTCCTGTCATCCGAAGGTCGACTAGAGTTTCCCATCAACCTAATAGGCATGGGTTTCTGGTCTGACCGGTCAGTTGGACAATGATCCAAAGACCTACGGAGAAGCAATGTCGGACATTGATTCGGGAAAATGGGTTGAGGCCATGAAATCCGAAATGGACTCTATGAGTTCAAACAAGGTTTGGACCTTAGTAGATCCACCCAAGGGTGTCAAGCCCGTCAGGTGTAAATGGGTCTACAAACGTAAGCTTGGAGCTGACGGGGAGGTGACTACCTTCAAGGCCACGCTTGTGGCAAAAGGTTATACTCAGCGGCCTGGGGTCGGTATGATTGGTTTTTCCCGGTTCCGATAGTACGGGAGTAATCCTCAGACTTGAGGGATCATGGCAGTCGCATACACATGACGGCTGTATCTTGGATCTGGCGAGAGGTGATCATTCTGTAAGATGATCATCATAAGCCTTGTCCAGTGCAGTCGGAATGTGTAGCAAGGACGGTGGATTCCAAGAAGAGGATCCGTCCCCTATCAGTATGTGACAGAGGTATCTCCTATGCACTCGAAGACACATTCATGCTGTTTGAAGCTGTGGCCACAGTGGTTGGTCGAACAGGGAATGGTTTCCTGTGTCGACACAATGAAATATACGTGGTCTCTAGTATTAAGCATAGATGCCTAGTCAAGGATGGGAACCGACGCCCAATTTCATACCCTAGACTAAGGCCGGGAGACAGTAGACGGAAGGATCGTACCCGTACGGAATCGGCGCCTAAATATTCACGCTAATTCACCTAGTCTCTAGTGCCATGTGTTAGAATAGGTGACCATGTAGCCAATTTTGGTAGGAATATGTAACCTATGTCTAGACAATTTAAGGTGTTTGATAAAACATATATGAATAAAGAAGTGAAAAATTCATATGGCAATACTTTGTTTACGTTCACTTATATCTGCTTTTTCATATCTGTTCACTACGCAAACAAAGCCCACGGACTGAGAATCGATTTCGGAGACTGGGACTACGATTGGAGGTAGGTCCATGAAATCAGTCTTACCGAATCAGTCCGAAAATCTCCAAGTTAAGGAATCTCGAAAATGGGTACCGGGATTCCCTTTGAGACTTGCACTAAGCATCTGCTGTCGTATTTCATCGACGGGTGACGAAGGTCGTCTAAGCAGTGTTAGTGGGTCAGCATGCTAGGAAGCAGCTGACTGAGGTGACTCGCGGGAACCGTCTTACGGAGGACCTTGAGTATGGTCTGCAAGGTATGACGTATTCCCGGTTCCAACGGTACAGGTCAAGTCCTTTGACTTGAGGAACTGCTGAGTTTACCTGTGCATCAGGTCTGTATCTTAGATATGGTGAGAGATTGCCAAAATACTCTTGAGTAGTCATAAGCCATGTCTAGTGCAGCTCGGGTGTACTGAGTGACAGTAGTTTCCAAGAAAGGATCTGTCTCCTGTCAAAAGGTATTGACAGTTGAGTCTCATGTATGCTCTGTGTCTTGTCCCTAAAATCTGTGGCCACAGTAACTGAACAGAAGGGAAGGTTTCCCTTGCGGCGCTTAGTAAGGACAGACCGACACTTAGGTCCAAAATGGGTACCTGCATTTTCCGTGCCCTAGACTCTTAGTGATGAGACCAAAGATAGAAGGACAAGTTTACTGTTAGGGCGTAAATGTTCATCCCCGATTATTTCACCTAGTCTCTAGTGCCATGGACCGTTGCTAGATGGCCACCCATGGTAAAGGGTGGATTCTAGGAATCCGACCAAGTCTAGATGAAAGTTGAACCTAAAGAGTCACACACTATCCACACACACTTAAGTATTTAATTTAGAATTAAATATTAGAGTAAAGGAATGATTAAATTAGATTTAATCGGGTCCTATATTTTCTTGGAGAAATTAATTCCTTCTATTTGATAAAGGGAATTAAATTAATAAATTGGATTTATTAAGGGAATTGATTTAATGGGCCTAGAATAAATATTAATATTTATTTATTATATTTATTTGGCCTTTTGGAATATTCAATGGAATTTAAATATTCCATTAAATTAAAATCGACGGTTGAGATGGAAAGGGGAGATGGAAGGCTAGGATTGGTTTGACTAGGTCAAACACTAGTTTGACTAGGACTTTGACTATGTCAAAATCCTAGTCAAATTAGAGTTCTTGGAGTTGGAGTTTAGAGAGGATTAAACTCCTCCTCTATATAAACCTCTAGCTTCCAACAATTGAATGATGATGAAATTCCAACACACACACACAACACATAATTTTCGGCCTCCTTCTCCCATCTCTCTCGTCCGCCCTCTCTCTCCACTCTCTCCAAGAAATTATTTTCTAGTTCTTTTGTTCTTGGAACATTAGAACTTAGATGAATCAATACCGTTAATTGATAACGTGTCGTTGATTCATCCACTCCAAAATATACACTTGTTCGTTGCTAGCACGACGTACAAGCTACGTGGGTGGATCGTGTGTCACGATTTGGAGGGTCTCAAGAATGAGATCTCGGTGCAAAATGGGAACAACGCGTGTAGCCATTGAAGACGAAAATGACAACGGGTAGGTCTCGTTTAATATTTTCGTCCTCTTTAATTTTCTACCCTATGGCCTCCATGATCTTTTGTATGTTCTTTAATCATGAGATACACCGAACACCCGGGAATCTCAAGGGTACACCCCTTGAGCGTGTTCTTTAATTCATTAAAGCATGCTTTAATTTTTTGTATTTTATTTTATATCGCGCTTTCGCACTCGCGCAATTTCCCGGGACGATCCACGATTCCTTTCACCATGGACCGTTGCTAGACGGCCACCCATGGTAACGGGCCCTTGTGGGACACAGGCCTAAGTCTAGCTGAGGGTGAACCTAAAGGGTCACACCAAAATCACCGAGGAGGTTGAGAGATCGACTTGGAGTCAATCTCGAAGGATAAATAAATAATTGGATTACTTAAGGAAAAGTCCATTGGATGGAGGGGCCGATATTGTATCGAGCTTTCATTTAATCGGTAAATTGATTTTCAATTAAATATAGAAAGTTGAGACGTTGACACATTGGATCTTTTAATTAGATTAAAAGATCAACAAGAATAATTTAAATAGACATTAAATTGGATTTAATGTTGGGTTCGTCATACTTGGATTACGATAAAACCCGGTCCGTTAAATTTACTCGAGAGGAGAAATAATTCCTATTTTGGAATAGGAAGAAGTTGGACTTCTTCCCTTCTTTAAACATGGCCGACATGCTCCCTTTGAGGAAGACAAATCAGCCATGTTTCATGCTAGGTGGTATGTTGACTTATCTCTTTTGGAAAGAGACAAATCAACTCCAATCAAGCTCTTCCCTTTTGGTATGATTTGATCATACCATAAATTTTGGTAGGCTTGATTGAAGAATTGATGGTGATTGATTGGAATGAATCTAGACATCCTTGGATGAACCTAGACACATTCCAATAATCACATTAATTATGTATATATATTAGAATATACAACACCAAGCATAAGTGATTCATTATTCATCTTTTTCTAGAAAAAAAGAGAAGACAAAAATCGCTCTCCTCTCTCTCAATTCTCGGCCTCTCCCCGTCTCTCACACTTGTGTTCTTCACTTGATTTTGAATCAAGAAGAAGAACAAAGTAATTTTAAGAGAGCACTAATTCATAGTGTTCTTCTCTTAAACTGATACCTTCTTAAACCTATTCTTTGCTAGCAAGAAGAACGTGTGTTTCTTCTGGTGTGGTGTGGATCACCTTTGGAGAATCCATACATTTGGATTTTTTGAGCATTCCGGAGAAGGACCAACCGAAGTAGCCGGGAGCATACGCTAAACAATTGAAGGTACCGGTCTCCTTACGCTTTGATTGATTTATTGTATATATCTATGCCCTATGTGTTTGAATATATGTTTCCAATATTTACACATCCTACAACGGTTGATTCGTTTATTTAAATTTAATTTAAATTTACGCGCTTTTCTCACTTTCTCGCTTCCACTCGCGCTCCCGGGCGGATCCGCTTGTCCTTCAAGTGGTATCAAAACCCGGTTCAATGTAAGGGGCATAGATTTATGTGTTTGGCATGATCTACTTGCTTTTAATGGATTTATTGGCATGTCAGATTATATGAATATATGAATAATATGATGATTCAATATTTTGGATTTAATGGATCTATGTGTTTGGCATGATCTACTTGCTTTTAAAAATTGATTGCTTATTTTCAAAAAAATGATATTGTTATTGTGCTGAAACAGTATTGAAAAACAAAAAAAAAATTTGGTTCGGACGGCAGCGGACGCGCGGAGGCGGGTGCCTGCGCGTTGGGCTTCGGCCAGCGCGCGGCACAGAGCGCGCGCACGTAGGGCGCACAAGCTTGCTGCCTGTGCGCGCGGGTGGCTGGCCGGCACAACGGCTGGGCCGTTTTGTGCTGTTTTTCGACGTTTTCCGAAAATTTTGATTTTCTGCATTTTCTGCACAATATTCTGAAAATACATTAATTTTGCAGTTTTTATTGTGGAATAATTGGATTATTCCTTGAATTAAATTTGCTTAATTAATTTGGGATTAATACATGCATTGGATGCATTGTTTAAAATGTCCATTAAATTTAAAATTTGAATTTCGCATATTATTTATATGTTTATGCTTTTGTGATGTTGGACATCATTTGCGTATTTGGAATATCCATTGGTATTTATGCATGATTATTTGGAATAATTATGTTATGTGTGTTGATGGAATCAACATGCGATAATCACAAGAGCCCTAGACCTTATGTATGGATGAATGTATGATCATTTATTTTCTGTTGGGTGGGGCCTGCGTGCCTCTTGTTTTTGGGACTATCATCTCCCGTATTTTCAGCCTCATGATGTTAAAGCTTGTTTTCATTATTACCAATGTATTACTTTCAGTTGTAATGAGAGTAGATAGGATTGGTGAGGTTTTAATTTTAACAAGCAATTGGAGTCGGAGACCCCAAAGAGAAGCATCAAGGCGTGAAACAAGAAGCACTTCAAGGCCCATTGGAATGACAATGGGTATATTATTATTGTAATAATTTAAGACTACCCTAGACAGACCATAGACTCACTGCGGGCTCAGTGGGTCGCATAGGTTGGGCTTGTGATCATCCTAATAGGGGTATGCTACGTTTTATGCATGCGGCGTATTTATTTATCGCTTTAAATATTGGATATTTATGCATGGTAAAACACCATAATGTGATTAGGTCTCGGTCATACACAAACTAGCATTTGGTTGGACCAAATTAAATATTAGGCCCAGAACGGACTTCGATCAAAATGGTATTTTGATCTGTCCGAGCTTTCCATCCACGGAAATGTGGTGAGGAAGCTACCACTACCCAAGTGTGGTCTCACGAGTCGTGACACAGTTGGACTAGGGGAAAGCTGGACCATTGTTGTGAACAAAAAGATTGTGCTCGCTGTTTCCCTTGGGAATCTCATTGGATGAGAATGATATTGGATATCTCCCACGAGGTCTTCTTCATGTGAATCGTAAAAGCGGGGCATGGAGATTACGCTTGTGGATCCCAAGCCCACTAGGAAATGGTTTCCCGAAACTCCGCTTGAGAGTGGCGGACTTTCGTATAAATAGTGGGAGGGTTAAAGACTAAAAGACCAACTCTTCAACTTGAACAATAATATTGCCATCATCTGCTAATTTTTGCTTTATATTTTGATTAATGTAGATATGTTTAAGAACCCATTAACCATGATTCTCGAGACTAACAAATTCAATGGAACGAACTACTCGGACTGGCTGAGAAACCTGAGGATTGTCCTCGGTTTCAAGAACCAAGGCTACGTCTTAGACGAACTACTCGGACTGGCTGAGAAACCGGGGTCCATGCCTGAAGAACGTTTGACGTTCGAGAAATGGCATGAGGATAACCGGAAAGTACGCAGTATCATACTGGCTTCGATGTCTAACGACATCCAGAAGCAGTATGAGAGGCTGGACAACGTCTCCGCCATAATGCTCTGCACGAACGAGGTTTATGCGGTTCCGAATAGGCAAATTAGATATGCTGCCACAAAAGCATTTTTTGTCACAAAGCTTGCTGAAGGAGCGTCTGTACAAAGTCATGGGGTCAAGATGCTCTCCCTAGTGGAGAAACTCGAGGACCTTAAAGTTGGGCTTAACAATGACACGTACATTGACGTGATCCTCCAGTCGCTTCCTCCATCCTATGACCCGTTTATGGTAAACTACAACATGAACGGACTTGAGAAGTCTATTCATGAGTTGATCAACATGCTGGTCCAATACGAGGCAACGACCACAAGTCAGCCCCGACGGTATTGATAGGAGAGGCTTCGACCTCCAAAGCGAATGGCAAGAGGGCCGGACGCTGGAAGAGGAAGAAAGACAAAAGGAAGACGGTTGTGGCCCCTGTGTTAGAATAGGTGACCATGTATCCAATCTTGGCGGGCAAAATGTAACCTATGTCAAGACAATTTCAGTGTTTTGATAAAATTATTAATGAATAAAGAAATGAAATTCATTCTGGCATTACTTTGTTTGCGTTCACTTTACTGCTTTATCTATCTATTCACTATGCAAACAAAACCCACGGACTGAAAGCCCATTTCGGGGACTGGGACTACGCTTGGAGGTAGGTCCATGAAATCAGTCCCGCCGAATCAGTTCGGAAAACTCCAAGTCAAGGAATCTCGAAAATGGGTACCGGGATTCCCTTTGAGACTTGCACTAAGCACCTGCTGTCGTATTTCACCGACGGGTGACGAAGGTCGTCTAAGCAGTGTTAGTGGGTTAGCCTGCGGGGGAGCAGCTGACTGAGGTGACTCGCGGGAACCGTCTTACGGCGGACCTTGAGTAGGGTCAGCAAGGTACGACGTGTATTTCCAGTTCCAACGGTACAGGACAAGTCCTTTGACTTGAGCAACTACTGAGTTTACCTGTGTATTAGGTCTGTAACTTAGATATGGTGAGATATTGCCAAGAAGCACTTGAGTAGTCATAAGTCATGTCTAGTGCAGCTCTGGTGTACAAAGTGACAGTAGTTTCTAAGAAAGGATCTGTCTCCTGTCAAAAGGCATTGACAGTTGAGTCTCACGTATGCTCTGTGTCTTGTCCCTAAAATCTGTGGCCACAGTAACTGAACAGAAGGAAAGGCTTCCCTTGCGGCGTTTAGTAAGGACAGGCCGACACTTAGGTCCAAAATGGGTACCTGCATTTTTCGTGCCCTAGACCCTAAGTGGTGAGACCGTAGACAGAAGGACAAGTGTACTGTTAGAGCCTAAATGTTCATCCCCCGGATATTTCACCTAGTCTCTAGTGTCATGAACCATTGCTAGATGGCCACCCATGGTAACGGACGAATTCTAGGAATCCGACCAAGTCTAGCTGAAAGGTGAACCTAAAGAGTCACACACAATCCTCACACATCAAGAATTTAATTTAGAATTAAATATTGGAGAAAAGGAATGGTTAAATATTCAACGGCTACTCGCGTTGTTCCCCGTTTTGCAACAAGATCTCGTTCTTGAGACCCTCCAAATCGTGACACACGATCCACCCACTTATCTTGTACGCCGTGCTATCATCGAACAAGTGTATATTTTGGAGTGGATGAATCAACGACACGTTATCAATTAACGGTATTGATTCATCAATGTTCTATTGTTCCAAGAACAAAAGAACAAGAGGCAAAGGGGGAGAGAGAGAGTGTGTTGTGTGTGTGTTGGAATTTCATCATCCTACAATTGTTGGAAGCTAGAGGTTTATATAGAGGAGGAGT
Source organism: Sesamum alatum (assembly GCA_034509735.1). Taxonomy (NCBI): domain Eukaryota; kingdom Viridiplantae; phylum Streptophyta; class Magnoliopsida; order Lamiales; family Pedaliaceae; genus Sesamum; species Sesamum alatum. The sequence continues at coordinate 966,519 of JACGWO010000013.1, forward strand.
TTAATCCTCTTTAAACTCCAACTCTAAGAACTCTAATTTGACTATGATTTTGACCTAGTGAAAGTCCTAGTCAAACTAGTGTTTGACCTAGTCAAACCAATCCTAGCCTTCCATCTCCCCTTTCCATCTCAACCGTTGATTTTAATTTAATGGAATATTTAAATTTCATTAAATATTCCAAAAGGCCAAATAAATATTAATATTTATTCTAGGCCCATTAAATTAATTCCCTTAATAAATCCAATTTATTAATTTAATTCCCTTTATCAAATAGAAGGAATTAATTTCTCCAAGAAAATATAGGACCCGATTAAATCTAATTTGATCATTCCTTTACTCCAATATTTAATTCCAAATTAAATACTTAAGTGTGTGTGGATAGTGTGTGACTCTTTAGGTTCACCTTTCAGCTAGACTTGGTCGGATTCCTAGAATCCGCCCGTTACCATGGGTGGCCATCTAGCAACTTAGAGTCTAGGGCACGGAAAAATTCAGGTACCCATTTTGGACCTAAGCGTCGGTCTGTCCTTACTAAACGCCGCAAGGGAAACCTTCCCTTCTGTTCAGTTACTGTGGCCACAGATTTCAGGGACAAGACACAGAGCATACATGAGACTCAACTGTCAATACCTTTTGACAGGAGACAGATCCTTTCTTGGAAACTACTGTCACTCTGTACACCCGAGCTGCACTAGACATAGCTTATGACTACTCAAGAGTATTTTGGCAATCTTTCACCATATCTAAGATGCAGACCTGATGCACAGGTAAACTCAGTAGTTCCTCAAGTCAAAGGACTTGACCTGTACCGTTTGAACCGGGAATACGTCATACCTTGTAGACCATACTCAAGGTCCTCCGTAAGACGGTTCCCACGAGTCACCTCAGTCAGCTGCTTCCTAGCATGCTGACCCACTAACACTGCTTAGACGACCTTCGTCACCCGTTGATTAAATACGACAGCAGATGCTTAGTGCAAGTCTCAAAGGGAATCCCGGTACCCATTTTCGGGATTCCTTGACTTGGAGATTTCCGGACTGATTCGGTAAGACTGATTTCTTGGTCCTACCCCCAAGCGTAGTCCTAATCCCCGAAATCGATTCTCAGTCCATGGGCTTTGTTTGCGTAGTGAACAGATATGTAAAAGCAGATATAAGTGAACGTAAACAAAGTATTGCCATATGAACTTTTCACTTCTTTATTCATATATGTTTTATCAAACACCTAAAATTGTCTAGACATAGGTTACATATTCTAACAATCTCCCACTTGACCTTTAAAGCCAATTGCCCATATGTCTAATCCCCATCTTCTCAAGATATTGCGCATGAGCGCTCTGCGACATAGGCTTTGTCAGCGGGTCTGCTGTGTTGTCTGCTGAGTTGACTCGGTCCATCCGGACGTCACCTCTTCCTACCATTTCTCTAAGAAGATGGTAGCGTCTAAGAATGTGTTTGGAACGGTGATGAGATCTCGGTTCCTTTGCTTGCGCTATTGCACCGTTGTTATCACAGAAGATGACAACAGGCTCGGCGATGCTAGGCACCACACCCAACTCTTGGATGTAGTTTCTCATCCAAACCGCTTCCTTAGCCGCTTCTGAAGCTGCTATGTATTCAGCCTCTGTGGTGGAGTCAGCAATGGTTGCTTGCTTGGAACTTTTCCAAGCTACTCCTCCTCTATTGAGTTTGAATACGTACCCCGATTGAGACTTGGCATCATCGTCATCAGACTGGAAACTAGCGTCGCTAAAGCCCTCTAGAATTAGTTCTCCATTGCCATAGACTAAGAACATCTCCTTAGTCCTCCTTAGGTACTTAAGGATGCCCTTAACAGCATTCCAATGTGCTTCTCCTGCGCAGGACTGATATCTACTTGTTACGCTCAAAGCGTATGCAATGTCAGGCCTAGTGCAATGGACCGCATATTGGATGCTGCCTACGGCAGAAGCATAGGGGATGACTTTCATCCTTTCAAGTTCCTCATCAGTCTGTGGGGACTGTTTCTTGGACAACATGATCCCATGCCTCATGGGAAGGAATCCTCGTTTGGAGTTGTCCATTCGATATCTCTTTAGGACTTTCTTCATATACGAGTTTTGGGTCCTAACATCCTTTTAGATCTGTCCCTGACAATCTGGATGCCTAGGATGTAGGAGGCTTCACCCAAGTCCTTCATGGAAAACTGGGTTGACAACCATGCTTTTGTGTTTCCTAACATTCTAACGTCATTCCCAATGAGTATAATGTCATCCACATAAAGCACTAGGAACACTATTGAGCTCCCACTGACTTTCTTGTATACACAAGGGTCGGATTCGTTTTTGATGAAGTCATAACCTCGTATTACTTCGTCAAAGCGAATGTTCCAACTTCGGGAGGCTTGTTTGAGGCCACAGATGGACTTCTGGAGGCGACAGATTTTCTGTTCTTCTCAAGTAACCGTGAAACCCTCCGGCTGATCCATATAGATCTCTTCTTCAACGAAACCGTTGAGGAAGGCCGTTTTCACGTCCATCTGCCATATCTCATGGTCATACCATGCTGCTATGGCGAGCAGGATCCGAATGGACTTAGCCATGGCTACTGGCGAGTAGTTATCCTCAAAATCGACCCCGGGTCGTTGAGTGTATCCCTTAGCTACAAGCCTAGCCTTAAAGGTTGTGACTTCTCCATCAACGCCAAGTTTGCGCTTGTAGACCTATTTACAGCCCACTGGCTTAACACCTTTCGGTGGATCTACAAGACTCCAGACTTGGTTCTCGTTCATGGAGTCCATTTCGGCTTTCATGGCCTCAAGCCATTTCCCGGAGTCGATATCAGACATCGCTGCTCCATATGTCTTAGGATCATTATCTAAAAGATCGGTCGCTCCTAGAAAGCCATATCTCACTGGAGGTCTTGACTCTCTAGTGGACCTACGGAGAACGGGAACGTCAGTGGTGACTGTGGGCGCTGACTGTATCGGAGCCGGTGGTTCAGGAACCGGGGCTGGCTGCTCCTGAGGCTGTCCTTCATGCCTAGCATGTTGGACCTCTCGAGGTTGGTCAGCCCTTCGGCTGTCTATCCTGAATCCTCTAAGTGAGGGTTCCGCGGCTGTGTCTGATGGCTGGATTCTATCACTTGATTCCTCAAGGATCAGCTCATTAGGTTGGATATCCTCCGGGAAGCCTTGCTCCAAGATTACTGCATTTCTTGAAACAAACACCTTTTGTTCCAAGGGGTCATAAAAGTAATAACCCGCAGTTTCCTTAGGGTATCCAACGAACCTGCATAAGCTAGACCTGGATTGTAGCTTATCTCCCACTAACCTCTTGACGTATGCGGGGCTACCCCACACTTTCAAGTAGTTGTAGGACGCAGGCTTGTCGTGCCATATCTCATATGGCGTTTGGGTCAATGTACTAGTAGGCGCTAAATTCAACAATTTGGCTGTCGTTTGTAGTGCATAGCCCCAAAAGGATAAGGGCAATTTGGTAAAAACTCATCATAGACCGAACCATGTCCAACAGGGTTCGATTCCTCCTTTCAGAGACACCATTTAACTGTGGTGTTCCTGGAGGTGTCCATTCTGATATTATACCATGTTCTTTTAGATAATCTAGGAACTCCGTACTAAGGTATTCACCGCCTCGGTCTGACCGTAGGACTTTAATTTTGCAGTTGGTCTGGTTCTCTACTTCAAGTCTGAATTCTTTAAACCTCTCAAGAGCTTCAGACTTGTACCTCATCAGGTAAACATAACCATACCGTGAATGATCATCGGGAAAGGTTATGAAGTAGGAGAACCCACCTCGGGCCTGCGTCCTTAGTGGTCCACATACGTCTGTATGGACCAAGTCCAACAGACTTGTGGCAAGCCTACTTTGTCCTAAAAAGGGCTTCTTGGTCATTTTCCCTCTTGTTGGAATAGGTGACCAGAAAGCCAATAGGTTTGGCAATTTGTTGAAAGAAATCGGTGGATCGGCCCGGGAGATGAGCGCGTATAGCGGAAGCGCGGAATAGTGCGTAATAAAATTACAAAGCATAATTAAATCGAATTCAAATCATGCATAATATACATAAACGAATCAAGGGGTGTGCCCTTGATTCTCCCGGGCGTTCGGTGTATCTCATGTTCAATAAAACACAACATGGAGGCCATAGAATTGAAACCGGAAAAACGAAATTAAAGAACCTACCCGGTTGTAGTTTTGTCTTCGTTTCGGCTACACGCATTGTTCCCCGTTTTGCACCAAGATCTCAAATAAGAGACCCTCTAAATCATCTCACTCGCTCCACCGGAAAGCAAACAACCCTTGTGCTAGCAAGAAATAATTTGGGGAGAAGAGACATCGATAGACGCTATGAATTAACGCAATCAATGTCTCTTATGTTCTTAACTTGAATAAATCAAGAAGAACAAAGTAGTATTCTTGGAGAGAAGAAAGAGGAGTGGACGAATTTGAGAGGGAATTTGAGAGATGAGAGTTGTAGAGAATAGTAGGTGTAAGTGTGTGTTTTTTTGAGTATTTATAGAAGATGGAATTCCTATTCCTTCTCAAACTCTTCCAAAGAGACACACTTTGACTAGGATTTTGACCTAGTCAAATCCTAGTCAAATTAGGCTTTTGATTAAGTCAAATTAATCATGGCCCTTCATCTCATCATTCTCTAGATCAAATCTTGTCCATCCATTTTGATGGGCTTTATGGAATGGGCCTATTTAATTCTAAATTAAAAATTCCCATGGACTTTATATTAAAATCCTATTTAATATACTAAGCCCATTAATTAATTAATGGAATGGACTTTATTTAATTCCAAATTAAATAGTCCATGGACTTTATATTAAATCCTATTTAATACCAAGCCCATTAATTAATTCCATAGAATGGGATTATTTAATTCTAAATTAAATAGTCCCATGGACTTTATATTAAATCCTATTTAATATACTAAGCCCATTAATTAATTAATGGAATGGACTTTATTTAATTCCAAATTAAATAGTCCATGGACTTTATATTAAATCCTATTTAATACCAAGCCCACTAATTAATTAATTCATCCTTTTAATCTAATTAAAAGGAAAGCCCATGCTTTGTAAAATTCATAAATCTAATTTATGAACTCAAGCCCGATTATTCCAAATAATACATCGAGGCTTGTATCTCCAAGAAGTATAATTTAATTCCATTAAATTAAACCTTCTCCCGGAATTAATTCCAAATTAATTCCCTTTCATTTGGTGTAGCGGGTGTGACTCTTTAGGTTCACCTTTCAGCTAGACTTGGACCTACTTTTCATTATTTCATAACTAAAGTAGTCCGTTACCATGGGTGGCCATCTAGCAACGGTCCATGGCACTAGAGACTAGGTGAATTTATGGTGTGAACATTTAGGCTCCGAGTTATACGCAGGTGCGGTCCTACCGACGCTCGATACGTACGGGTACGGTCCTACTGTCGCCTGTCTCCCGGCCTTTAGTCTAGGGGTCGGTTCCCATCGTTGACTAGGCAACTATGCATAATGCTCGAGATAGGTTTAACTCGACGTAGGAAATCCTTTCCCACTACATCAAGTGCTATGGCCATAGACTTTGTGAGTCTAAACCATCTCCGAGCGCATAGGAGATCTTGCTGTCATATCCTTTGACAGGGGACAGATCCTATCTTGGAATTCACCGTTCTTACATACTCCGACTGCACTGGATGAGGCTTATGATGACCATGTGATATAATCGGTCAAATTTCACCAGATCCAAGATACAGCCTTAGTATGTAGGGGACTGCCGTGATCCTCAAGTCCGAGGACTAATCCCGTACTATCGGAACCGGGAATACGAGTCATACCGACCAAGCCCGAGTAGCTTCTATATGACGATTCCCGCGAGTCACCTCAGTCGGCCGCTCCCCAGCAGGCCGACCCACTAACACTGCTTAGACGATCCTCGTCACCCGTCGATGAAACACGACAGCAGATGCTTAGTGCAAGTCTCAAATGGATTCTCGATGCCCTGTCTCGAGATTCCTTTGACTTGGAGTATTTCAGACTGATTCGGTGAAACTGATTTCATGAACCTACCTCCAAGCGTAGTTCCAATTTCCCGAAATGTTATTTCAGTCTATGGGCGTTTGTTGTGACATCGTATCGATGCAAGCAGTAAGTACAACAAACTCATGCCTATGAATCCTTACTACATTCATTAACATAATATTACTTGTTCACAGATTGACGAATGGTTCTCAGAACAGCCAATACCATTGACTTTCTGGTCACCTATTCTAACAATCTCCCACTTGACCAATAAGTCAATTACCCACTTTGTTCAGAATCCTCTGAGTATGAGTAATCTACGATACCGACTAAGGTATTGTGAGTCCGCTTATATTTCCTTGCGAAGCAATACGGTCTAACCGTGTTACCTCTATCCACCATTGCCTCTTAGAGATAGTGGTTGTCTAAGAATATTTTCGTGGATCTTGTGATGAGATCTCGTGCCAATACTCCCATAGCCAAGTTGCCTGCCATATAGGCAAACATGGCTTGGTCGTGCTAGGCGCCACGTCCATCCTATGGACGCGGTCTTCATCAGTGACCACTATCCGATGCACTCGTCATTGGGCCTGACTGTGCATACCTTTGAGACTAACTGGTTTTCACTTATGCTCTGGAAGCTAGTATCGCTTTAGCCTTCCAAAGCAACTCTCAACAGACGGTGCATCATGAACACATCTTTAGTCCTTATTCAGGTACTAAGGATCGTTCTTGATTGCTGTCTTCAACCCCTCAGTGCATTACCGATTTATGTTGAGCCATGCTAGAAGCACTCTCAACATCGGTTCCTATGCACCGAGTAAACATATCATATGTTTGCCTAGGGTTAAGACGTAGGGGATACTCAACATCCAAGCCTTCTCATTAGTCCACCGTGACTAAGTCTTGAATGGCTTGATGCTTTATGCATAGTATCCAAGTTTTCTCATCAGTCTTACTATGACTGAGTCTCGAACAACTTGTCCCTCTACATATATGAGTTTTTCTCATCAGTCCACCATGACTGAGTCTTTGAAAAGCTTAATTCATGATATGTATGTGGGATCCCTAAAATGTCATCGAGAATTTTTCGTGAGTTACAGTTTGTGTTTTAGTGATTCCTAATGCCTTGAATTCATCCATGAATCAAGATATTACACACTTAAACACTTGGAACACCATTTCTACTCCCACTGATCACCTACGTCGTTTAAGACCGAGTCATGCTCCGTATGAGCTCGTCAAAACGAATATTCCAATTATGCGGTGTTTCAAATCTTGTTTGAATTTCCTAGTGGATTCTATGGCTCCTCTCCATAAATCCTACTACGATGTCCAACATCACGTTCCGCAGGTCATTTGGATTATTATCCAAATTTGACCGAACATATCCCGATCACTCGTACCTCTTACGACATTCGGGTTCGTTCTTAAGGGGACTTGGAATATGATCAATTTAAGAAAGAAATGCAATTATAAGCAACGTTTAGCATTATTCTGTCGTAAACTTGTACAAATTAGACACCGAGTCTAATTTGTCTCCCACTAGTCCCTTGACGTATGTAGGATCCTTCTACATGCTCAAGGACTTTGTCGGGACATAGGCTTGCCAAACCATGGCTCCTTGTGCGTGACTCTTGGCAAAGTGCCATGTTCCTTACGTTGGCAATTTTGAGTCTACGTCTACACGGGCTAAGGTAATTGGGCGAAACTTCGATCGATCTTCGTCCAACGAGATTCGATCGTTCCCTTTATCAGAGACCGTCATACTTGGCCTTTATAGGAAATGTTTCATTGAGAATTCCATTTTCAACTTGGATGCTCAAGAGCTCCCACTAAATACACGGCCTTTTCGATCCTATCGAAACAGGTTTAATTTTGCAACCATTTATGGTTCACCTCCTTAAGTCTAATTCCCAAACCTCCTATGGGACCTTTAGACTTTTGAACCCTCTTATGGTCTTTGTGTATTAGTAACCTACAGTTGTCTTATTGGCTCCCTTCCAATAGACTATTTGGCAAGCCTACTTTGTCCAACAAAGAGCTTTCGGACTTTCTTCTTCATAAAAGACTTGTAAATTTAGTCGATTCGAATCATCTATTTCTAGATTCATCGAACTTTCCAATTTACTTATCTTTTAATAAGAAGAAACGTCCTAGCTGTTGTAGATGCCAAATCTGTAAGTTGGTCTTGATTAATCCATTTTAGATAATTTGAATTTTGAGTATCCATAAACCTTTTATGGGATGGTATTTTAGGAATTTACGTACTAGCAAACATGAATCAATATTCAATAATTTTGTTTGATCAAATATGTATGTAATAAAACCTTTGTCCAACAAAGAGACATACTTTTGATCATGCTAGGTTACGTAATTCCTATATTATCCTAACATGATCACGATTATGGGCCTAACAAGTCTCTAGTCCTTTTCATCAATGGACCTTGCCATTGTTGAATCCTAGAACTGTTCTTGGCTTTTAAGTCCTTATTCACTTTCTGCAAACCACCCGCAGATTAGTGATAGGAATGGTATCAAATACAAAATAAAGTGATCATGTCAATACTCAATATCAAATTTTACCTACATTGGAGAGAGGTTTAGAATACTCCCCTTTCCAATGGCCCTCTTAACGACAGTAAATGCTTACGTTCTTAGAAACTATGAACTTGACTGCTGAACCTTTTGCTCTTTCCTTTACCTCCACCTTGTGTTGTAAAGGAACAGCACTTGAAGTGCTTAATAGTTGATGTCACCTTACCCTTCTTCCTCTTTTGGCGTCTGGCACCCTTGCCTTTCGCTATGGAGGTTGAAGCCTCTCCTACTAGTACCGACGGTGCAGATTTTGCAATCGTTGCTTCGTACTAGACCAACATAATTACCAACCTATGAAGATCTTTTCTAAACTCATTCATGTTGATAATTAATGGTTCGTAGGAGGGAGGAAGAGACTGAAGGATCATGTCAATGTACGTCTCTTTTTCAAGACTGACATGGAGGTCTTTTGAGCTTCTCCACTAGGGATTGCATCATCACTCCATGTTCTTTGTACCGACATCCCTTCCGTCATCTTAGCTCCAAACATGCCTTCGTTGCATTTTACCCCCACATGCTGGTCCAAGACCATATAGACATGATGCAAGCGAAGCATAGTTTGAGCCAACATCATTATATCCTATTTGCCGGTGGTCATCCTTCAACTTTTGAACGCCAAGCGTTGCCTTAGTTGTCGACCCCTCCAGCAAGCGCTGAGGAACGCCCTCATTCCGGTATGTGAGTTAAGGTTCTGGAAATCTAAGACCATCTTAAGATTTCGCAGTCAATTCGTGTAATTGGTTCCTTTTTTAGTGAGCCTCTTAGTGATGTGTTTGGTGGATTCTTAGACATTCACAACATATATGAAACAGAAAATAATAAGCAGAATGAAGTAATATTTTGGTTAAGTCTCGGTCTTTAGTCCTTAACCTCTCCCACTATTTCTACGAAAACACGGCACTCTCAAACGTTGTTTTCGGGAAATCCTTTCCTAGTGGGCTCGGGATCCACAGCGATCTCCCCCATACCCCGCTTTTACGATTCGCATGGGAAAAGAACCCGTGGGAGGTATTCCATACCATTCTCGTTCCACGAGATTCCCAAGATAATTGCCTCACCCTTTCACGTGATCCCGAGGACTCCAAGCGAATCACGTTATTCGGGCGTTAGACCCGACCCAATCAACCGATTCATAAACTCACTGCTACCTCCACGACTCGTGAGACAGGTAACAGTAGTCTACTCATCGTTCATGACAAAGTGCAGCTTCTTTTAAGCACGATAGTCGTGCCACGACTCGTGAGACCACGCTATCGACCTAAAAGATCTTCCTCACTTTTGCCATGGATGGAAGGCTTGGACAGACTCCCAGAGTCCTAGTCCATTTATTAAGGGTCTATATTTAACTTGGTTTAACCAAGTGAGAGTTTTGATAGAACGAGACCTCATCACATATTAAGTATTGCATTGCGTGTGTTATGGCAGAAATATTCTAAGCGTGAATGTAACCATACATAAAGCATATAGAATAATCATAAGCAATTAATACGCATCGCATGCAAAATAAAGCCTAGCACGCCCCTGTAGGATGATCACAAGCCCAAACCTATGCGACCCACTGAGCCCGCAGTGGATCTATGGTCAATCTAAGGGTAGGTCCTATGCTATTACAAGTTTTAATAACCCATTACATGCAATGGGCCTTGTAAGTCCTCTTTATCTTCTTGGGCTCTCCATCTTGGGCCTACACCGGGCTCCTTCTCCATGGATCCTCCGTGGGCCATCTGATGGCTACCTCCATGGGCCTCCAACACCTTGGGCTTGTCTTCTCTTGCAGCTTTTATTTACAAAAAGAAATAAAACCTCACCACTAATTCTACTCTCATTACATCATAAAATAAGAAACCCCAATTAAACATTTGGGGGGAGTACATTGGGAGGGAGAGAGAAAGCCTTATTATTCCAAGGCACTAGAAGAGAGACAGAGAGGAAAATAAAGAGGCACACAGGCCACAACCCAACAAATAACTGTAAATAAACCATACATGCGGTCTAGGGGCTTTGTGATCATCCTTTATCAAATCAATTAACACAAATAGCACAAATACATATCCCACGTAAAATATGCTATACCAACATCCATGATAATCCATACCATAAAATAAATGTAGAAATTACATGTAAAATATTCACACCAAATATTGGATAATAGCGCAACCTATGCACAACGATTTTTGTTGGAAAAACCTTTTCCATAATTAACAAGGCAATATTAATTCTATGAAATATAAAATCTCAACCAAAATTAAAATGCCCCAAGTTAATTAATTCAGAAAAATTCCCAGAATTATACAGAAAAATCAAATTTTTCTGAAACACAAAAATCAACAATTCAAGAATATGCCCATTTATTCAAGAATTCCAAAATCCAACATTCGTGCAATATTAATACATGTTAAGATCTACTCATGCTCAAACCATAAAATAACCATGATGTCCAACATCATAAGAACGCAGAAATTATTGCGAAATTTCACATATGAATTTTGATCATTGGTGCAACCATTGCAAAAATTAAATCTTGTTAGGAAACCCTTTCCTCATCAACCAAGCAATATTTATTTTAGAAAATTCCAAATCTCAAAAATAAATATTCTAAGTCAACGGGTTTCAGAATAATGCAGAAAATATCATAAAAATAATACAGTAAAAACAGTTTTGAAAAACGAGCCAAAAACGGGAGAGAAACGGAAAACGGCACAGCCGGCCGGCCAGGCGCGCGCGCGCGCGCAGGCTCCTCTGCCAGCGCGCACAGCGCGCGCGCCCAGCGCGCCCCGGGCCTAGCGCTTGCGCGCGCGCGCACGCGCGCAGGCGCCCATGCCTGCGCGCGCGGCGCGCGCGCGGCACAGCGCGCGCGCTGTCCGCGCACGCTGGGCGCGCTGGCCGGGCGCGCGCAGGCCCCTGCCTGCACGCGCGGCCAGCGTGCTGCTGCTGCCGGTTCGCCGTTTTTCACTCCTTTTCGATTTTTCATGCAATTTTTCTGAAACCACAAGATAAATTAAACCCTAGAACATGTATAAACACATTCAAGAAAACCAAGATCCAAAATCCCATGCAAAATTAAACGCCAATATATATCTACGATAAACATGCTATAAACGTAAATTAAAACACGTTTATCATGCTTAAACGCACATAGCACATAGAATTCTAGGCCTATACACCGAACCGGGCTCTGATACCACTGAAAGAAATCGGTGGATCGGCCCGGGAGATGAGCGCGTATAGCGGAAGCGCGGAATAGTGCGTAATAAAATTACAAAGCATAATTAAATCGAATTCAAATCATGCATAATATACATAAACGAATCAAGGGGTGTGCCCTTGATTCTCCCGGGCGTTCGGTGTATCTCATGTTCAATAAAACACAACATGGAGGCCATAGAATTGAAACCGGAAAAACGAAATTAAAGAACCTACCCGGTTGTAGTTTTGTCTTCGTTTCGGCTACACGCATTGTTCCCCGTTTTGCACCAAGATCTCAAATAAGAGACCCTCTAAATCATCTCACTCGCTCCACCGGAAAGCAAACAACCCTTGTGCTAGCAAGAAATAATTTGGGGAGAAGAGACATCGATAGACGCTATGAATTAACGCAATCAATGTCTCTTATGTTCTTAACTTGAATAAAATCAAGAAGAACAAAGTAGTATTCTTGGAGAGAAGAAAGAGGAGTGGACGAATTTGAGAGGGAATTTGAGAGATGAGAGTTGTAGAGAATAGTAGGTGTAAGTGTGTGTTTTTTGAGTATTTATAGAAGATGGAATTCCTATTCCTTCTCAAACTCTTCCAAAGAGACACACTTTGACTAGGATTTTGACCTAGTCAAATCCTAGTCAAATTAGGCTTTTGATTAAGTCAAATTAATCATGGCCCTTCATCTCATCATTCTCTAGATCAAATCTTGTCCATCCATTTTGATGGGCTTTATGGAATGGGCCTATTTAATTCTAAATTAAAAATTCCCATGGACTTTATATTAAAATCCTATTTAATATACTAAGCCCATTAATTAATTAATGGAATGGACTTTATTTAATTTCAAATTAAATAGTCCATGGACTTTATATTAAATCCTATTTAATACCAAGCCCATTAATTAATTCCATAGAATGGGATTATTTAATTCTAAATTAAATAGTCCCATGGACTTTATATTAAATCCTATTTAATATACTAAGCCCATTAATTAATTAATGGAATGGACTTTATTTAATTCCAAATTAAATAGTCCATGGACTTTATATTAAATCCTATTTAATACCAAGCCCACTAATTAATTAATTCATCCTTTTAATCTAATTAAAAGGAAAGCCCATGCTTTGTAAAATTCATAAATCTAATTTATGAACTCAAGCCCGATTATTCCAAATAATACATCGAGGCTTGTATCTCCAAGAAGTATAATTTAATTCCATTAAATTAAACCTTCTCCCGGAATTAATTCCAAATTAATTCCCTTTCATTTGGTGTAGCGGGTGTGACTCTTTTAGGTTCACCTTTCAGCTAGACTTGGACCTACTTTTCATTATTTCATAACTAAAGTAGTCCGTTACCATGGGTGGCCATCTAGCAACGGTCCATGGCACTAGAGACTAGGTGAATTTATGGTGTGAACATTTAGGCTCCGAGTTATACGCAGGTGCGGTCCTACCGACGCTCGATACGTACGGGTACGGTCCTACTGTCGCCTGTCTCCCGGCCTTTAGTCTAGGGGTCGGTTCCCATCGTTGACTAGGCAACTATGCATAATGCTCGAGATAGGTTTAACTCGACGTAGGAAATCCTTTCCCACTACATCAAGTGCTATGGCCATAGACTTTGTGAGTCTAAACCATCTCCGAGCGCATAGGAGATCTTGCTGTCATATCCTTTGACAGGGGACAGATCCTATCTTGGAATTCACCGTTCTTACATACTCCGACTGCACTGGATGAGGCTTATGATGACCATGTGATATAATCGGTCAAATTTCACCAGATCCAAGATACAGCCTTAGTATGTAGGGGACTGCCGTGATCCTCAAGTCCGAGGACTAATCCCGTACTATCGGAACCGGGAATACGAGTCATACCGACCAAGCCCGAGTAGCTTCTATATGACGATTCCCGCGAGTCACCTCAGTCGGCCGCTCCCCAGCAGGCCGACCCACTAACACTGCTTAGACGATCCTCGTCACCCGTCGATGAAACACGACAGCAGATGCTTAGTGCAAGTCTCAAATGGATTCTCGATGCCCTGTCTCGAGATTCCTTTAACTTGGAGTATTTCAGACTGATTCGGTGAAACTGATTTCATGAACCTACCTCCAAGCGTAGTTCCAATTTCCCGAAATGTTATTTCAGTCTGTGGGCGTTTGTTGTGACATCGTATCGATGCAAGCAGTAAGTACAACAAACTCATGCCTATGAATCCTTACTACATTCATTAACATAATATTACTTGTTCACAGATTGACGAATGGTTCTCAGAACAGCCAATACCATTGACTTTCTGGTCACCTATTCTAACATTTGTAACCTATCCGACAACTTGATGTGAATGTAATATTATTATGTGATGAATAAGATGAGTATTCGTCACCAATGGTACCTTCTTTGTTGCGCTCATCTTACATTTGTTAAAATGGTGTTTAACTTATATCGCAACAAAGCCCACAGACCATAGATAACAACTCGTGCAGTTGGGCCACGCATTGGATGGTGGTCATGAAACCAACTGATTAAGAGTTGGGTCTGAAACGTTCCAAGTCGAGGACCTCGAGACAGGGCATCGAGAGTCCTATTGAGACTTGCGTCAAGAGTCGTGTTCATTGGATGAGTGCCGTGTTTCATCGGCGACAGGCATGGGACGCCTACACGATCTTGATGGGTTGGTCGACTGGGGTCGAGCCGACTGGACTGACTCGCGGGGATCATCATATGGAAGCCTTGGAGGCTTGGTCGGTATGATTGGATTCCCCGGTTCCGATAGTATGGGAGTAATCCTCAGACTTGAGGAATCATGGCAGTCACGTGCACAGGACGGCTGTATCTTGGATCTGGCGAGAGGTGATCATTCTGTAAGATGATCATTATAAGCCTTGTCCAGTGCAGTCGGAATGTGTAGCGAGGACGGTGGATTCCAAGAAGAGGATCCGTCCCCTGTCAGTATGTGACAGAGGTATCTCCTATGCACTCGGAGACACGTTCATGCTGTTTGAAGCTGTGGCCACAGTGGTTGGTCGAACAGGGAATGGTTTCCTGTGTCGACGCAATGAAGCATACGTGGTCTCGAGTATTAAGCATAGATGCCTAGTCAAGGATGGGAACCGACGCCCAATTCCATACCCTAGACTAAGGCCGGGAGACGGTAGACGGAAGGATCGTACCCGTACGGAATCGGCGCCTAAATGTTCACGCCAATTCACCTAGTCTCTAGTGCCATGGACCGTTGCTAGACGGCCACCCATGGTAACGGGCCCTTGTGGGACACGGGCCCAAGTCTAGCTGAGGGTGAACCTAAAGGGTCACACACAAATCACCGAGGAGGTTGAGAGATCGACTTGGAGTCAATCTCGAAGGATAAAATAAGTAATTGGATTACTTAAGGGAAAGTCCATTGGGTGGACGGGCCGATATTGTATCGGGCTTTCATTTAATCGGTAAATTGGATTTTCGATTAAATATGGAAAGTTGAGATGTTGAGACGTTGGATCTTTTAATTGGATTAAAAGATCAACAGGAATAATTTAAATGGACATTAAATTGAATTTAATATTGGGTTCGTCGTAATTGGATTACGATAAAACCCGACCCGTTAAATTATACCCGAGAGGAGAAATAATTCCTAATTTGGAATAGGAAGAAGTTGGACTTCTTCCCTTAATTAAACATAGCCGACATGCTCCCTTGGAGGAAGCAAAATCAGCCATGTTTCATGCTAGGTGGTATGTTGACTTGTCTCTTTTGGAAAGAGACAAATCAACTCCAATCAAGCTCTTCCCTTTTGGTATGATTTGATCATACCATAAATTTTGGTAGGCTTGATTGAAGAATTGATGGTGATTGATTGGAATGAATCTAGACATCCTTGGATGAACCTAGACACATTCCAATAATCACATTAATTATGTATATATATTAGAATATACAACACCTAGCATAAGTGATTCATTATTCATCTTTTTCTAGGAAAAAGAGAAGACAAAAATCCTCTCCTCTCTCTCAATTTTCGTGCTCCCTCTCTCTCTTACACTTGTGTTCTTCACTTGATTTTGAATCAAGAAGAAGAACAAAGTAAGTTTAAGAGAACACTAATTCATAGTGTTCTTCTCTTAAACCGATTCCTTCCTAAACCCGTTCTTTTCTAGCAAGAAGAACGTGTGTTTCTTCCGGTGTGGTGTGGATCACCTTTGGAGAATCCATACGTTTGGATTTCGTGAGCATTCCCGGAGAAGGAACAACGCTAGTAGCCGGGAGCATACGCTAAACAATCAAAGGTAACGGTTTATTACGCTTTGATTGATTCCATTTATATATATCTATGCCCTATGTGTTTAAATATATGTTTGAATATTTACACATCCTACATCAAACGCCCGGTTGAGCACCCAAGGGTACACCCCTTGGGATTCGTATTTTTAAATTTGATTTAAATTTACGCACTTTTCTCGCCTTTCTCGCTTCCGCTCGCGCTCCCGGGCGGATCCGCTTGTCCTTCAAGTGGTATCAGAGCCCGGTTCGATGTAAGGGGCATAGATCTATGTGTTTGGCATGATCTACTTGCTTTTAAAACGGCTTTATTGGCATGTTAGATTACATAAATATATGAATAATATGATGATTCAATTGTTTGGATTTAATGGACTTTTGGCATGCTTAATTTTGTTAGATTGGATCTAAAATTACATGTTTATTTTCAGAATAATATTAATTTTATTGTGCTGAAACAGTTTTGAAAAAAACAAAAAAAAAAAAAAAATTTGGTCGGGCCGGCAGTGGCCGCGCGCAGGCGGGCGCCTGCGCGCGCGCGCATGCGCGCGGACGCTGCGCACAGGCGCGCGCGCGCTGTGCGCAGCCGGCCGCTGCTGGCCGAGGGCCAGCGCGCGGCACAGCGCGCGCGGCAGGGCGCGTAGGCTTGCTGCCTGCGCGTGCGCGCGCGCTGCCCTGTGCGCGCGGGCGGCCGGCCAGCACAACGGCTGGGCAGTTTTGTGCCGTTTTTCGACTTTTTTCCGGAAAATTCGATTTTCTGTATTTTCATATTCTGAAAATGTTAATTTTGCATTTTTGATTTTGGAATAATTGGATTATTCCTTGGATTAAATTTGCTTAATTAATTTGGGATTAATACATGCATTGGATGCATTGTGTAAAAATGTCCATTAAATTTAAAATTTGAATTTTGCATATTATTTATATATTTATGCTTTTGTGATGTTGGATATCACTTGGGTATTTGGAATATCCATTGGTTATTTATGCATGATTATTTGGAATAATTATGTTATATGTGAGTTGATGGAATCAAC